>CM047806.1:40074086-40494086 GCA_026214975.1 Gentiana macrophylla | reverse complement strand
ATCAGCCTTTGTTTCCTCATGTCAGTCATTTTCTGGGTGGGGAGGAAAGATTTTCTTACGGCCTCTTTCTATTCCAGTGGTGGCTTTCGGTGGCGCGTGGGTGGAGTAACTAGTCAGCGGTGGTGGTGCTCATGGATGAGCTTCCAGCTTTGATTTGGAGGAAAATCTAATTTAAATTATAGTTGTATGTATCAGTTTGCTTTTCTTTTGTTGTGTAGTTTGTTTCTGTGTTTTGTAGAAATCTAGGCCAAGGCCCATATAAGATGAGGGGTTTTATCCCCAAAACCTAGGTTGTGAGGTGAGGGAAATTCATATCTTAATATGGTGGATGATACAATAGCAAATGCCCAATGTGGGACAACTTTAAAATGTTTTGTCGGGTAATAGTTTGCCCTTGAGGATTCATTTGTTCTGAGCGCCTCATCCTTATGGAGAATTTTTTTTCTCTTTTGATCAGCACCATCTTCTCAATCTATTACTTGGCTTTGTTGTGTTGTATTCTCTGATTGTGTTGGTTAGTTAGTCGGCATTAGACCGGTTTGTAAAGTGTTTTTTTGGTCTGCGTTGTAAGACGGCTTTTTGGTACATCTTTGTAGTCGCGGCGTTTGACTGCGTCTATAGTCTAGCAGTGGCTATTTTCGTTGTAACTACCTTTCGGATTTAATAAAACTTTCGTCTTTAGTGGAATAAAATAAAATAAAAAAATTTTGTAATATTTTCGCAATATAAATTACCCATTTGTATAAATAACATTTTTAGTATGTAATTCGATTACAAACTTTGTGCATTAAAACTGTGTAATATTGGACGTATAATATATATATGTACACACACGTCTAATAAACTGATTAAAAAGAAAAATCTTTTATACTTATATATTTCATGATACATTATTCAATTTTTATTAATAATTAATACTATATTTCTTGAGCCAAATTCTGAAGTCAATGGGAACTTGGAATTATATAAGTCGTCTAAGTATCAGTTATGTATATAAGTGTATATACACATACCAAAATCTTTAGTGTGGATCATATCGTTGGAAGCAAAAAATCTACGGTTGAATGGCTTGAGCCTGGAGATGCGAATACTGCATATGTCCATAGAGTGTGTAACAGATTATTATTATTATTTTGTTTTGTTATCTTCTGAGAGGAGATGTGTGGGACATTTGATTTATGTGCGTAATTTACCTTGTATTATAGAAGCGAATGGGAGGATATAAGGCCGAGTGTTCCTGATTTTAGAGCAGTACTGCATGCATGATTTCTATGTTATAAAGAATCATAAACCTGTTATATACAATATCTGTCAAGTACGTTTTACTAAGTTTGTCTATTAGCGACTTGAACTGGCCGGTTTTGAGCTAAATCATGAGGTGCTGAGATTGGGGCTTGGGTGCGTGGTGCAGCCTACCGGGAGGTTAGAAGTTCGATTCTCACAAGGGGCGAATTATTCTCTCTTGCGTAATAAAGGCAAGCCCAACGATTCTGAGCTACTGGGGGATCCTGATTAATATTCTCCACTCATCCCGTGGGATAGGGGGAGTGAGGACCCTCATGGTTAGGGTTTAACCATTTTTTATGAGGTGCTGAGACTTTTAGATGACAAATTAATGAGGATTCCCACTTGTGTTTCAAGTTCTTAGATGAAGACTTGATCTTCAGAACAAAGGTGCAAGGTGCTTTAAAGACAATCTTGCTGCAGCCTTTGTAAGAGTTAGTTGTTGAACTTATTTTGTGTCATTTCTGGAATTTGTTTGTAAGGTGGTAAGTGTTCTTGCTCAAGAACAATGCATGGTGAATTTAATATAAAGGTGTTAGAAGGTCCAAAAGGAAACTTTGGCAAGTGGAGTAGGCTAGAAGGGTTAAACCACTATAAATTATTGTGTTCTTTACCTTTAACATTTTACTTTTATGTGTGTCTTTTGCATACTTGTTTGAGCATATTCTTGCTAACCTTTCCCTGGTTGAATTACTTTGCGAGTAGTGATAATACCACAACAAAATTCACAATACACTTTTAGACCATTGATTATAATATAAGACCTATTGATTCAAATGGATCCCTAAAAAACCAATGGTGAAAAAAGTTGTTGTGGCACTTTGTTGTGTATATTTGTTGTGGAATAATCATTTCTCTTACTTTGCAAGCTCAACATTAGCTCACAAACTAGATATTTCATTAAGCATTCTCATTGTCACTATTTGTCTGATATCACCTTTTTTTTACATGTAAATTGAGCTTATATCTTTGTTGTATCTTAATTATTGTTGTGTTTTCTTATCCTTGATCTTAATGCTTGTTTATAAAGTGTTTATCAATCTATATGGAAGCTCACGCGCAACTCACAAGAGTTATACAATATGATTCCACTTGATATATGCTTATTTGAGTTGAACACTTGTATACATGTATCATTTGTTGCAGTATTGCATCTATACATCATTATGAGGACTTAATCCTTGATTTTTGTGTGTGTATCAATTTAGTTCTACATTTGTGTCAAACATACACACTTAAACTTTGTAAGGTTGTGTTTCAGGGAAAGTTGTGTTTGAAAGAAGTGAAGTTTTATATAACAACCATTCAACCCCTATCAGGTTGTAAAAGATTCAACAAGTTCTCCCAACCCCTTATACATATACATTACGAGCCAATTTCAAAAACAAAGGATGAGAGGGATCGGTTTATTGACTTATCACCTGAGGCATTCAAACAAAGATTGAGGGCTAAGGTTCGGCGTCCACTAGCCGTTGTGGGGAGATATATACAACCCAGAAAATCTCGCCGTCTCAATCGTTTGGGCATGATCGTTCATCGTTCTCTTTAGTTTAATGAAATAATTAAGACATTCTGTATTATACAAAATCAAATTTTTATTTACTAATTCATGTCTCCCCCGCATTGATCGAACAAATCGATCGATGTTGAGTTTGTGATGCGAAAACGGGCCCAGAGACAACAATTATACTGTGGCCATAACAACATCTTCTATGGCCATGGACAGAATTATTAGGTCAAGTCGGTTTTGTTGAAGGATTCAACTGTATGTTTCTCAGCAGGAAGAGATTCAGGTCTGAATATGGTTCAGACATGATTTACCCAGCTGTGATAAATTACAGCTCTGCCGAACCCAGTCTCTTCACATCTGATCTCTACCAAGACTTGATAACTTCATTGTTGATATAACGACTGATCTCTCTCTTCTGATCTCAACCTTCACGTCTGAAGCTGGATGTCTTGTCTGTCTCATTCAGCAATTTTGAAATACAGTTGATCTTTTTACCTTCTTAGAATCTTGATTAAATTGTAAAACTTTTGTATCGTTTCTCAATGGCTCTTTCTTGTATTTAATAGTAAGTGGTGTCTAATCCACCCCAACGGCTATATTTTGTAATATCTTCATTAGTAACCTATTTAATCCCAACTATTCCTAAAGTTGGAGTATCAATATTTGTTCTTTCTATCTTTACTTATTTCCGCTGTCTTTTACAAGGCATCAGAGCCTTAGTTCTTCTTCTTCTTCTGTTAAATGGTCGATTCCTCTTCTAACAAAATTTCATCTACACAGGCAACTACAAAAACTTAGTCTATTAAGGAGAATCCTTCTCTCCACATCACCACCATGAAATTAAATGGTTCAAATTTCTTGTCTTGGTGTCAATCTGTAAAAGTTTACATCACTAGTAGGGGAAAACTTGGATACCTTACTGGTACAGTTCATGCTCCTGATTTATCAAAACTAGATGATGTATTTGTTTGGGAAACAGAGAATGCCATGATCGTGTCTTGGATGATAAATTCTATGGCATCAGACATTGGTCAGGCATATCTTTTGTGCTCTACTGCCAAGGAAATTTGGGAAGGAGGGGCAACCACTTATTCAAATATGGGCAACCATGCTCAGGCATTTGCTGTCAGGTCCGAGCTCAGAAATATCAAACAAAGGACTAAATATGTGATGAAGTATTTCAATCATTTAAAGTACCCATGGCAGGAACATGACCAGCTGTAATCAGTCAGCTGGAACGACTCCACTGATTGAGCCAAATACAAACATACTTTGGATGAAGACAAAGTCCATGAATTTCTTGGGGCTTTAAACCTTGAAAATGATCCTACAAGAGAAAGGAACATGTCCCAAAGCCCTCTTCCCAACATCATGGAAGCCTTTACTTATATCAAAAGAGAAGAGAGTAGATGGACAACAATGAATCATATTAGCACAAGTTCTGTCACTGAACACTCTGCCTTGGCTGTCCAATCTGGATTCAATGGGTGTCAAGGGGAACTTGTAAAGTAACTACTGCAAAAAGAAGGTCGACACCAAGGACAAATGCTAGAACTTGCATGGAAAACCCTCAAATCTCTCTGGACAAAATCAAAAGAGGAGTGGCTATGATCAGAACAAATGGGATTATGATCAAGCTCATTTTTCAAAAATTGATCAAAATGTTTCTCTGTCTGGAGAGGAGCCGAATCTGTTGAGGTAGTAGTTGAACAAGAAAAATACCTCAGTGGAGACTTCAAAACTCAATGTTCATCAAGGTAATGCCTCTTGGATCAATGACTATTTTTCCTCCGGTCATATGACATGTAACAAATATCTGATATCCACTTATGACCATCCACTAAGGATCATAGAGTTCAAGTTGCAGATGGTTCATACTTTAGAGTGGCAGGGACTGGAATTGTTAAGCTTTCTGAATAATTAGTTCTTAAATGTGTTCTATTATTTCCTAATTTATCATGTAATTTGGTCTCCATTGGTAAATTTACGAAGGATAACCATTGTGTTCCTAATTTCTCTCATGGTTGCTGTGTATTTCAGGACTTAAGTACAAGGAAAATGATTGGAAATGCTAAAGCTGAAAATGGCTCTATATTTCTAATTGTCAAAATTTTAGGAGTGATCTATGTGCATCTGTTCAAGCTTCCCAAACTGCCTTATTGAAGCTTAAACTGCTACATAATAGATTAAGTCACCCTAGTGCTCCTTATCTTGTAAAACTGTTTCCAAATCTTTTTTGCAATAAAGAATTTCTTCTTTCCATTGTGATGCTTGTGAATTTGCTAAACATCATAGATTTGTGTTCAAGCCTGTTTCTTATAAGAGGTCTGCTCCTTTCACACTGATTCACAATGATCTCTTGAGACCATCCAAAGTTGCAAACCTTTCTAGCACTAAATGGTTTATAACTCCGACTAATGATCATTCTAGAGTTTTCTAGGTATACTTGTTGAAGGATAAGACTGAAGTTAACACTGTACTTAAAAACTTTTTCACAATGATTGAAACTCATTTCCATACCAAAATCAAGATTTTAAGAGCTGAAAATGGTACCGAGTACTTCAAATCTGAACTTGGCTCATTTCTAGAAGAAAATTGAGTTGTCCGTCATAGTTCTTGTGTCAACACTCTACAACAAAATGGAGTGGTTGAACGCAAGAACATATATCTTCTTAAAATAGATAGAGCTTTAATGTTTTCTTAAAATTCACCTAAATATTACTGGGGTAATGATGTTTTAACTGCTACTCATCAGATCATTGGGATGCCATCTAAAGTTCTGAAATTTGAGACTCCTATCAAGTGTTTCTCTAAGTCCTTCCTTGGTTCACATCTGGTTGACAATTTACCTCTCAAGGCATTTGGATGTACAACATTTGTACATATCCATGACCATTTAAGTGGAAAACTAGACCCTGGGGCTGTAAAACTATGTTTCTTGGTTATTTTCCTACTCAGAGTGGATATTTGTGTTGTGATCCTACTAATATAAGAATGTACTGCTATTTTGATGTCACTTTTGTTGAAACTGCTCCATATTATTGTAGCATTAATCTTGACAGGGATGTTATGGACACTTGGCATACTCTTTCACCCTACCTGTCTTGATTGATGAATCAGACTCTCAAAACAAATTTGAGAAAT
Organism: Gentiana macrophylla; assembly: GCA_026214975.1. Lineage (NCBI taxonomy): Eukaryota > Viridiplantae > Streptophyta > Magnoliopsida > Gentianales > Gentianaceae > Gentiana > Gentiana macrophylla. The sequence goes on along the minus strand of CM047806.1, from coordinate 40,488,148 downwards.
CTTCACCCAGAAGAGAATAATTCAACTAAAGAAGTTATCACAACTAAGGATAAAAATTTAGTAGATGAACTCATTTCAGCTGAGTTGGAAACACTAATCCTGCTGTGAACTTTGTTCCATCTCTTTTTTCTACATCTGATCTATCTATTGCCAAACGGAAAGGTGTGAGAGGCAGCATAGATCATCCCATCAAAAAATACATTTCTTATGGGAATCTGTCCACCACCTACATATTTTATCTATTTATGACTGATAGTACCCACATTCAGATTTCAAGGAATATTGATGAAGCTGTGAAGAGACCAAAATGGAAAAGGGATGTAATGGAAGAATTATTAGCTCATGAGAAGAATGGAACATGGACCATCACAACCTTACCTAATAATTGAAACACAATGCGCTGCAAGTGGATATGTACTGTTAAGTATGGTGCAGGTGGTAAATTTGAAAGATACAAGGCCATTCTTGTTGCCAAGGGATATACTCAAAAGTCAAACCACTGGTATCGACTTTGCACCAGTGGTAAAAATGGATAAAGTTAGGATTCTCATTGCTTTAGAAGCAATGTATGATTGGCCTCTATTTCAGATGGATATTAAGAATGGTTTCCTAAATGGTGATCTTAAAGAAGAAGTCTACATGGACCTGCCTCCTGGTTCCTATAGTGGTAACTTGGCAGACAGGTCTACAGACTGAGGAAGTCTATTTATGGTTTGAAACAGTCACCAAAGACTTGGTTTGAGAGATTCACTCTAGCTATCAAAAGGAATGTTTATACTTAAGGGCAAGTAGACCACACTCTATTCTACAAACACTCTGAATCGAAAGAGGTCACTATTGTGATTGTGTATGTTGATGACATTATCATCACTGAAAAAAATCAGTCTGACATCTGGCATATAAAGAATCTATTCAAAAGTGAGTTCGAAGTGAAGGATTTGGGTCAACTGAGATTGTTCTTAGGAATTGAAGTCTCCACCAGATCTAAAGATGGAAATGTAGTGACTCATAGTAGATACTCTCTAGATCTTATCAGCGACTATGTGATGCTGGGGAGCAAACCAATCAGCACTCCCATAGAATACAACAACAAGCAAAAAAAAGATGGTGAAGACATTGATCCTGAATATTATTATAATATTATTATAGACTTGTTGGAAGCCTGACATCACATTAGGAGCTAGCATGATCGACTGTTCATGCACAAACCCAAGTGGAAATGTCAGGTTACAACATTCAGAATGCTAAAGTATATAAAAGATAGTATTGGAAGTGGAATGTTTTTCAAGACCAGGGGAGACCTCATCACTGAAGCATTTGTTGATGCAGGCTGAGCTGGTTCCATACCCGATAAAACGCCCATACGGGGGTGGTGTGTTCGTGTGTAAGAACCTTTTATCTTGGAAAATCAAGAAACATTCAATAGTGGCAAAAAGCAATTAAAAAAAGAAGAATGCAGGGTTGCACATGTATTACGTGAAGTTGTATGGTTAAAGGATTACTACATGCGCCGAGAATCAAGATTCAGGTGCATACCAAGGTCTACTGTGATAGCAAGTCTGCCATTGACATGGCCAATAATCCAACTCAGCATGCTTGAACCAAACATGTTTAGATTGACATGAACTTCATCAGAGAAATGTTGGAAATGTGAGGTTTCAGCAAACCTACATCCAACACATCAACAAGTTGTTGACATCTTCACCAAGAGGCTCAACAAACAAACCTTCCAGTTCTGTAGGATCAAGCTAGGTCTGATGAACCTAGAAAAACCTAGCTTGAGGCAGAGTGTTGAAGATCACAAATTTTATGTTGAACCTAGTGTAAATCCTAGTTGGTGCACCAAAACCAATAGGAATTCAACTTCCACCAATGGGCCCCTACCTGTAAAAACTTTCCACCAATGTATCACTTTCAAAGTGCTGACTTGGTGGTCCAAAACTTGCACCTGGACCATCCTAAAATTAGTGGTTGAAGATAATCAGCTGAAATAGGATCCAACTGTATGTTTCTCAGCATGAAGAGATTCAGGTCTGAATAGGATTCAGACGTGATGTTCCCACCAGTGATAAATTCCAGCTCTGTTGGACTCAATCTCTTCACATCTGATCTATACCCAGACTTGATGACTTCACTGTTGATATCGCGACTGATCTCTCTTCTGATCTCAACCTTCACGTTAGACTCTGAAGCCGGTGGTCTCGTTTGTATGATTCTGCATTATTGAAATACAATTGGTCTTTTTACTGTCTTAGTATTTTGATTTTTTTAAGGGATATTTTGATTTTTTTTATATTTATTTACCGGGAAACAAAAGGTTTTTATTAAAAAAACAACAAATACATTACACCGGACCGACGCCGGACCATAGCCAGACTAATTCCGGATAACCACCGGCATAAAGCCGAAAACTGCCCCGAGCAACGAAAGAAAGACCAAGGAGAAGGGATAACCCATCTCGACCAAATTCCGCCTCACAAAAGAGGACTTGATTTGGTAACATAATACAACAGCCATATTCGTAGCATAATCATACTTAGACACAACTAATAACCTAAAATCCGGAAAAGCAGACTATAACCGACCCGATCCAAACATACAAAAACAAACAAAAAAAGAAAAATACAGACACACAAACACAACCAGCCGCCCCAAACACACCTTCGATCAACACGAACCACCAAGAATCATCTCCAAACCTCAAACCGGCAATCCAGAAAAATATAAGAAGAGCAAAGAATATCTTTGCAAATCCGGTGACCGTAAATCCAATGCCATTGCCGCAAAAGGAGGAGAGGAGAGAAGCAGATCTGAACATGCAAAGCCCGCCCCCCTCCAAAAGCCGATACCAGAAATTATATGCCGCAAATCCATCATTAAAGCACCAAATCCGGTCAGCAATCGGCGTGACGACAAGGAATCATTGCCGGCAAAACCCCCAACCAGAACGCCTTCGATCTGATTCAAAACAGAAGGGAATCCACTTTCCGGCAAGAACCTTCAACTAACCAGTCAGAAATCGGAGATATGATCCCTGAGCAATGAGAAAGGAGTAGAAAAAAAGGACGGCAAAGAAAGAAAAAAGAGAACATGTACAATAAGAGAACAAAAGAGAAGAAAAAGTCAGCCGGCACCGGCGCCTTTCGGCGGCCAGCGCCGGAAAAGGGAGGCAAAGATGAAAGGGGCCGAGAGCTAATTTCTAGAGAGAAGGCAGAGCTTTTTTCTAGAGAGAACATGTACCGATGTCTTTCTTGATTTACACGGAGATATTTTGATTGTATTGTAAATCTTTTGTATCGATTCTTAACGGCTATTTCTTGTATTTATTAGTAAGTGGTGTCTAATCCACACTAAATAACGGACATATTTAATTTCTTCAATTGTAATCTAACTATTCGAAGAGTTGGAGTATGAATGAAAGAGAAACTATTTTATCTTCAATCATTGTTCTTGCTATCTTAACTTATTTCCGCTGATTTTTACAAGGTTTAAGGCAGTTCGGATCCAAATCTGATTAAATGACTTTCAGTAATTAACTTTGGCCCAAACCGTCCCCGGGAACACTTCCGTCGGACCTTTACTTTTCCTTCTTTTCTATATTTTGATCATTATTCGCATTATACTTTCGGATATCATCAAATACCATATACAAATGATTTCTGCCCTTTATCATATACTATGACCAATATAATTTTAGATGATGTTTCTCCATGAAAACATACGGCTAAAAGTGTGTAAACATTTTTGTTATAAATTGAGAATACATCTTTTTCTGGGAATTTTCGTTAAACCAGTGCCATCCATATTAAAATGCAATAAAAAGTTAAAACTACATATGTTTTAATGGGAAAGTTCTTCTATGATGAAGATATTTGAGAATTAATATACGTGGATGATTCTGAACCATACAAACTCAACTCAAATTCAAACTGTGTGTTTCAGAATTATCCACGTACATCTATTATGTAAATGAAATGACTAAGAAAGAATTACTCGTTTTAATGTTTAACAAATTCCCATGAAAAAACTTATCTTCTTCATATAAATGGACAACCGTATCTGATGTTAGTTGGTCCACACTCAACAGTGGATTCTAAAACAGACAAATCGAACTTCTGACTCCATTTTGGCTTGGAGTTTAAAGTCCACTCTCTTCTTGATAACGACTCACTTGACAAAGGGCTACCATCATTACACTTTTCCTTTGGGGTCCCTATACTTGTAGCTTCTTCTTTGGTATTATTTTTGTTCGAAAGCTTACACGTGACGGTCAGCTGTACTCCAATTTGTACCAACATAAAAACAAAAATGTATGTTCAAAGGCTTTGATGGAATTTAAGAAACGGTTCGATGAACCATTAACTTGTTTAGATGCCATGGCAATTTTAATAACCCAATATCAAATTCTTTCTTTTCTTTTCTTTTTTTTTTTTTTTTTTTTTTTTTTTTTTTTGAGGGATAACCCAGTATCATTTTAAAGTTTTTCATTGTCAGCTGTTAACTTCGACGAGGGAACTAGGTTCTACCATCCTATATTAAATTAATGTATATCTTAACTCTCTCTTCTTTCTTTTTTTTTTTCCCTTTCAGAAACTGTATATCTTAACTCTCATCATAAGTAATGTGGTGTCGAAAGACTCGAAAAAAATTTCAAAAAAGAAAAGAAAAGGAAGACTCGAAACGATGCAATACCTCATATCATTTAATCTGACGCCTCTGGTTCGGACACCGAGTCTTTATCTGTAAAAAAACGTCTGACACATATATGATACGGTGGAAAATATCACCGGTGTGGTGTTTATGTTAAACAATGATATCTAGATCAATATTTGTGTGTGTAATTGTTGCGTATAATTCAAGAAAGAACTATGAATGCTAACAAGAACAATATGCATGTGAGAGAGAATGTTTGTCAACAAATTGGTAGAGTTTGACTGCTTGTTTGAATTAAAAAGTAATCGGTCGGTCCTCTTTTGAAGAGGGATTATGCCGCTATTTATAGGCTTACAAAGTCGGTTTCAAGGCTGATGTTGCGCTGAACACCAGATTTACGGTAACAGTGTTTATTTTGAGGATAAGAGGCTTAGTATGAGTGATTTCTCCGTCGAGGACACGGTGGTGGACAAGAACATGGGTTTATGAAGAACAATCGAGTGGGTCGACAAATTGGCAGAGTGTATCTGCTTGTATTAGATCTTGGATTCGAGATTAAGCTTTCTATTACATTGTGATCCCATATTTATAGGCTAAATACTAGGTCGGTTTACTGTTCATCGACAAGACAGTTAAGAGTACATAGCTAAGATAAGTATGCATGCAATACAAGTGTCCTAGCCAGCTGTCAGGAGTGGCCAGCTGGTTTGGCCAGCTGGATTGATAAGTATGGCGAGCAATGGGGTAGCGACCAATGGACTCATCTCGTGCCTTGTCTATACGGGTAGAAACCACACGGGAGGAGTCGAGTCCGCTTACGACTAGCGGACAAGATCCGGCTTACTGCTGGCGAATAGGACCCAACTTGTAGCTAGCGGGTAGGAGATGGTTTGTAGCAGCGGACAGAGAAGATAGATGCCCAATATCTATGTTGATGGGCCAAGATAATAGGCCCAATTTAGATGAACAGGGCCCCATTCCAATCCGGATATATCAATGGCTCCATACTCTGTGCCTGGCGTGTCCGCCAAGGCGGAGAGTAGAACTTGAAGAAGAACTTTAGGAGCAGCTCCTTTGTGTTGTCGCTCGTGACAGAGGTATGCCGATACTGTTCTATCGGGCTTGAACCAGTGTTGGTGAAAACCACCAGTTGTACGCTGTGCATTTGTAGCGGACAGGCTTGATCGCCGATAATGTTCTATAGGGCTTGAATCAGTGTTAGTATTGCGTAACGAATTACCGATTATATGCTGCGCATTGTAGCGGACAGGCTTGATCGCCGACAACGCTCTGTCGGACTTATTTAAGTGATAGCGCTCTATCAGAGGTGGTTTGTTGGAATAGGCCACAGAGGGCATTGATAGATGGTGTCCGCTTGAAGAAGTATTTGTAGATAGTAATATGCTGAGGTCGTACGTGCGGACAGGTTGATAGTCGCTAGAAGGGATTTGAACGGTTGGAGGGGATAAACGGATGTATCGGTTCACAAAACGTCACGTCAGTCAAGTGCACTGACACGGCGGTTGAACTGAACCGTCCCTTGCTCTAATTGGCGGAGAAAAATCGGTAACCGTTCCCGTCATTATTATATTCAAATTTCGAAATTCCAAGCGTCGTTCCCCCTCAAATTTCCCTCTATAAATAGGAGTGTCCCCCCCAACTTTTCCACTTTTCCCCTTTCTTACTTCTGAAATTTCTTCCGGCAATAGAGGAAGAGAAAACTCCGGCGATTGCAAATAGATTCCGGAAAGCATTCCTTTCAGTCAAAGATCCACACTTCACCTCTTCTCTTATCAATCAGGTATGAATTCGCAATTCCTTTTTTCGAATCGATTATGCCCTTTTCTCTTGTTTAGAAATCGCAATGTTGATAATTTGCCTCTGCAATTTATTTTATTTTTCTCTGATGAACATCATGAGCCCAGCCCTTTATGTATTTGCATGCGGTTTCTGTTTCTTTTTCCCAGAAGAATTTTTTGCATGTGTAGGCCCTGATTTTGGTTTGTTTGCCAATGCTCGAGTATTTGTGTTTGTATTTGTTGGTAGAGGTTTGAATGTGTGTTGTTTTAGGGTTTTTCTGGGTGAACTTAGGGGTTTTTCTGGGAAAATTTATGGGTTTACTGGATTGTGTTTTGGGGGTTTTTCTGGGTAGACTTTTGTTTAAGGAAGATGGATGGGCGAGGTGTTGGGGTGTGATTGCTCTCACCTCGGCCCGATTTCCATGTTCGGGTGATTAACTGATCCACCTTACCCTTTTTCTTTCCGAATGTCATCGAGCACACACAATCGGATGAAGAGGCCAGGGTCGGCTGCGGGCTATGGCTCGGACGAGGCGAGCATGGAGGATGCTAGCTCAAGCGACGTCGAAGAAGAGATGGAGGAAAATCCGTAACCCATTAATGTAGAATCGACCCGCAGGTCTCGATTATTGGTGAGGGCGCCACTGGGGCGAGGTCGAGGATGATGACCGAGATGGTACCGAGCGCCTTCTTGAGAGGATGGAAAAAGTGATTACCCCTGGAGCCGCTTAAACGAGAAAAAGGTCAAGGAAGCCGTGGAAGTCATCGAGCCGTCGGAGAGACCAAAAAAGTCTCAAAAGGCTGTTGTTTCTAAGAGGAAAGCTGCCTCTGATGAGCCCGCAAAGAAGAAGAGGCGCCTAAGAAAAAGGTGCTGCCGTTGAAAGGAGCTCGCAGAGCAAAAGCGGGCGATAGCGATCGGGCGCGTATGATGTCTCAAATGGATTATCGCTTTGCTAGTATGGGTATGACCAACGTGTCGTGGACTTGTGGTCGAGAAGCGACAAGATTATTATCTGCGTGGTCGCATTACAACCATTTCGTGGCCGGACTCAGACCTCCCTTTGATCCATTTTTTGTTAAGTTCATGGAGGAGCTGCAGGTAATGCCCTACGACCTTAGTTTAGGATTGGTCCGCGTGGTTATGTATTTTATCATAATCAGTAGGTTGAGCGGACGCGAGCCGTCGATGGCGGCGCTTTTGTATTTTTATGGCTTTTCCAAGAAATGTGCGGCCGGTCAGATCCAGCCGCGCAGTCGGTCAAGCCACGGTAGGCCCCGGCTATTATTTGATCTTCCCGACAAGGTCGCTGGATCGGGACAAGAGATGCATGAAGGTAGTAGTCCCGGGTAGGATGGCCGTTGAGAAGTTACCGTGAATTCGGTCAAGATCGATCACTTGGTAAAAATAAAAACTCAAGTTGATGATGATGAGTTTATATCCGAGTTAAAAGATGACTTGGGCTATACCCGCAAAGGCGAAGAATAGGCCCGCGCATTCAATTGGAGGTTGTTGCTAGATATTGGCCAGCCTTATCTTAGACAAGCGGACTTTTCTCGAGCCAGCGCGGCGAACCATTAGTGGTAGTTGGCCCCTTACCGACTGACCCAGACTGGTATGGGGAGTGTCATCATGGCAAGCACATGCCCTCTCAATGCGTTATCTGTGGCGGCGACCCTTCTATGCGAGCCCCGAGTAGGATTTTTACTTGTGTTTTGATACTTTTTATAGCTTGTTTCCTTTCATGTCATTTTTCTGGTCATTAATAAACCTTATTCTCCGCAGGTACTATGGACGTGTTAGCTCAACGCAGCCAGCTGACAAGGAGGAAGACTACTGGCGAGGTGAAAAAGGCCGCTGAGCTAAGGGGGGGTCAAAACATCACTCCCAATGGTTGACTTAAAGGCGGGGGCGGCTGGAGCCTCAGGATCTCAGGTTGTGAAATCAACCCAACCGCCTGTTAAGAAAGTAGGGGAAAAAGCCCCGGCAAGCAGAACTCTGAAGCAGACCACTCTGCCGAAGCCGCCGGCGGGTGATAAAAAGAAAAGAGCCGTTGTCGAAGAGATTGAGACCGCGGGAGACGGCAGCGGCGTGCAGGATGCCCCTCCAACTAAAAAATCCAGAACTGATGACCCTCCGAGGAAAGAGGCCGCTGACAAAGCCAAACCATCTGATAAAGGCAAATCTGTGGCCGGTGAGGCAGTTTCGGCGGGCACAAAGACAGTGGTGCCTCTTTCTTTGGAGTCCCTATTGGACCTGGAGGGTGTCCCGCCGCATGGTTGGATAAAGAGTTCATGCGCCAACAGCCTCTCGACCTGCCCAAGGCGCGGACAATTTCAAGGGGAATTGCTGACGTGCCCCCACTGAGGCATTTTAGATGGAGTCCGCCCAGCAATGTTCAACTAGAGATTGGTCGCGGGATCGCAAACAGAGTCGTCATGGCGGACCAAGCTGATCCCCGCCGTGCCTTTCTTGAGAACATCGATGCTTTGTGGGGTTTATATGGCGCCACGGTGAGCATGGTAAACATCTTTCTTGCCTTTGTTTTATTATTTTCTTTACCTATATTTTTCTCAAGTCAATATTGACCTCGCTGATATTTTCTTATTTTAGGTTGGCACTGGCTTGGCGCAGTTTATCAATGACTACAGAAGCACCATATCTGAGAGCGCCAACGTCGAAAAAGAGCTGTCGGATACTAAAAAAGCTCTCGACGCCGCAAATGAAGTGTCGGCTGGGCTTCGTGGTAGCCTAAGCGCGGCTGAGGCGGAGAATGAGAAGCTGAGATCATAGCTCGCTGAGGCCCATAAAACAACCAAGCATTTGGAGAAGGTTAACTCTGAACTCGCGGAGAAAGATAGGTCGGCCGCTCAAACCATGGATGAAATGCAGCAGAAAATCACAGAGGCTCAAAATCATTGGAAAGCCGAGCAAAAAGTGAGCGAGGGTTTGAGAAAACAGCTGGAGGATCTGAGCTCAAGTGTACAAGGCCAGATTGAGGCCGCAAGCAAGGCTGCTGCTGGAGAAAAATTTATGATGGGATACGACCAAGGGTTCTATCACATCGCAAGGTGCATCTTGGCCCATGACGGCGACACTCCTGACCTAGATATTTTGGAAGAATGGATTCTCACTCATCCCTTCTCTGATCATCTAAAGGACTTTCACCCGCGCATACCCTTTTCCGATATTGAGCTTCAACGATACGTCCCAATGTATGATCCGGATTGGGTGGTTCCCGCTGTGGATGGGGCGGATCTAAAGGAGCGTGTGCTCCGGGCTACCGAGGCGAAAAGTGCGAGCTCCATCAAGAGGTGAGCGGTGGAGAAGAGGTTGAGCAGACAGTCGAGCAGACAGGTGGAGAGACCACAGAGCCTACTGAGTCTGAAAAGAACGCCGACCAAATGCTGCACCATTCACTCCACGAGGAAAATGTCCACAATGAAGAAATGCGGCCTGAGAATTCTTAGATTTCGTGCTTCCTATTTTGTCAAACATTGTTTTTGATTTCGCATATGTATAACTCTTTTTCTTTCCGCACTTTTATCCTTGTAATAATATTTCTCAAGTTTGTTTTCTGTCCTCTTGATTTATGTTTACTTTTGCTCGAATTTATTGTCTAAATTGAGTCCGATTATAATAGCACCCGGCCCCTTGTTTTAGATAAGATTTCAAGTCGATCTTGAGCGGACTCATCCTCGATATACGCCCCTTGAATCTTATCTGAAATAATTGTTTGTCCGAAATATGCTAACTTTTCTCTGCGCCCTTCGAATCTGATCTAAAATAACTTGCTCGCTAACACACTCGAATTTTCTGAAGGGTGGCCCCCTGTTTGAGATGAGATTTGAAGCCGAACCCTGAAGATTTTGTTCGCCCATTGCTGCTTTAAATTTTTCCAAATATTGCCCCCTATTTTTAACGAAGTCTGAAGTCTGGCCGAGGGTTTTGTTGAAAATTTTCCGAACAACATTCATTCTCTAACCGCGTATTGCTCATAATAATATGCACAAAGAGAAAATATAAAATCGGGCTTTATTAATTTCAACTCATCCCGCTAGATGAGTGAAGATTACAAGCAAGCAAGAAAGCCTAACCACTCTCGTTGTGAACGAGAGGATAGCCATAACCCTAACCGATTTATTACATGTAATACCTTTTGAGGTTGTCCGCGTGCCACGGTCTATTGAGCTCATAACCTTGATGATTTTTGAGCACTGTAAGATTTATTCAATCTAGCAACCTAGATTTCTAACCTAACAACTCTCGTTATATATAGGTTATATATAGCAAAATAAACAAGTAATAAAAATAATCCGGTTTACCCCAAGTGCAGGGATCGTAGTATAGCGATTACAACCGGAGTCGAATCACAGGGAATCGAGGTTGTTTATTCTAGTTCTTAATTTTTCTAAGGGTTGTCACGAAAAATAAAACAAAACAGAACTAAAAAAAAAACTAAAACAATAAACTGGACAGAGGGTTGTCAATCCAAAGCCAGGAAAGATAGTTGTGAAACCTAAATCTAAACTATAAACTAGAAAAGAAAACAATATACAACTATAAAGTTGTAACGATGATCATGGTGATTAAACAACGAACAAGCAATGATCCACCGTTCCCGCAACCCTCAATTTCCTCTCTAAGGTTATCTTGTGAAGATTTAACTAAAATTGTGATTCACCTATCAAAAGTATGAATTTCTAATCTCTTAGATAATTCGTCTATTAATCTCGTCATCTCTCGATACTTAAAGATTAACGCTTTCATAACCAAGGTGTAAGATTTATTCAATCTAGCAACCTAGATTTCTAACCTAACAACTCTCGTTATATATAGGTTAAAGATCCAATCTTTCCTATGGCGATCTAGGTTTAAACCGACTCTCGTCACATAGTAAACATCAACAGCAATACATCTCTCGATTTAAATTGCATAACAATAATAAGCATATAGAAAATATACGACTTTAATTAAAATCACAAAATAAACCAAAGATTGAAAATAAAGAACCTGCTAAAACGGTTTCACAGAGCTTGAACAGATCGCTCATTTGGACCATCAAAGACAATCCGAAACGATGGAAAATAAAAAAAATAAAAATAACAACCCTCGGTCGACCGAGTCTAACTTTGCTCGGTTTAGGGTTTTCTCAATGTATGGTGTGTAATTGTGGTATCTCTAGGGTTTAAGCAATGCGCATATATATAGAAAAATAAGTCGGTTCTGCTAAGTCGGCCACTGGACGCTTGTTCACTATATTGGACGCCCGTCCAGATGCTTAAAAATCTTCGAGTCGGGCCGAGCTGGATCAGACGCCCGTCCTATGTAATTCCAGACGCTCGTTCAGCAATTATCTCAAAACTCTGAATCAAGTTACCTCTCCTGGACACTCGTCCATACCTTCAGACGCCCGTCCAGCCGGACGGAGCAGCAGACGCACGTTCAGCTCATCATATCTCCATTCTACCTTCGACTTGCATCTCCTTCCTTCCCATTTAAACTTCAATCAAACATCTTTTCAGCTCATTCCTTGCCACGCAAATTGTACCTACAAGATAATAGAAACGTGCAAAATGTAGAACCATGTATATTGATAGAAAATCGCTAATAAAATCACGTAATTAACTCGATTTTGCACTTAAACCACTTCAAACCTCATTTGCTCAATAAATCCAAATAAACACTTAATTTCTATGCGAATTATACGAATATGGAGAGAATTGTTACAAAATATAACGATATAAATCACATAAAATCACCCTAAACAAGCACATAAGTTCCTTTTTTGATCTCTCTTGCGACTTGGTAAGGGCCTTCCCAATTTGCTGTTGGCTTGCCTTTATTCGGCTCCACACCAGTGGCCTTTCTATTTCGAAGAACAAAATCTCCGACCTTAAATGAATGGTCGCGGATTCTCTTGTCGTGATGCTGTTTAGCGAGTTGCTTGTAGTTCGCGAGCCGATGATACGCCGCTAGTCTTTTCTCTTCCACTAGATCCAAGTCGATTTGCTTGTTCAACAAATTATTCGCTGGGTCGTATAATGCGACCCTGATGTTGGGTAGAGCCATTTCGACGGGAGTCATGGCCTCTAATCCATAAGTAAGAGCAAAAGGTGTCTCTCCTGTGGGTGTTTTGACTGTGGTGCGGAGTGCCCAAAGTATATCGGGCAACTCGTCAACCCATCCTCCTGCTTTTACTTTGTCATCCACGCTCTTTTTGAGCATCTTGATTATTTGTTTGTTGCCGGCCTCAGCTTGGCCGTTTCCTTGAGGATAAGCCACCGATGACTGCCAGTGTTTGACTTTGAATTCCTCACAAAGATTTGAAAAATCTTTCCTGAATTGTGGGCCGTGATCTGATACTACTGCCCGTGGGACGCCAAAACGTGAAAAAATCTGATCGTGCAAGAAGTAACCCGCAGCTTTCATGGTTATCTTGACCATAGGTTTTGCTTCGATCCATTTTGTAAAGTAATCCACAGCCACTATGATAACCTTGCACCCGCCTCTTCCTGGTGGAAAAGGTCCGATGAGATCGAGTCCCCACATGTCGAAAGGCCAAGGTGCGACTACGATGCTCTGTTCGACAGATGGTATCCGGGGGATGTCTGCATGTTTTTGACATTCCGGACATTCTCTGACTAGCTTTTCCGGGTCTTTCAGGATTGTCGGCCAGTAATACCCTGCGGTTATAACCTTCTGGGCCAAAGAGCGGCTAGCGGGATGGCCCCCACATACTCCTTGGTGAAGCTCGATAAGGATCATCTTGCTTTCTTCCTCTCGAACACATCGCAATAGAGGCTTTGTCGCGGACCTCCTGTAGAGTATCCCGTTGTTTATAATATACCTGGCCGCTCTTTTCTTAAGTGCGCGAGATTTATCCGCCCCGTCGGGTAATATGCATGTTTCTATGTAAGCCTGGACCTCATCGATCCAACATGTAGTCGGCGCTGGTGTGTCGATTTCCATGATTTGTGTTTCCTCTATAGCGGGTACAGCAAGATACTCTATCATTATTGAAGGGTCTGCAAGCTCTTCTTTGAGTGATAGCTTGAGAGATAGTCCGCCGCTCGTTGTCCTCTCCGACTCTCGATGAACTCGCAATAGTTGAAACTGGCTTTTAATCGTCGAACTATCTCACCATACTTCTCGAGAATACCACAGTGCGTGTCATAGTCTCCTGAGATTTGGTTGAAGATGAGTTGGGAATCACAATAGACTTCAACATTTTCCATGTTTAAATCATTGGCTAGTTTGAGTCCAGCTATAACCGCTTCGTACTCGGCTTGATTGTTCGTGGCCGGGAACTCGAACCTTAAAGCTTTTTCGATTTCCTCCGTCGTTCCGGGTTCCATCAAAATTACTCCGGCTCCACAACCATTTCGATTAGATGCCCCGTCAACATATAATTGCCAACACTGATCGGGTTTACTCCTGGCCGCAGCGGGCTCGTGTGATAAAGGTGAATCGGGTTGTGGCAAGCTGAAACTTGTCTCTACAATAAAATCCGGTAATGCTTGGCCCTTGATAGTTTTTCTAGGTTGATATTGTATGTCGAACTCAGTAATTTCGATAGCCCACCTAAGGAGTCGACCTGAAAGATCCGGTTTATGCAGTATCTGGCGCATTGGACTATCCGTTAAAACAATTATTGTGTGTGAAGTAAAGTAAGCTCTGAGATTGGGGGCAGCGATGACAAGCGAGTAGGCTAATTTTTCAATATTAAAATAGCGACTCTCCACCGGACTGAGAGCCTTGCTTACATAAAAGACGGGATTTTGGAGGGTTCCGGCCTCATTGACAAGAACGGCGGCAACAGCCCGGTCCGAAGCCGCTAAGTACAAAAACAAAATATCTCCCTCTACAGGGCTAACCAAAAGAGGTGGCTTCCCTAGATATTCCTTCAGAGCTTGGAACGCCTGCGAACACTCTGCGGTCCATGAAAAAGTTTTGTCACCTTTGAGAATTTTGAAGAAGGGAAGACACTTCTCCGCTGATTTTGATATGAAGCGACCTAGCGCAATGATGCGGCCATTAAGCCTCTGAACTTCCTTGATAGTCGTGGGCTCTTGCATGTCGATCAAAGCTTGAATTTTTTCTGGATTAGCCTCGATGCCACGACGACTAACCATAAACCCAAGAAACTTGCCTGCCTGGACACCAAAAGTACATTTGGCCGGATTGAGTTTCATTGAGTGCTTCGGACATTGCTGAAAGTTTGTTGAAGGTCAGCGGCGTGACCATCCCCAGCAGACTTGACAACCATATTGTCAATGTAAGCTTCCATATTTTTTCTATTTGCGAACTGAAGACCTTGTTGACCATTCGTTGATAAGTCGAACCCGCATTCTTCAGCCCGAATGGCATCATTTCATAATAATACAAACCTCCAGCGGCTCTGAAAGCCGTTTTCTCTTTGTCGGACTCAGCCATCCGCACTTGATGATACCCATAATATGCATCTAAGAAACTTAGAACTTCAAAACCAGAGATGGAATCTACTAACCGATCAATTCGTGGGAGCTGATAAGGATCTTTGGGACAAGCTTTGTTGATGTCCGTGAAATCGACGCACATTCTCCACTTGCCATTGTGCTTTTTTACCATAACCACATTTGCCAGCCAAGTAGGATAGGCCAGCTCTTTTTTATCCTGCCGCCAGGAGCTTCCCGATTTCCACTTTCACCGCCGCTTCCTTTCGTTGGAAAAGCGGCATGCTCGTTGTTGTATTGGCTTGAAAGTAGAGTCAACGTTAAGATGATGAAGAGCGACGTCGTCCTCGACCCCTCGCATGTCCGTGACTACCCAGGCAAATGCGCTCAAATTTTCTTTGAGTAATATTATCAATCTTTCCCTCTCGAAAGAACTCAGCCGAGCTCCAATTTTGACTTTCTGGTCAGGGTATTCATCGTTGATGATTACCTCGACTAACTCGTCCTCTGCTGTAAAATTAGGTTCATCTCTAACTTGCAATGTTTCACACTCCACTTTAACTGGCACATGCTCGACATCGACCCTGATCATGTTGATGTTTTCCATGTTCGGTGGCTGTTCGACTCGTGCTCTTTTATTCCATGTCCTTATTTCATGTATATACGTCAGGACAGCTGCAGGCTCGCTGATCGACGTTCCGATCCTATCCCCAATGTAAAACTTTGCCCGCAGATGTGGAATGGAAGTTACCATATGAAATTGTTTCAAAGCTGGCGTCCCAATTATCATGTTATAATTGGACTGAAGATCAACTACCAGAAACATCACCTTTTCAAAGGAAAAGGCGCCAGAATCTACCATCTGTACATCCAAGTCGATGGCCCTCTTGACCTGTATTTTGTGGTTGGTGAAGCCCTCAAGGGTGCCATTATACGGCCTCAAATTAGAGTCTCCAAACCCCAATTCTTTGAAACAGTTGTAATATAAGATGTCGCGGAAAGCTCATGTGTCGAGCATCACTCTGTTAATACAGGCCCGATTGATGACCACCGAAATGCATAAACACATATCTTCTGTATTGATCGAAGTCACTAGCTCACTTCGAGTAAAAGCAAGGGGTTGTTCGTTCCCTTGCAAAACAACAGCCACATGTTTGTTAATGGAACACTCTTGATTTGATTGTTATTGGGAGGAGGCTGTTATCATTCTAACTTCGAACCGGCGCTTGTTGATTCCTCGGAACCATCTAGTTTGTAGGATCGTGATGTCCTCGAGTAATTTTTCTATTGCTCGCTTGAACCGGATACATTCTCGGTCACCTCATTCTGTGATAGCCGTAATAGATGTAAGTAGAATTAAGGCTCGGGTATTTCGGCTCACCTCATTCAAAGATCTCGAGTGTAAGAGAACGAGCGGCGTGAAGTGCTCCTCCTTAAATCTCTCGGTTTTTTAACATCCCAATCTGTATTTCTACGGGTATCCCTAGGCGGACTACGCTCAGTCCTCTGTTTGCCTTTGTTGGACGAAGACGCTCCTTCGTTTCCCGCTGTGGCAATGTATTTTCTGGTTGAACTCAACATTTCTTGTAAGTTCGCTGGTGGGGATAGAGTGAAGTAAGACTTAAAATATCTTGGTTTTAACCCGCTTCAAAATCGCTTTCATGATGACGTTGTCTCGCTAAACCCTCGTTAGCTCATACACCTTATAAAACCGCCGTAGTAGATGCGAGTACCTCGTTGTCGCGCTTTGTCTCGACCTCACGCAGTCAATGTGTGTCTTTTAGGTCCTCCAACCGACGAACTCGCTTATAAACTTGTTGATCAAATCATCCAATGATAAAATCAAGCCCGAGAAAGGCTGCGGATCCACGGTCGCCTGTCTTGCATCGATCCCACAAAAGCTATGCACCAGGCCTCGCCGCTAGATGTACACAAACCGATTCTCGCTTTGAAATGCGGATAGCCAATCCAGGGGATCCGTGGCTCCATGGTAATTGATGAAATTAGGGTAGTGAGTTCCCCCTCTTGGCGCCGCTTTCAATATCCTGGGATGAAGTACACTTGTTCCCCAAATTGGAACAACTTTTGTACCAGCCGTGCCTTTTTGCAATTCTTCTATCTGTTTTTTCATTATGCCCATTTCCACTTGATTCGGGGGAATAGGCGGGAAAGCAAAATGCCCTCATTGATCTTGTGAGTCCCCATGTCCTTCTGTGCGGGTACGGACCTGTCGAGGGTTCCTTGGTCGCCCTGGGGCTGCACCGCGATCGTCGACCACGGTCCCCAGCCGACCTAGTGCTGATTTCCTATCTCCCATTGGATGTGAAGTTGCATGGCTGCTTCCCTCCATTTCTGATTGTTGGGGTTGAACTGTTTTTGGGGGAATGAAAGTTGGTTGTAGCTCTGTTTGTGCGGGTTGAGGAGGGTTGAATTTGCGGATAGGTTGGGGTGGTAGTTCCTCAGCAATTAGCAATGCATTTCCTACCCGCATTTCCTCTACATATTCCATGTGTGCTTGTAGAGCTATTTTATATGAATCTTGTTGTGGGGACGCTCCCCCTGCTGAAACAGCCTCTTGTTCGTTATTTGGCTTAGATGTCCCAGCGATCCCCTTTCCTTTATTTTTTCTGATCACTTCTTCGTGTATTTCGCGAGCTCTGGTTCTTTCCCTGATATATGCCCGCATGTCGGTTGTGATGGCAAGTCTGGAATCAGCCCCATCAGACATAACCCTCCTACTAGCCTATCCACGCAGCGTGCTCGCTCCATGTGGGGGCCTTGATTGACTGCCTTAGTCGGTGTTGCTGGGTTCAAGTTTTTCCCGCCAGCCATGACTTATGATTTTTGTGGGTATTTTTCTGGGAAGGTTTTGGCTATAGGTTTTAGATATTTCTGGCTCAAAATATTAAGGTAAAAAGCGTGTGTTCTCCAGGCGGTTTGAGGCTAAATGACCAAACTTTCTTATTACTTGAAGATCTGAAAACGACAAAAGGGTGTATAAACCAACCTGGGTATTTAAGATGGACTCAAGTGTGAGTTTGCAATGATTTTGATGATCTCTTCTGTGTAAGTTGTTGAGATGAGGAGAATAGCGGTTCCTGGGCTGGATTATCCCAGAAGATCAAAGCATCGGTGACCAATGGAGAAGATGATGGTAACCTCGCCTGAGACACCGTGAAATCGTCTTTATGGTGGAGCAAGTGATCTCCAAAAGCTTATTGATGATGATTTTCCCGGTAACGGAGCCAACTGATGTTGCGTTGAACACCAGATTTGCGGTAACAGTGTTTATCTTGAGGATAAGAGGCTTAGTATGAGTGATTTCTCCGGCGAGGACACGGTGGTGGACAAGAACATGGGTTTATGAAGAACAATCGAGTGAGTCGACAAATTGGCAGAGTGTATCTGCTTGTATTAGATCTTGGATTTGAGATTAGCTTTCTATTACATTGTGATCCCATATTTATAGGCAAAATACTAGGTTGGTTTACTGTTTATCGACAAGACAGTTAAGAGTACATAGCTAAGATAAGTATGCATGCAAAACAAGTGTCCTATCCAGCTGTCGGAGTGGCCAGCTGGTTTGGCCAGCTGGATTGATAAGTATGGCGAGCAGTGGGTAGCGACCAGCGGACTCATCTGTGCCTTGTCTATATGGGTAGAAACCACACGGGGAGGTCTGAGTCCGGCTTACGACTAGCGGACAAGATCCGGCTTACTGCTGGCGAATAGGACCCAGCTTGTATCTAGCGGGTATGAGATGGTTTATAGCAGCGGACATAGGAGATAGAGGCCCAATATCTATGTTGATGGGCCATGATAATAGGCCCAATTTAGATGAACAGGGCCCCATTCCGATCCGGATGTATCAAAGCCGAGTAGAAAACTTAATATACATAATCTACAAATCTGCGAGTTGAGGTCGTTATATCTTGCATCTCGAATCGATTTGATTCTTCATAACCTGTACTGCCTGATGCGGGCTTCGTTTCGAGGAGCGAGCTGGTCGATCCCTGGGTCTTCGTCTTGCCTGATACTTGGCATATGAAGCTTAATGATGCCCATTTCCTGATCGACTATAGACGTCATGATGGCATAATATGGGCTTAAGTATTCTCGACTCCACTCGTCTTATCATAACGCAAGTCGACGGGACCAAGGACCTTATACTTGGTGGGTGACCCAACAAGAATCCACGGGAGCGTTTATGGTTTTGACATATCAATGACCCCCTACTTCCTGAGTTCATCATCGCTCAGATGAGAATCAGGGAGTAGTAGATATTGATATCTTGCCTTAGTTTTAGCGTATCTCGCCTTAGGTAGCAGCACGTATATGGCGTATACGCGACTGCCTGCAAGGTACCGTGCATTGAAGCGTACGGACCAAATACCATACTCTTTCGATGGTCTTCTATCATGAACTTTTGATGGCCTTGATCGGCTTGTTTATGGCATAAACGCGATTGGCCGATGGGTTCCGCGCGTTGAAGCGTATGGATCCAGAGCCGAGGCCTGGGCGATGGACTCGATTTGCCGAACTTGTGCCAGTCTTAGCAGCACGCTTATGGCGTAGACACGATTGGCTGCGAGATGCCGCGCTTTGAAGCGTACGGACATAAAGTGGCTGCACTTTGAAGCGTACATGCATAATGTCATTCGATTTCGATGGTATTTTTATGCCGAGCTGAGCTCGGTCTTATTGTGTCGAACTTGAAACTTTGATCTTGAGAGTGGGAGTAGAGTCTGATTTGCTGCAGCGAGATCAGGCCGATGTCGCAACTTTTTCGGTGTTTTCCAACTGTTGTATTTGCCCGACCATCGACAACTGCTCGAAACTGCTAAAAATCGTTGTCGCTTCATGTCCGATTGTCTGTAACTGATGCCGTTATTGCCTCGGTATATGATAACGGTGCCATAATGACGGTAGCATTTAAATTTTGAATTTTGAGCTCTGAACCGTCTTAGCACGGGATTCAAATCGTTTTCGGGACACCTATAAAAGGGGTAACCGTCCTGCTATTTGTGACTTTCGCGAAACTGAGGTTTATAAGGAGTGGGTATTCCGGCAAGATTTCTGAGGTTTTCGGTGATGCAGTGTAGCTTTCCGGTGAAGGTTTCCATTTGTCTTCCAGGCTTTTTCATCCATTCTTCGATACACATTTAAGGTAACCTCTTCGTTATAGCTTTGATCTAGTACTCGTCTTATCTTTTTGATTGAATAGAGAGCCATGTTTAGGCTGGAGGTTTTGAATATCCACCATGGTTAGTTTGAAGGTTTTCCGGAAAATACATGCTCTTCCCCGGTAACTTGTTTGAAAACCCGTTGCATGCTCCGTATTTTTGCTTTTGAATGTTGCATCTAGGGGCTTTGTTTACATATCGTTTTCCCGTCTTCTGTTGTTTATGGGCCGGAGAAGTTTGAGTGCCTGTAGGTACGATGATCTCTTCTTCGATGATCCATTGTTGTTTTTCGATAGGGTAGGTTTTCGTTCTGGCGAGATGGGAGCGAGGTGTCGAAGTGGACGAATTCGCCTATCCCGGCTCGATTTCCCAATCAGAGTGATCTAATCCATCCACCTCGCTCTCTTTTGTAGATTTCGAGTGACCGAAGATGAGGCGAGTTTCAGCGGGTCGTCCGATTATACTGAGCGAGTTGAAGAGAATATGGACGCACCTACTGAACAGGATGTTGTAGTTGAGCAGGTCGAATGGCCTGGGCTTCGGACCCCGGATTGGGAGGATGCTCGACAAAAGGTTTTTGATAACGGTTCCAAGACCTTGTGGGAGTCTAAGTATGTCGAGCTTAGGCCTACCCCTGCTGAGCTGCTTCATATCATCAACTTCGGCGAAAACTATCGAGCTGTGTATTTTGACCTAGATAAGCCGTAAATATGTTACCGCGATGATCAGGATCGTATAATGATTCATCTTGATTCGATGTTGGGCGGACTAAGACCTCTTTTTGATCAGTGTTTTGTGGAATTTATGAATGCCACCAAGTCGATGCTCGCCGATCTCGGTATGGGACCAGTGAGCTGCGTTCATAGCATTGAATCGAGTGTTAGGATTCGAACCGACTCTTTCGGCCTTAGAACATTACTACATATTTTCCGTTTGGAATTTGGGTAGTCTAGGCCAATAGGCCCTTGACTAAGGATAGGCGAGACTGTTTTATAAGTTGCCTTCCAAAGTGAGAAACTAGAGTCATCGTTGTTTGCTCCTAGAGTCCAGAGTTAGGTGGCCATTCTAGAAGCAAGGTCCTAACAAAGCTAAGATTCCGAATAAACTTAAATGGAAGGATGCGAGTCGACTGTCAGAGGTAGGCCTTCTTGTTAGGAAATCACTAGTTTAACGCAGCGGAATATAAAATTTGATTTCCTTTTACTAGATCGTTCTTCGTTTAATGCAATAAACACGTTAAGTAGTTTGACGGTTATACCTTGATGATCTATAAGATCGCCGCTTTGACCGTCAACGAAGAGTAGTCTGATCGCAAGCCGTCCATGCGTCCGGACTCTATCGCTAATCCACACGAACTCCTCGCCGGAATCCTCCTTGATTGCTATTGGAAAACTCCGGTTGCTAGACCGGCATTTTCCTCACGACAAACTCACTATAGGTTGCTCTCTATTTTACACAAGAACTATGAGCTCTTGCAATCGTGATGTACAAAAGAGTTTGACACCCACCAATTATTTATAGTGTAGGTGGCGCCCGTATAGTGTGGAGGAGAAGAAAATTTTTCCCAATAAAATAAGGAAAATCAATTAGATTGATTATCTCTTTTATTATAATAAATTTTACCAATATCTTATATTGATTATAATTATCTTATTACCATAAATCTATTTTTCCAAAATCAATTAATATCTTATATTAATATTATGGTAATCTTATTAATTAAAGTGCACAATCCAAGTGTATCTTATACACTTAAAAGTGGCGCCCCATTAGTCAACTAATTGACTTCCGGAATATTCTTTAATTAATATAATTTGTATTTTATTTATTCATAATAAATAAATACCTTATATTAATTTACCAATATAACACTTATAGTTTAGAGATAAACTTTCCTTATTTGGTTATCAACTATAACTGCATTTTAATCCGACTTGAAGTTCATATGTGTGTGACCCGATAGGCTTCCGAATATGCTGGCCGTAGACACAAAGTGCAATTTACCAAAATGCCCTTCATGCCTAACGATCACGGGATAGCGTCTAGCAACACACCGTGACCCCCAATCATCGGAAGAGTCAAAAGCAATGACTACTACCTTTCATGTGAAGCGCCGTGTAACTTACAATCCTATCATTTGAAATAATATCCATACGATCGTATCTCGAGTGTCAATACATTAACGATCGTATCTTATAATCTGGATATCAAGCTCTCTCGGAATAACACATTTACTCCCACTTTGCAAAGATTCTCGAGAGCTAGACATTCCTTATAAGAAGGCCATTTCGGATATTCGATCCCAATCATAGGATACGCGATCCCGGACGACCAACCATGTATACTCCGCATGCTTCAATATCATACCCAATCACTACCGCATGATCGCCCCGTGGCTAGGGGAAATCTCAATAGTGGCAAAGCATGACAATCCACATCGTGATGCCATGAACTGCAGAAGCAGCTTGGTGGTGTTGTACACTGTCTGTAGCCGTTGTTGTAGCTGTGGCCACATCAGCTGCCTGTGGAGATGCTAGAGTGAATGCAATTGTGCATGGTTGCGGATATGTGGTAAAAAACTTCAACAGATGTGCATATGCATATATAAATAAACAAATAAAAAATAGGATTTCCCAACATTGGCAAATAGAATTTGGTGTAATTGGCAACATAATCTGTTTTTTCATGTATGCATATGGTCTTAGCCTTTTAGGCTTTGAGTTCGGTTTCTTGTTAGGATTAGAGTCAGGTGCTTGATCAGGTTCTTTGGATTTAGAAGAGCATAACCTAAATTTCAGGAAATGGGGTTAAAGAGAAGGAGCTAAGGCTACAACTCGATGCATAAACTAACATCCTTGTTCCTCAACACTTGTCAAATCTTAGCCCCTAATGCATCACTCAACTGAAACCTCAGCTAACGACCCTTAAGGACATAGGATCCTTTTGTAGGAAAAACAGAAGGATTCACAGAGGAGGTCTACTTTCTCCTCCAACTCACATAGAGCTTAGGCTTATCTATTTTAGTGTCCAAACAAACAATTTCCAAATGAGCCAATTTCTTGCAAAAGTACAAAACTTACGAAAATCTTAATAAAGAACATGTTGTAGAGAACTTAGGAAAATCAGCATCAATAACCTAATCACTGAATCATCAGAAGTCTCACACACATCATTAAATCTACTTTCAATTTAATGACCTCATTAGTGAACTCTATGTTTTGTTTGAATAAATTTGCCCAAGAAGCAGATTTTGCAGCCAAAACATCAAGAACACAATCAGAAGTTACAGGCAATACAGGTGGATTTTCAGATAAAGGCACATAAGTTCGTTAATTTTAAAGTCCATCAATAGCACAAGAAGCAGGAGATTTTCAACAACACAATCAGTGTGAATAACTTTAGCGGCTGAAGTGCCAATAGCATCAACCATATCAAAATAAAAAACTAAAGCATTCATTTTTTTTTAAATTATGTATTGCGGGGAGGATCTTACAAGACTTTAACCTCATGGAATCCAATGAATTGGGGTTACAAGTGTTTAGGGTGATTTTCTATGATTTATATCGTTCTATTTCGTGACAATTTTCCTCTATACTCTAATGTTTTGCATAGAAAGTGAGCGCTTATTTGATTTATTAAGCAAGTGATGTTTGGAATGGTTTAATCGCAAAGTTGGTTGAATTATGAGATTTTATTGTTGATTTTCTATCACTTTGAATGATTTTACACTTTGCAATGTTTTGATGTCTTGTAGATACACGAATTTGGTTTAAAAGAGGTTTAAAAGATGTTCAAGTGAGGGTTTACATCAAAGAAAAAGGATAAAGATGAAGTCGGATAAAGATAGAGATGAAAAACCGGATTCGAAGTGAACTGAACGCACGTCTGAAGTTCCGTCCAGATGGACGAGCGTTTGAGGAACTGAACGAGCGTCCAGGAAGGAACATTGGATTCAGGATGTTAAGATTTTTACTGAACGAGCGTCCAATTTTACATAGGACGGGCGTCTGACATGACTCGGCCCGACTCGAAGATTTTATGCATAATGGACGGGCGTTCAAACCCCTTGGACGAGCGCCCACCACGACTTAGCAAAAAGCGACTTAAACTCTTATAAATAGCCACGTTTTTCCATCCATAATAGACCCTAATTACTCTAGGCGGCCACAAGAACCCTAAGGGGCGATTTTTCTGTGTTCTCCACCCTTCATATACAACTTTTATGATTTTCATTTCCTAGATAAACTTCTCCAATTATATATACTTTCTAGTAGCTATTTCAAGTAATCAAACGATGAATAGAGGCTAGAGCTCATTGGAACAAGCGTTGTGAAGCCGTTCTAGCAACACTTTGATTTCTCTTTGGATTATTTTGTGAGTTTTTATTCAAAGTTGTATCTTTTCTATGTTTAATTCATTGTGTTTATGCAATTTTATCGATGGATGTTTTGCATGTTTGATGTTTAATAGTTGATGAAAGTTTATTGTTAAACCTAGATCACCATAGTCAAGATTAGATTTTTAACCTAAAAAATAACGAGAGTTGTTAGGTTAACTTCTAGATTGGAAATTGAGAAATTTCACACCTCGGATATAAAAGCGTTAATCTTTAGGATCGAAAGATAAGAGATTAATAAACGAATTATCTAAGAGATTAGAAATTCATACCTTTGACAGTGAATCGCAACTTTTGATTAATTATCACTAGATAATCTAAAGGAGAAATTGAATGTTATAGAATTGGTGGATCAATTGCTTGTTCGTTGTTTAAATTATTGATAAATCGTTTGTGCTTGATTTGCTTAGCCAAGTTAGAACTTTTTATTGCATGTTTAGGTTTTAGAATAGATTATTTTAGATAATTTGGTTCGTAATCACGTTTCCTGGCTTTAGATTTCTAATCTTATGTCCAGTTTACTTTCGTTATTCTCGTTTTTAGTTTGTTACGTGTTAATCGCTTTTATTTTCTTATAATTCTAGTAATAGTAGTTGTGACATCTTTAGGCTAGTTAGGTAAAAACTAGGTAAACAACCCCGATTCCTCAGACTCGACTCGGTATTAACCTCATACTACGATCCTCGCACTTGGGGTAAACCGGATTTATTTTATTACTTGTTTGTGTTTCATTAGATAAAATCCGAGACAACAAGCTACCTGGGGCAAACCAACAACATTCAATGGCAGATTCTGCAAAATAATTGAAGAACCAACCTCCATTGTTGGTGAAATCGCAATCCGAGCTGAGGGAGCCAACGTCTCAGCTGCAGGAACATCATTTTGAGCAGGGAGATCCAAAACGCGAGGTTGTTCATCCGTAAAAGCATGAGGAAACGGAAGTTCAATAGAATCCGGCGGATGAACAGTCCATCTTCATTCTTTTTCCTGTTTCTTCGACCCATGGAGCAAAAGTGTTGTAAAAATAGGGTGTGAAAATGATCAACAATGCTTTAAATTCATGCAAATGTAGAAGACTTGGAACCTCTCCGTTTCACGAATAAATCGATGTCCTTCTTAAATTATTCGACCCTTATACTTTGTCCCGGGTTTCACGAATATTTAAGTGAGATAAAAAGCGAGAGAACAACCTTTAAACTCGGACAAAGAAATTAAAGAGCACTTAGAAGTTTTAAGTTATATGGAATGACTAACAAGGATGCTTACATTTGTTGTTGTTATGTTTAACAATGTAAACTTGCTTATATATAGCACTTGGATCCGAAAAGAGCAAAGGAATTCGCCCCAAGTGAAAGACACCAAATGAAAAGGTTCCATTTGGTTGTACCCACTTAAAATGGCCAAGAGACACCAAAAATCAATTTTCGGACCCACAGCGGCGCTATGAAGACAAGTGTTAGGAAATCTACGAGAACGCAGTGAATTCAAAATTTATTTCCTATCGACCCAAGATCGACCGTTTAAGCAATAAACAAACAAGTTAGTAGACGGTGGTTACCTTGGTTGATCTAAAAGATCGACGCTTTGACCGTCTAAGGAGAGTAGTTCTGCATAGAGCCGCCCAAGTGTTCGGCCTCTACCGCTAGTCCACACGAACAGCCCGCCGGAATCCCATCATGGATTGCTATTGGAAAACTCCGGTTGCTAGACCGACCCTTTTCCCCTCTCTCCAACTCTCCATAGGATGCTCTCTATTTTACACAAGAACTATTAGTTCTTGGAATTGTGTTGTACAAAAGAGCTTAACACCCACACTATATTTATAGTGTGTATGGGCGCTTCTAGTAGTGTAGAGGAGAAGAAAACATTTTTCCAATAAAATAAGGAAAATATAATTGATTGATTTATCTCATTTATTATAATATCTCATATTAAATAAATCTAGGATATTGTCAATATCTTATATTGAATATTCCCAAGATATTGTCAATATCTAATATTGACTATATTTATCTTATTACCATAAATCTATTTTTCAAAATCTATTAATATCTAATATTAATATTATGGTAATCTTATTAATTAAATTGCACAAACCAAATGTATCCAATACACAAAAAAACATGCGCCACTTTATGATCCAATTCACGTGTGTCATACACACACAAATTTTGGACATATATATTTAATTAATAATATAATACTATGATTAATTAATTTGCAAAATCCATGTATATCATATATCATTAATTTTGAAAATCATATGTATCAATATACATATTTAATTAATCATCATAATTAATATCTTGTATTTAATTTATTCATAATAAATAAATACCACAATATTAATTTACCACTATAACCTTTATAGTCTCGAGATAAACTTTCCTTATTTGGTTATCATCTATAACCACATTTTAATCCGACTAGATGTTCTTATGTGTGTGACCCGATAGGCTTCCGAATATGTTGGCCGTAGGCACAAAGTGCAAATTACGAAAATGCCCTTCATGCCTAACGATCACGGGATAGCGTCTAGCAACACACCGTGACCCCCAATCATCGGAAGAGTCAAATGCAATGACTACTACCTTTCATGTGAAGCGATTACCGTGTAACTTACAATCCTATCATTTGTAATAATATCCATACGGTCGTACATCGAGTGTCAAACATTAACAACCGTATCTTATAATGCGGATATCAAGCTCTCTCGAAGTAACACGTTTACTCCCACTTTGCAAAGATTCACGAGAGTAAGACATTCCTTATAAGAAGGCCATTTCGGATATTCGATCCCAATCATAGGATACGCGATTCCCGGACGACCAATCATGTATACTCCGCGATGCTTGAAGATCATACCCAATCACTACCGCATGATCGCCCGTGGCTGGGAAACCTCAATAGTGTCAAAGCATGACAATCCACACCGTGATGCCATGAAGACTCGGTCTTAAGGATAATTACACAACCGTCACATAGTGTGACACTTATCGTGTAAGTGGGTCGATCCCTAACGCACGCATTCTCTAATACACGCCCACGTCACGGTCCAAGTGTCTCTACACTTCGATAGATGAGATCTATCCACGCCCTTAAAGACAGAAGACATCTAATCACGTGCTAGTCTGTTTTATACTATCAATGCCCCTGTTTAATAGTACATCGACCTAGAGACATTTAAGTATCAAACTTATTAAAGTGATTAGAGATCTCATCAACCATAATCGCCAATCATAGTTTCTCTATCACAGTTTAATACTAAGGACGTTATCATATAACAATTCATAATTGGTTTTTTAAAAGAACTTATATATGACAACATAAAATCCATTTAATATATGTATAAACATAAAGAAATAGTAGAAATGATCCGACCCGGTCGGATCCGGTCCAACCCGATTGGGTTTAGGACACTATTTCAACAGACAGGCGGGTGCCTGTGAACACTAGAAGACTGAATATGATCCTGATCAACTTTTAGCCTTGCTGAATCACCACATGCGGCCGCCTAAGCCCACAGGCTGGCGCCTGTGACACTGAATTTTGAAAAACGAATTTCTGCTTGTTTTACGAACTCCACTTGCTCATTTTACATCTGTACACTTGTAAACACTTATATAAGCGTGCACTCCGCACCTCCGTACTTATATTATAGCGTTACGAGTATAACCATCCTTTTACTAAACCCCGATAACCTCAATGGCTTGTGATTATACTTAAATCACCAACATTCCTCCCCCATTTAAGTGTAATCCTTGGTTAGTAAAAACAACAGTCATAATATAAACCAACTCATGCTTCAATGAAAATATCACAAAGATTGAATTTCCACCTAGTACTATTACACGCAAATATTCGAGTATCGGGGTGTGTCTAAGCATTGAACCCCTTTACACATTTTGAATACATGTACATAACAGTACACATGAATTGAGACTACTTCAAAGTATTGTTCTTGACACCATTTATTGAAATCCAGCCTTGTGTCCATATCCATTCTTGAGCATATAGAAAGCTAACCCAACTTTTCTTGAAGCGGCCATACTTCATACTCATATAGGTGAATCTTTAATTTACCGTGCACTGATTAGCACTTTCAAAAGACTCATTAAGAAGATAAAACTTCAACCTAACCTCACGGGTTTATAGCACATACCTTCGGGATTAATACATGTGCTCAAGTTCCCAATAACAGGCCTACCACATTGAATTTAGCCTAAGGCATTGTACCAAAAGGAAATTGGGCGTCCTATTATCAGAAACTTATACAGGTTGTAGACCCATCATGACAACTGACTTTTGTAATAAGTCCTTAGCTAATCCTTTCGTCAAATGATCAGCTAAATTCATTTGAGATCTCACATACACAAACGATATCACCCCCTGAGAGATCAACTCACGTACCGCGCTATGTCTAACGCCTAAGTGTCGCGACTTTCCATTATACACATGACTATAAGCTTTAGGCGATTGTAGAGGAACTATCACAATGGATAGATATTGGTGATATTGGTTTAGGCCATAAAGGAATTTCATGAATCAAATTCTAAGCCATTACGCCTCTTTGCCGTCGCTTGCCAAGGCAATAAACTCCGACTCCATAGTCGAGCTAGATATACATGTTTGTTTCTTAGAAGCCCAAGAAATGGCACCTCCACCTAAAACAAACACCCATCCACTAGTAGAAGAATGATCTTCACATTAGATATCCAACTAGCATCCGAATATCCTTCAATTACCGAAGGATATGCAATATATGTTAAACCAAAGTCTTTGGTAGATTTAAGATATCTCAATACACGAACAACCGCTCTCCAATGACAATTGCCAGGTTACTCGTATATCTACTTAGTTTCCCAATTTGTATAAGCAATATCCGGTCGTGTACTAGTCATTGCATACATCAAACAACCAATGACTCGTGAATATTCAAGTTGATTCAACTGTTTCACCTTTATTAGGTCCAAGTTTCTCATGTGGCTCCATGGGAGAATTTTCCGGAGTACAATTTTCACAATTAAATTTCTTTAACACTTTCTCAATATAATGAGGCTGTGTTAGTGAAAATCCTCCTTGATTTCTCTTAATTTTAATACCTGAATAACATCCGCCTCCCCATGTCTTTCATAGAGAATCTAGAAGATAAGAGTTCTTTACACTTATCAACCTCGATTTTGGTTTGTACCAAAAATCAACATGTCATCGACATATAGACGTGATTATCACACCGTTCTTTGGTATCATCAAATCTACTATAAATACACTGTCCAATCGATTGAGTTTAAACCCACTAGCCAATACAACCTCATCAAACTTTTGATGCCATTGTTTAGGAGCTTGTTTAAGTCCATACAATGATTTTACAAGTTTACATACCTTATGCTCGTTACCGGGCATAATACAACCTTCCGGTTGCTTCATGTATATTTATTCATCCAAATCTCCATTTAGAAACGCAGTTTTAACATCCATTTGATGGATCACCAAGTTATGAATTGCGGCTAAGGAAATCAATAACCTGATTGAGGAGATTCTAGCAACGGGAGTATAAGTATCGAAATAATCGATACCTTCCTTTTGCCTAAAGCCTTGTATAACTAACCGGGCTTTATATCGGTCAACAGTACCGTCGACTCTCATTTTCCTTTTGAAAATCCACTTGCAACCTAACGGTTTGCAACCAAGTGGTAAATCTGTAAGAATCCACGTATTGTTACCCATTATGGAATCCATCTCGTCGTTGATGGCTTCTTTCCAAAATGATACATCCTGAGATCCCATCGCCTCAGAAAATGTTCTTGGATCATCCTCAATATTATAACAATATGAGTATTGATATCCAACTTCATTTCTCGAACCTTCCACCAAATAAGTAACAAAATCCGGTGGAAACGTTTTTGCTATTCTAGCCCTCTTACTTCTTCGGAGTTCAGAAGACTCGACTTGAGAATCATTATTCTCCACATTCTCCACTCCAACTATCGTAGGAGCAATAACCTTTGGTCTAGGAATAGATGTAAATCTATTCACATCAAATATAGCATCATGTGATTCTATAACCGAATGTACAGCCACGGAATCACTAGGTTCTATAACATAAAACATATATGCCTTGGAATGACTAGCATATCCAATGAAAATGCAATCGATGCCTGTTTCTCTTAAAGTTTTAATTTTAGGATCGGGAAGTCTAACCACCGCCCTACAGCCCCAAACTCTTATGTAATTCAAGTTTGGTTTCTTTTTAAACCAAAGATCATATGGGGTAGCCGAATTCTTTTTATTAGGAATTCTGTTTAGTAGATAACAGGCCGTTAACATGGCCTCACCCCAAAATCCATTACTCAATCCCGAGTAGGACAACATGGAATTTACCATCTCTTTTAGAGTACGGTTATTCCTCTCCGCAATGCCATTTTGTTGTGGCGTATCACGGTCTGAAGAACCTCGTGTATAATACCACACGACCGAAGTAGGTTGGATCATAGTATTATCCACCTCTATCGGTACGAAAACGTTTAATACTAGAATTCAATTGTAATTCTACTTCACTTTTATAAATCTTGAATTTATCAAGTGCCTCATCTTTAGTATTAAGTAAATACACATAACAAAAACGAGTATTATCATCTATAAAAGTAATCACATATTTCTTATTTCCCAAAGACGGTGTTGCATTAAAATCACACAAATCACTATGGATAAGTTCCAAGATTGTAGACGATCTTTCAACACCATGAAATGGCTGTCTTACAATTTTATTAAGCATACAAGTAGTACAATTATCCACATTGATATCAAACGGGGGAATTAATGCATTTTTAGACATAACTTGCATGCGTTTATAATGCACGTGACCTAACCGAGCATGCCACAACTGTGAGATATTAACATCAGAAATATGCATAACTTGATTAACTTTATTATTTACAATATTAAGCATAAACATATTATTACACAAATAACCAAATCCTACAAACACACCATGTTTAGACAATATATACCTATCGGACTCATACACTTGTTTATAGCCCGATTTACATAAAAGTGCACCGGATACAAGGTTTTCCCGGATGCACGGAACAAATAATACATCAAAGAGTTTTACAAATTTTCCAGAACTAAAGTTTAAAACAACATTTCCAATGCCTTTTACAACAACCATCGACTCGTTTCCCATCTTTAGTATGGAGCCATCATTCACCGGTTCAAAATCTTCAAACCAGCTTTGATCCTTGCATACATGTCGTGTTGCTCCTGAGTCGATCCACCACGATACATCATCATCCTGCATATAAAATGCTTCAGAAATAAATGGCTCATAATTCACAACCGAATTAATACCAAAATTAACATTCTGACCTTGATGCTTGGGTGGTCCTTGGTCTTTCGACCCCTGTTCTGGACCCTTACTCTTTCCGTTCTTTCGCACTCGGCAATCAGCCTTGTAGTGCCCTGTTTTGCCACAAATCCAACAGGCACCTTTTGGCCTTTTCCCGGATTCTTTGTCGCCAGCCTTGAATGGTTTATTTTTCTTACCATTACCTTTTCCCTTGTTTGTTTTGGAACACTCCCCGGCCTCCATTACATGAATGGATGTCGATTCATCAATTTCCTTTCCCTTGGATTTCACATTTCGATCCTCGCACCTTGAGGATTCCTCATCACGCAGATGGCTACCAAGTTCAACCAAGGAGAGTTCTTCCTTTTTGTGTTTTAACATATGCGTAAAATCTTTCCATGATGGTGGTAGTTTATCAATGATACTAGAGACAGAAATGGCTTCATCCATTTCCATTTTGTGTTGTGCAAACTGGCCTAAAATGCGTTGAAGTTCATTGAATTGTTCCATTACAGACCGTGTATCTACCATCATGTATTTCATGAAATTTCCAACTAGAAACTTTTTAGCAGATGCATCTTCATTTAAGTATTTAGTTTCTAGTGCATCCCATAATTCTTTTGCAGATGCAAAGTTTTGATAAATATCATATAACGAATCAAACATACCATTCACAATATGACCACGACAGATGTAGTCATCATTTTCCCATTTGTTTCGCCTTCGCAATTCCTCCAACGGTGCATCATCATCAACTTCTGGTATATCGGTTCTAAGAACATATACCACTTTCAATGCCGTGAGAAGGAAATGCATCTTCCTTTGCCACCTCCGGAAATCAACGCCTTCAAACTTGTCTAGTTTCCCGAAATTCATCATCAAGTCCTTTGCATTCACCATTGTGATCAGAACAATAATTTAAGAAGAATGTTGTAAAAATAGGGTGTGAAAATGATCAACAATGCTTTGAATTCTGCAAATGTGTAAGACTTGGAACCTCTCCGTTTCACGAATAAATCGCTGTCCTTCTTAAATTATTCGACCCTTATACTTTGTCCCGGGTTTCACGAATATTTAAGTGAGATAAAACTGAGAGACCAACCTTTAAACTCTGGACAAAGAGATTAAAGAGCACTTAGAAGTTTTAAGTTATATGGAATGACTAACAATGATGCTTACATTTGTTGTTGTTATGTTTAACAATGAAAACTTGCTTATATATAGCACTTGGATCTGAAAAAGAGCAAAGGAATTCGTCCCTTAACTGAGAGACACCAAATGAAAAGGTTCCATTTGGTTGTACCCACTTAAAATGGCCAAGAGACACCAAAAAAAAATCAGTTTTCGGGCCACATGCGGGCGCCTATGAAGACAGGCGGGCGCCTGTGAACACCAGAAGACTGAATATGATCCTAATCAACTTTTAGCCTTGCTGAATCACCACAGGCGGCCGCCTAAGCCCACAGGCTGGCGCCTGTGACATTGAAATTTGAAAAACGAATTTCTGTTTGTTTTACGAACTCCACTTGCTTATTTTACATCCATACACTCGTAAACACTTATATAAGCGTACACTCTGCACCTCCGTACTTATATTATAGCGTTACGAGTATAACCATCCTTGTACTAAACCCCGATAACCTCAATGACTTGTGATTATACTTAAATCACCAACAAAAAGAACAGTTGTGAGTTCAATGGGGAAAGAAAGGGCAGAAAAACGAGCTAAGGAACAAGGCAAACAACAAAAGAGAGCTCAGATTCATGTAGATTTCCGGCCAGATAGTTGAGACAGCCATGGGAGCCGGTGAGTGGCAAAGTTTGGAAGACGATAGCGGCGGCGGTGATTGAAGAAGATACGCAGGGGTGGAGAAGGTTAGGGTAATTGGTTTTTCTTTTTGCAATTGTTACATTTTGTTTTGGAAATGGATGGTTTAGATAGTTTTTTTTTTTTTTTGGAACAATAATGGGGTGGATTGATTTTTATTTTTTATATTTTATTTTTAGCATAGGTTATTTTATTTAAATTGACATAGTAATGAGGAGATTTTTTTTATTGTACCACTAATGAGGAGCAATATGATCAACAATGAGGAGAATTATCATTTTGTCATCAAACAACAATGTAATTTAGTTCTTCTCATTATTACTACCATTTAATTACGAAATTTTGACTCCTCATTAAAGACCATTTTTCTAGTAGTGAAATTTGTCTTTTGTTTTCACTTAAAACTCAGAGTATTTGTCTTTTGTTTTCACTTAGTCTTCCTTAGAACTCAGTTATGCCGATTTTATAGGCAGATAAACAATATCCAAGCAATAAATAAACTACCCGTTGCTTTTAAAATTTGTTCAAGCGTAATATCAGCATTTTGACGTAGGAATCTTCCTCCTCTCTTCCTCAGTCTTTCTTCAGTAGATATTTGTTATATAATAAAGCTCAAGGACATAAGGAGCCGTTGGGAGGAGATGATGAAGAGATTTAAAGCAAGTGGTGACAAGACACTTCACCTTACTAACAGAGGCGGAGCTATGTGTATATCATGATAGGTGCTCATGACTGTTAAAAAAACAAAAACTCTATATTTTACCTATAGAAAAATATTTTGGACCCCGTAAAAAAATTATTTTACTTACAAAAAAAATTACAGACCCCCTAAAAAACATTTTTGGATCCGCTACTGCTTACTAATTATAAAAGTAGGTTGCTTATCATGCTATAAGACGTGCTAAGTATTCATACATGAACATGCATGCTTAATCAAATACCTAGTGTTGTTAAACGAACAGAGCCGCTCGTGAACAAACTCGTGTTCGGCTCGTTAGTGTTCGTGATCGTTTGTTCGTTAAGATTAACGAGCCGAACTCGAACTTGATTGTAGGCTCGTTTGCTTAACGAACGAACACGAGTTTGGTTCGTGAACGTTCGATTATGTTCGCGAACGTGCTTATATAAATACGTCAATTTGCAGTAACCCTGACTCAAAAGAGGATAATTCATTCATTCATCTAATAGATATTATAGAATGAATTTATATAATATTTAGATATTTTATAGTAATTTTAGTTGTGTAATATATGTAATTTTAATGTCTAACTTGTTATTTTTACATTTACACTTTATGTTTTATATTTTAACGAACCGAACTCGAGTCGAATTCGAGCCAAACTCGAGCCGAAAGACAAAAAATATGTTTAACGAGCCGAGCTCAAACATTTCATCTTTTAAACGAGCCGATCTCGAATATAATTTTTTGTTTGTTTAACAAACGAACGAGCTCAAACGAGTTCAAGTTCGAGCCACCAATACTCGGCTCGGCTAGGCTACCATCTACTGAATAGAAAAGCTTTTAAGTGATCTATAAGACTTGCCAATGCTCTTCTCCTAATGATGACTTGATGGCTGCTTACTCACATACACACTCTCCCTTCTGAAGTGCAACAAAGTACTTGTATTGTGAGAACTTGATTAAGTGTGAGATGAAATGGAAATGAATAAAAAGTGAGTTAAGGAGTACTTTATGATGCTAAAAATCAATTTTGACAACTGAAGGAACATGGAATGTGTTGTAAAGTAAATACGAACGGCTTCCAAGGGAATGTAAACAACAATGTCAACGAAATCGCAAGAACTTAGATAACTCGATATAACGCGAGAATCGTAGT
Organism: Gentiana macrophylla; assembly: GCA_026214975.1. Classification (NCBI taxonomy): domain Eukaryota; kingdom Viridiplantae; phylum Streptophyta; class Magnoliopsida; order Gentianales; family Gentianaceae; genus Gentiana; species Gentiana macrophylla. The sequence goes on along the minus strand of CM047806.1, from coordinate 40,452,670 downwards.
AGAACACTTTCCTACAAAAGTTATTCGACCCTTATTAAATGCCCCGGGTTGCACGAATACTTCTGTGAGATAAGACTACGTTTGCCCTTTTCTTTATGGCACCAAAAGAAAAGTATACTAATGGAGTTATATTAGAAAGTTCTGACACACAAAGATGATGAAAACTTGAATATGTTTTCAAGTATTCTTACAAATGATCAAGTAAAAAAATGCTCTCTTTCAAAAGTATTTTTCTTAAAATAAGTAAAACTTGTTTTTATACCTTCTAGGCTCAGAAATAGTTAGTTAAAAACGTTTAGTTTAAGAGACACCTTAGTGGAAAGGTGTTGAAAGGAAAAAACTGCTGAAAAACCATGAAAAGACACACTAATTCGCATTTTCGGGTCACAAAGGGCGCTTATGAAACACAAAGGGCGCTGTGAGAACTGAAGGATGAAAAACAACATGTTCAACATTTTGCCTTGATGAGAACCTCACAGCGGGCACTGGGAAGTGCAGCGTCGCTGTCACTCTGCTTTTCCAAAACCGAATTTTACGTGTCTTTTCGGTTGTTTTACAAACTCTACTTGATCATTTACATCCATAAACTCGTAAACACTTATATGGCGTGCACTCAAAACCTCCAAACCCACAACAGAGTGTTCGAGTTCACCCATCTTTGTACCAAACCCTGAGTTACACTAATGGACATGGTTATACTTAAATCACCAACATTCCTCCCCCATTTAAGTGTAATCTTTGGTTTAGCTAAAGATCAGTCAAAACATAACAATTCATGCATCAATGATAATATCACGAAGATTGAATAACCACCTAGTAATATTACACATTTCAAATATCCGAGTATCGGGGTGTGTCTAAGCATTGAACCCCTTTCCCATTTTGAATACATGAAGACAATATACACATGAATTAAGATAACTCCAAAAGTTTATTCTTGACACTAATTAAACAGGCCTTGTGTCCATATCCATTCTTGAGAATATAGAAAGCCAACCCTAGAACTTCCTTGAAGCGGCCAAACTTCATACTCATATAGGTGAGCCTTTTATTGATCGTGCACCTGCAATTGCACTTTGTCAAAAGACTCATTAAGAAGAATACCATCAACCTAATCTTGCAGGTCATAGCACATACCTTCGGGACAATATCATGTGCTCAAATCTAAGACAATAGGCCTCCCACATTGAATTCTCTCTCTAACATTGTATTAGAGGGGAATTGGGTATCCTATTGATGACGGTCAAATTATACCCGTAAAAGTCATTAACGTTGACCTTAAATCGAGATTAATAATGTATATTTCATATTAAATCACTCGTTTATATTTATTATTTAATGTTAAGTGAGTATTAATATGATATTTGGTATTTAGCTGTTTTTATTATTAAAAGACCGATTTAATGTGCGATAAATGCTGATTTCGTAGATCGTGATAAATCGGGAGGATAAATGTCATTCAATCAATGGATCTCAAGATAATAAGGAAGAAAATCGGAGCATTAATCAAGAGATAAATTAGAGAAATCGGATCAACACGAAAGAGTGAAGTGGGGAACAAGATAGACGAGAGAAACGTTTAACACGTGCAGAAAAAGGCTCGGTCGACCGAGAGCCCTATCATTCGGTTGACCGAGTATGTCGGTTCGGTCACTCATGGGATTTTTGCGTGTATATCTTCTAGATCCTCCCTAGGTCGGTTACAGCCTCTATATAAGCAGCAGCTACGAAATTTATAATATCGTATCATTGAACTATTACATTACACAACAAAATACATAATTTTGATTGAAGGTTTTTCAGCAATTTAGGGGCTTCAATATGTAAGCCTTTATTTTCTGTTTCTTTCTTTTAAGTAATTAGTCCCCCCAATTATGCTTTATCGTTTGAATTAGTTAATCATAGCTAGATGATGTCGATCTTGGCTATGACGTTAGGGATGTGGCGATACCTTGTCTATGAGGATCCCATAACCTACGTCAAACACTTAGTATTTATTCATGAATCTACTTGATTTAATTAATGCGTATCTATGTTAGTTTATATGAATATGTGCGAATTCTTTGTTTAACTGCATTCGTATGATGAAAATTTGAGAGATATATTCTAAGATGTATTCTGGGTTGAAATCGTTCGGGTGACCGAAAGGTGTCATTCGGTCGACCGAGGCCTTACACTCGGTCGACCGAGCCCTGTTTCATCAGTTATTTCCGCCACGTCTTTATGGTTAGGTTAACCTAGTTGAATTTATTATCTCAGTAGGTATGGCTATGGCTACGTTACTCGCTTAGTTTAATTAAAATGTGTAAAAAGGAAATACCAATATAAAACTCTTAGGTAGGCTTATGAATTGCTCTTCACGGACGTTCAGCGTTATCTAGGTAGGTTTATATTTGGGGATTGCTAGCACCTGATTATACATACGTCGTAGATTAGCATGAGACTATGACTTGGTAATTGCTAGTTGGACGAGAGCTTGAGTAATCGCTTAGGAAGTACGCCTAACCATAGGAATGTTGCCTAGACGAGGTGTACGATTAATATCGGCATCCTTAGTGTCGTAAGCGTGCAAGTTATATGAGATGGATACCCAAAAGGTGAAGTCACGTATTGTAGCACAGTGATCTAGCAACCTAACCGGTGCTAAGTCAAGTTAAAGAGGATGACTCCCGTAACCAATCTAAGATAGATACAAACGGATTGATAGTTAATAATTTCAGTTTATTATATAAATTATCTAGGTCCAAACGATAAAGACTATAATTGGGGAGGTTAATTACGTTGTGTCGAGTCGTGTCTTTACCTTTCTTGTCTTATGTTGGTCGTAGACCGCCTTTATGTCCTTGACATGTATAATTAATTGTTTATATATGAAACGACACACAATTGGTTCCCTGTGGGATCGACCTTGATTCACTATAGCTATACTACGATGGGCCTAGTCCTCTTGCTAGTATTGGTTTATGGTGGTCAAGTATATTATAACTCGATTGACCCCGATCAAGTTTTTGGCGCCGTTGCCGGGAACCAACGGTCAATTTTATATATAAATAATTTTTATTCATGTCGAGTTTTCTGTTTTAGAAGTCTGCTTTTTACGTTTTGAGTCCTCTTGTTATGCGCTCTGTGTAAAAATTCCGAATCTGGAACAATCGGTTTCGCTCAGTGAGATCGCCTCTCATTTGCCGCCGAGCCTGGTTCTATTTTCTCGGGACTTCGTGTTTCTGTTTATCCCCGTATGTTTAATCTGTAAGTCTGATAGCAGTATGTGAGACCATGTTAAAATCAGTCTACGGTCTGTTTTGTTTTTCTTCTGTTTGCAGAAACCAGGGAAGCAATAATCTGAGTCAGTAATTTTTCAAGGGCGCTGAGAAAATAACCCAGCAACATGCGGAATTACTACTCTACGATGGGAAAAGTGATGGAAGCAATACCTTTAAAACACCAAGATGGCTCCGAAAAATTTTAAAGGCTTAAATTCTTCGTGGTACAATGCTGAAGGCAAGGTACTACCTTTTTTGCTTATGTTTTACTACCTCTTGTTTTTTTGAGCATAAGTTACCCTATACATGAACCTTAGTATGAATCTTAGCCCGGAGTTGGTTTGTAAGATTAATTTTATTAGTGTGGAAGGTTCTCCCCCAAATCGTCTCATCTAGAGGGTGTAGGGAAACATGTAGTCGTTGAAAGAAGGAAAAGTGAATAAAGAGTTCCTCGTATTCACAAAATCTCATAGTCCTATGCATGAGATTACTTCTACCGCCATGGGAGCAACAATTTGTGTAGTTTTTAACAATTCTCAATCTAAAGAAGGCGTTGAGTTTTGAGAGAACATAATGAAGCGACATTATAGAGGATGTGATTAAAATGGGTCCCTAGGACTAAATCTCCTTAGAATTCACTAATTCCTAAAGCGAGCCGAGGTAAGAGCTTTGGATAAATGGTATGGATAAATGTCGTTTCCTAGGTCTCACAACCAAGGAAGGGTATTAATCCATAAAAGCAACAAGCCCACCTCTTATAGTGCACGAAGGGTCAAAGTCCAGCGATCCAAGAATGATAACCGACAAGGATAATTTTTGGAAAGTCGAAAGTGAGGACTTTAAACTTCAGAACTACTTCTTTAAAACCCTTAGGATTTCTTTTTAGGATTTTAGGTTTTGTTTTCTTTGAGTCAAATAAAAGTAACGTGACATATGTTGAGGTTTTTTATTTTGCCGTGTTCTGATGGCCATTGGGCTAAGGATGTGTAAAACCTTTTTACTCAATATAGGCCACGTGAAATAGAGTTCCGTAGGAGAGTCAAGAAATTGCTAAAGAAAAGGAAATTTAGCAAACAACCTTAAGATGGAAGCTTTAAGAGAGCTTGAGAATTATTGAAAATGCAACATAGAATGATTGGTGCGAACAAGAACAATTTTGGTCAACTTCCAAAACCTTTTAGAATGGTGATCCAAGTGAAAATACAAAGTGGTGTGCAATTCATTCTGCAATTATCCTTATCTTTCCCTTTACACCTTTTCACCTCCAAACTTTTCGATCATATCACCAATCTACCCCGACAGTTCACATTTCTAACCATTCTTTCATCGCCTCTCTTTCTTTCCATCCGTTTCACTCTCCCACCCTAACAGAATGCCTTAACCTATTTCAACCCACAATTTCTTACCCACCCTTTATCTTTTCTTCCCATCCTTATGTGTATCTTTTTCTAAACCCATCATACTCTCAACCTCCATTTTGTTTACACAATGCCCTTGTGTTCATGGAATTTGAAATATTGCTATGTTTTATTGATTATTTATTATCATTTTGATTTTCATGATCCTAGTTGGGGAAGTGTAGCTCGACCTAGCTAGATTTTAAAGGTTTTGGTTCGATAAAAATACAAAATATCTTTCTACCGGAAGTTTTAAATTTCACACTTTTCCGTCTATTCCGGCATTTCTAGATGATAAGTTTTGTTCTGAACTATCACACCGATCCGACCTTGTTGATGACGGTTATGACTTTTACGTGATACATTGGGTTATTAGTAATTTCGAGGAGTAGTTACATCTCCCTAAAGTTGTTGATATCCAATGCAAGCGAGAAGTTTCTGCGCTAAGTATTCAATTTTATCTTTAGCCTATAGGTCGCATTGCATCTGTTATACCTTACCAAGTTTCTCTTTTATACTGGACTGAATACATAGTGAGCCAGTCCGCCTCGTGTTTTCCCACATGGGGTTATGCTTTTTGATCTTTGTCTTATCCACCCGGTTTTTAGATGAAGACTACCATCTTTAGTTGCTTGTTTATTTTTCTTTCTATTTAGTATTTTTCTTGCCTTTGGTTGTATAAAATAAAGTGGCTTAAAATGTTTTTCGGTATTCATACCTAATTACTGCCACATTATTTTATCACTTCCATAGACATGGTATTTTACGGTTTCGTGGAGTTTGTTTGCTTATGCATGATGTGTCTGTCTCTCCACGACGTGCTGAGGATTACTCCGATGTTCTGTATCTACTTGAGAGCCGTTTCCAGAGCAAAGTCTTTTTCTTAAATTCTCATTTTTATTTGTCATTGGGGACAATTCCATGTTTAAGTGGGGGGTAGAAGACTTAGCTATGATGTGATATGTGTTAAAATCGAATGAAACGGTACAAAATTGAAAATTTTGAATAAATACCATATTATTTATCTCGTACCCTTAGAATTGTGAGTTCCTAGCTAAGAATTGATAGGAAATAAACCAAGTTTCATGAGTATGTGATCATTTTATACTTATGTTAAGTAAATTTAAGGATATTCATGCCCGTTTTTGCGAGTAGTTATTTATTATTCAATTACTCAACCTGTGAATCGAGTATACCGCGCAAATAATAATAACTGAAGAAATTATGTGTACATTGCATAGATGATTGGATTATGTGAACTTAGTATCAATATCTATCTCTTGATGCATTCTTATCTTTTAGCCATTAAAGCGAGTAATAAGCTTTGAGGCGCTGTGTTTTAGCAAAATGTTGAGACTTTGGGCTTGTAGTGACATTACCAAAGTAGCCCCGCGCTTGTGGTAATATTCGATGCTATACATGATCTAAGATAGGGGGATACTCTAAAAAGTTTTCTTCTTTGAGATTGATAGTATTTGAAAAATATGAAGACTTGAAGAAATTCAACTTTTAAGAGGCTTTGAGTAGTACTCGGTCTCCAAGTCCAAAATCCCTATAGATACGCTCTTGCTTATTGCTCTAGTGCTCTAACCATTGCGAGGCATAAGAAGTATGAATCTTTGAGGTTGGTAGGTTGAGGCTGTGAAGTTAGCATAAACTCTAATCTTGCCACGAATATATAAAACTAAATGCACATGCACACATCACTTGATTCATAGTAAGTAGTGAATAATGGATATCTTATGAGAATGACTAGTATGAGTTGACTTGAGTTTCTTGTGTAAGTATGATTTGACCATAGAAAATGTTGTCTTTGGGAATGACTTATTGATGCTTTGTTGGGACGATCAAAGTCTAAGTGGGGGTAGTTGATGACGGTCAAATTATACCCGTAAAAGTCATCAACGTTGACCTTAAATCGAGATTAATAATGTATATTTCATATTAAATCACTCGTTTATATTTATTATTTAATGTTTGGTGAGTATTAATATGATATTTGGTATTTAAATTGTTTTTATTATTAAAAGACCGATTTATTGTGCGATAAATGCCGATTTAAGTAGATCGTGATAAATCGGGAGGATAAATGTAATTCAATCAATGGCTCTCAAGATAATAAGGAAGAAAATCGGAGCATTAATCAAGAGATAAATTAGAGAAATCAGATCAACACTAAAGCGTGCGATGGGAACAAGATAGACGAGAAAGCGTTTAACACGTGCGAGAAAAAGGCTCGGTCGACCGAGCCTATCATTCGATCGACCGAGTATGTCGGTTCGGTCACTCATGGGATTTTTTGCGTGTATATCTTCTAGATCCTCCCTAGGTCGGTTCTGACCTCTATATATAGCAAAGCGACTACAAAATTTATAATATCATATCATTGAACTATTACATTGCACAACAAAATACATAATTTTGATTGAAGGTTTTTCAAACAATTTAGGGGCTTCAATATGTAAGCCTTTATTTTTCTTTCTTTCTTTTAAGTAATTAGTCCCCCCAATTATGCTTTATCGTTTGAATTAGTTAATCATAGCTAGATGATGTCGATCTAGGCTATGACGTTAGGGATGTGGCGATACCTTGTCTATGAGGATCCCATAACCTACGTCATACACTTAGTATTTATTCATGAATCTACTTGATTTAATTAATGCGTATCTATGTTAGTTTATATGAATCTGTGTGAATTATTGTTTTACTGCATTCGTATGATGAAACGGCGAGAGATATATTCTAAGATGTATTCAGGTTGAAATCGTTCGGGTGACCGAAAGGTGTCATTCGGTCGACCGAGGCCTTACACTCGATCGACCGAGCCCCTGTTTCATCGATTATTTCCGCCACGTCTTTATGGTTAGGTTAACCTAGTTGAATTTATTATCTCGGTAGGTATGGCTATGGCTACGTTACTCGCTTAGTTTAATTAAAATGTGTAAAAGGAAATACCAATATAAAACTCTTAGGTAGGCTTATGAATTGCTCTTCACGGACGTTCGGCGTTATCTAGGTAGGTTTATATTTGGGGATTGCTAACACTGATTATACATACGTCGTAGATTAGCATGAGACTATGACTTGGTAATTGCTAGTTGGACGAGAGCTTGAGTAATCGCTTAGGAAATACGCCTAACCATAGGAATGTTGCCTGAGGCGAGGTGTACGATTAATATCGGCATCCTTAGTGTCGTAGCGTGCAAGTTATATGAGATGGATACCCAAAAGGTGAAGTCACGTAATGTAGCACAGTGATCTAGCAACCTAACCGGTGCTAAGTCAAGTTAAAGAGGATGACTCTCATAGCCAATCTAAGATAGATACAAATGGATTGATAGTTAATAAGTTCAGTTTATTATATAAATTATCTAGGTCCAAACGATAAAGACTATAATTGGGGAGGTTAATTACGTTGTGTCGAGTCGTGTCTTTACCTTTCTTGTCTTATGTTGGTCATAGACCGCCTTTATGTCCTTGACATGTATAATTAATTGTTTATATATGAAACGACCCACAATTGGTTCCTGTGGGATCGACCTTGATTCACTATAGCTATACTACGATGGGCCTAGTCCTCTTGCTAGTATTGGTTTATGATGGTCAAGTATATTATAACTGATTGACCCGATCACCTATCACCAAGATTTATATGGGTTGTAAACCCATCCCGATTACCAATTTTGTACCAAGTCTCTAGCCAATCTTTTGGTTAAGTGATCGACTAAATTATGTTGAGATCTCACAAAAACAACCGAAATCACCCATGAGTAATCAACTCGCGTGCGCGCTATGTCTAACGCCAGGTGTCGCGACTTACCATTATACACTTGATTGTATGCTTTAGACAAGGTAGATGCACTATCACAATGGATAGAAATGGGTGATATTGGTTTAGGCCATAATGGAATTTCATAGATCAAATTCCTAAGCCATTCCGCCTCTTTTCAGTCCGCTTTGCTAAGGCAACAAATTCCGACTCCATAGTCGAGCCGGTAATGCATGTTTGCTTTTGGAAGCCCATGAAATGGCACCTCCTCCAAGCAAAACACCCAACCGCTAGTAGAAGAATGATCCTCTACATTGGATATCCAACTAGCATCCGAGTATCCTCTATTCTTGAAAGATGTCCAATATAAGTCAAGCCAAAATCCTTGGTCGACTTAAGATACCTTAGTACATGAGTTACCATGACGCCAATGATGACTACTTGGATTACTCGTAAACTCGCTTAGCTTTCCAACCGCATAAGAAATATCCGGACGTGTACTAGTCATAGCATACATCAAACATCCTATCACCCAAGAATACTCAATTTGTAATATCGGATTTCCCGTATTAGGCATGAGTTTCTCATTAGGATCCATGTGAGTATTTGCTGGAGTAGAATTTTCACAATTGAATTTCTTTAACACTTTCTCAATATAATGAGATTGTGCCAAAGAGATCCCTTTGTCACTCCGTTTGATCTTGATTCCAAGGATCACATCCGCCTCCCCCATGTCTTTCATAGAAAAACTTGATGACAAAAATGCCTTACAAAGATCAACTTGTTCTTGGTTAGTCCCAAAAATTAACATGTCATCAACATATAAGCAAATTATCACACCATTACCGGTATTGTCAAATTTGCTATATATACACTTGTCTGATTGGTTAAGCTTAAAACCATTAGACAAGACAACCTCATCAAATTTATGATGCCATTGTTTAGGTGCTTGTTTAAGCCCATACAATGATTTAACAAGCTTACACACCTTATGCTTATTTCCATGCATAACAAATCCCTCCTGTTGTTTCATATATATTTCTTCTTCTAAATCTCCATTTAAGAAATTTGTTTTAACATCCATTTGATGGATTACCAGATTGTTAATAGCTGCTAAGGCAATCAACAATCTAATTGTGGAGATTCTAGCAACCGGTGCATAGGTATCAAAATAATCAATACCTTCATTTTGCCTAAAGCCTTGAATTACCAATCTGGCTTTATGTCTGTCGACAGTACCGTCAAATTTCATCTTTCTTTTAAATATCCACTTGCAACCCAAAGGTTTGAAACCACGCGGAAGATCCGTAAGGATCCACGTGTTGTTTCCCATTATGGAATCCATCTCATCATTGATGGCTTCTTTCCAAAATGACACGTCTCGAGACTCCATAGCCTCCTTAAAAGTCTTAGGATCCTCATCAATATTATAACAATATGAATATTGAAATCCTACTTCATCTCTTGTTCCTTCCACCAAATAAGTTTGATAGTCGGGTCCAAAAGACTTTGGTTTCCTAGCCCTTTTGCTTCTACGAAGCTCTAAAGGCTCATCTTGAGAATCAACACCATTGTTGTTCTCTACTTCAACAATAATAGGAGTTATATCTTTCGGCCTAGGTATAGAAGTAAACCGATGTTCATCAAAGATGGCATCCCTTGACTCAATCACAGAATGAACAGCAACTGAATCATTAGGCTCTATAACATAGAACCTTTATGCTTTGGAATGCAAAGCATATCCAATAAAGATAAAATCAATGCCTCTTTCACCCAAGGTTTTAATCTTAGGCACGGTAAGTCTTACAACAGCCCTACAACCCCAAACTCGTAGATAATTCAAGTTCGGCTTCCTTTTGAACCAAAGTTCATATGGGGTAATAGGATTCCTTTTATTTGGAATTCTATTCAGCAAATAACAAGCCGTTAACATGGCTTCTCCCCAAAATCCCTCACTCAAACCAGAGTAAGATAACATGGAATTAACCATCTCTTTAAGAGTACGGTTTTTCCTTTCCGCTATGCCATTTTGTTGTGGCGTATATGGCGCTGTAACCTCATGTATTATAGCACATGACCCGAAAAAGGTTGGATCAAAATATTCACCACCTCGATCGGTACGCAACCTTTTTATTTTAGTGGTTAATTGTAATTCTACCTCGGTTTTATAGATTTTAAATTTATCTATTGCCTCATCTTTAGAATGAAGTAGAAAAACATAACAAAACCGTGTGCAATCGTCTATAAATGTTACTACATATCTTTTATTACCAAAAGAAGGCGTAGAACAGAAATCACAAAGATCACTATGAATAAGTTCTAAAACGGAAAACGACCTTTCAACACTATGAAAAGGTTGTCTCACAATTTTGTTTAACATACAAGTATTACACTTATTCATATTCATGTCAAAAGATGGAATCAACTCATTTTTAGACATCATCAACATACGCTTATAATGAACATGTCCCAACCGAGCATGCCACAAAACAGAACTATTAACATCAAGATTTGTGATAACATTATTTACAACATCATGCTGAATATTCAACATAAACATGCCATTACATAAGTAACCAAATCCAATAAATACACCACACTTACTTAAAATGTACTTATCTGACTCATAAACTTGTTTATAACCTTCTTTACATAACAAACTACCAGAAACCAAGTTTTTCCGTATACACGGATCATGCAACACATGTTTTAAAATAATACATTTTCCAGAACTAAAAGATAAAACAACACTTCCAATTCCAACTATGGCAGCCCTTGACTCGTTTCCCATAAGTAGCATGGATCAATCGATCACAGGTTCATAGTTTTTAAACCAGCTTCGATCCTTGCAAACGTGTATCGTTGCACCCGAGTCAATCCACCAAGCAACATAATCATTCTGCATATAAAATGCCTCAGAAATTAGTGGTACAAAATTCACATTGGAATTAAATCCACAAGTAACATTCTGACATTGATGTTTAGGAGCACCTTGGTCCTTAGACCCTTGCCCCGAACTGTTGTTTGGTCCTTTCTTCCTTACTCGACAATAAACCCTGAAATGTCTAGTTTTTCCGCAATTCCAACAAGCACCTTTCGGTTTTTTGTTGGTATCTTTGCCATTGTTTTTGGAAGACTTTTTCTTATCTTTTCCTTTGTTCTTATTTGAACATTCACCGGCTTCCATCATATTGATAGAGGTCGAATCCATTACCTCTTTACCTTGGTTTTACCGCCCTCTTGCGCCCTTAGAGATTCCTCTATACGCAAGTGACTACCAAGTTCTACCAGAGATAATTCTTCCTTTTTGTGCTTTAACATATGTTTAAAATCTTTCCAGGATGGTGGTAATTTATCTATAATGCTTGACACCGAAATAAACTCATCCATTTCCATTTTATGTTGTGCAAATTGACCCAAAAAGCGTTGATAATTCATTATCTTGTTCCATTACCGACCTTGAATCTACCATGTTATATTTCATGAAATTACCAACCAAGAACTTTTACTAGAGGCATCTTCATTCATGTATTTAGACTCTAGTGAATCCTGAGAGTTCTTTTTGAGACTCAACATTTTGGTAAATGTCAAATAATGAATCAGACATACCGTTTAGAATGTGACTCTACATGATGTAGTCATCATTCTCCCATTTGTTCTTCCTCCGGTTCCTCAGGTGGTCCATCATCCATCACTTCGTGCATCGGTGTACTCAACACATACACCACTTTCAATGTTGTTAGCAGAAAATGCATCTTCCTTTGCCATCTTCTAAAATTGACACCTTCAAAATTTTCCAATTTTCCAAAGTTTGTAGTCATCTCCTTGACACTTGACATTGCAGAAATTCTGAAATAACTTTTTGTTGGTCCCTTGAAAAGGCTTTAGTTAAGTTTAGAGGGGGGGGTGAATAAACTTAACACTTAAAACTTTGGAGTTAACAAATTCTGCAATTTCGGTGACTCTGCGATACTTGAAGAGTCTGCTTTGAGATCTCAAAGAGCTTCTCTTGATAAACAGTAGTTCATCGACGATTCGATTCTTTGAATTTGTGCGTGAATAATATCAAAATTAAGCCTTGTTACTTGTTGTTAAATATGTTACTAAGTATTAGATACTCATTAGTGTATGTGTGTGATTTGATTGCTAGATTCAAAGTGAGTTGATATGAATAATGACTAAGTGCGAGAAAATAAATGCGATAAGTAAGTAGAGAGATTTTTATAGTGGTTCAGGTGATGTAATCCAGACGTCCACTCTTCTCCTGTGATGTTGGAGGAATTTCACTAGTAATCTTTGAGTTATCTCTGTTACAAAGAGTCCTAGGTTGCTTGTCCTTCACCAATAACTATGGCTTCACAAATCGAAAACTAAGACAGGTAGGATTGTTGCTCCCGAGTCTTCAACTGGTCCTTGAAGGGTAGAATTGCCTCTTCACCAGCTCCACCACAAACCAACAGATCTTTCACACCCAATGATGCTTCTTTGTCTTGGCGGAGTTCTTTATAAAATAAAGAATGAATCAAGTAAATGATTCGATTGCGGCAGCTTGATTAGGATGATATAATCAGCTGACTTGCGGTCTTCAAGTGTGTATGCTTGATGCGGCTTGAACACTGAATGCACTTGAAGAAAATAACTAGATCGCTGACCTTAAGCTCAGTAAGTTCAAAGCAGGTGTTTTTATTTCAGTGTTATCACTTAAAGTTTATCCCAAAATTCATCATCTTCTTTTGAGTTGAAAGTCCTCTATTTATAGGTAGGAATGCATGTGACTTGAATTTGAAATTCAAATGTGACCGTTCCTTGTATTTGTCCCATCCTCACCGCATTCTCGTCACTATTCATGGGGTGATAATTTGTCAGATTACTTTTTGTCGGTCTGATCATCATCCACCCTTTGACTTGTATCCAATGGATAAAAATATGGATCATCCCAACGTCTTTTAATCTCAAACCTTTGATTTGCTTGATAAGTCGAGGTAGTTGGCTGATTCTTATCCATGTAACTTCCCAATAATCTTGAATTAATCGAGGTATATATATCAATGAGTTCATCGATCTGTTTGTAAAACCAATCGATCTCTTTGAACATCATATTTTTGTCTGTAAAATATAATGCAGCTGAATCCTTATATCCAACTTTTGTTTGTGAAGTTGGTTTACATCATTTAAAGTATAACTAAGTTCCAAACATCATCCAACTTGTGGAACTTAGACCTTCTTACACAAGGTATATGTAATCAGTTTAGGTATCACAGACTTGCCTAAATTCTTGATCCCATATCCTTGACATTAAATACTAAGTTTGATCCCTTAGCCTTCATTTACTGAGTTTGAACCCTCACCTTGATCTTTGGTCTTTGAGTTGCAGACCGATCGACCTATCTACCCCATCGACTGAGACTAGTCTGGCCGATAAATCGCTGACCTTTACAACGATGCTTGTTTGATCAAACCTATTTATGAATCAAACTCTAATAAACCTATACATTTTATCTAGACATCTTTTTGCCTTTTTGCACTATAACAAGCTAGTATGGCACTCATCATCAAAAGCGAGAAATAAGTCCAACAATTTCCCTTTTTTGGTGATGATGCCACTACCTCACCTAATCAAACAAAGCAAAAGATAAAAACACAAACAGAACAAATTTAGTCAATTCTCATTATAAATATTTGATCACGATTATTACAACTAGATACACAACAAAGATAAACAATGAAAAGTAGGCGATCTATTGTCTCTTTTCTCTTTCTTGTCTAGCCTTCTCACTTGCTCTTGATAGGCTCTCGATTTCTTCTATCATTTCAACCATCCATTCATTCTCAATAAGTGTAAAGTCAATGTAAGAGTTGACTTGTTTCCACCAATTCCATGCTTGAGCGGGACAAGATTGATCTCGATTCACCTCAAGCCAAACTTCATATCTGACTCCTTAAATTCATTCGGTGAATCTTTTGCTTTTGTAATTGGCGGCACCCTTTTCACCTCGCTACTCCTTCTATCTCTGGTAGATGCTCTTAAAGCTCTAATCCTTGCCTCCCAAAACTTCAAACTCAAGAAAGAGTTAAGACCTTCATGAAATCCCATGTCACGATAGGGTCTCCTTCATTATGAAACTCTTTCTTATCTTGTGATAGGAGATCATCGATAAGTTGCACTCTGCCAGTGCAGAGTTGCCTAAAGGCATTTGTATCATCAGTCCATCTCTTACGTGCAAAGAGTCCGGCGGCCTCCTTTGTTGCGGTGATTGGCCCTCTTCCCCTTAGTGACATCATCAACAAAGCGTGAGATGAGGGCATGAATAGCTTCTGTGATACTATCACTCTGTGTAATTGACCCGCCATAGTTCGGTTCTAGTATCAAGTGAAGTAATCCTTGATTGCGTGGTCTCTTCCGATCTGTTGATCCTTTCAAGAAATTTGGGATCGAGCATAAGAGTTGTTGTGCATTTGCAGCTCGCTAGATTCGACAAGCTTGTCAAGTTTTTGATGAACGGATGTAAGTTGATCTTTCAAAAACTTGTCCTTGATGTATTCCCTTGCTTGATATATCTTACATCATATATCGGATCATTCACACGACATTTTGAGTAGATGCAAAGTTTGAAGCAAGCCAGACGAGAGATTGTCTATTATCATTTACCATCTTCATCAGTTCTTCAAATCTCTGTTCTTGCCTGTCCAATTGAGTTCTTAACTGTTGCATGTCATTTCTTACAGTTCTTAACTCATTGACAACTTCAATTGGCACTCCACTGGACATTCTACTATCAGTAGATCCATCAGCAGGCTCCTCAACTCTATATTGTGCCTGTTGTCTGCTGATGACCATGGCTCTACTCATATCTCTCCCAGCAGGGGGAGGTCCTTCCTCAACCATTGCACCAAGAACATCTTCAAGGATAGGATCTTGTGCAGGTTCTTCAACAACTTCTTCTTCTCCAAAAATTTGAAACTCTTCATCACTGTAGTCATAGTCCCAGAAAATTTGCTCATCCTCATTAACGGCTAGGTTTGTTGACTATCTTTCTCTGATGGCCTTGGCTCCAGCAGGCTCCACTACAGAAGCAACAACAACAACAGGGGTTTCCTCCAAACCCAAATCTGGTTCCAACCTTTGTCCAGTCTTTGTTTGAGACTCGCTGACTGTACCTCTGTTCAACCTTTGTTCGAGTCTTTGTTTGTACCTCAAAGCAACTTTGTACCTCCTCTTCAATTTCCTGTGGATTAAATATGGCTTCATTATCCACTTGAAAACCTTCTGCATGACCAATCTTGGTCAGAATCATGGCAGTTTTGGTGAGAATCCCTTCAAAGTCAAAACCACTTTGATATTCAATAGATTCCTCAGAACTAGCACTTGGTTCACTGAAGTCAGTGGTCTTTTCCACATCCAAATCAGCATTCTGTATATCTTCAGGTTGTGCAGTAGGCTCTACAACATGAAATGTGCTTGGTTCATCGATCACCTACCAAAGACTCAATGTAATTCCTCGGTGATTAGTGCTTCAGATCATCCATGGTGAGATCTTGTAGATCCTCATCCATTTCTCGATCTCTTGGCCCTCAGCAGATCTTCCAAAGATCGATGGATGGTATTGCCGAGATGGTGCATGTGTTAGTGCAGCCCCACTTGATTCTCCTGGTCCAGAGGGAAAATCTCCTCTACTATCTGATGATGAAGAAGAATCATCAGGACCATCTCTTGGATCTCTAAATTGGATACCCTCCTCCTTCTGTTGCTCATCAAACAGATCCATCAGTCTTGATTGCAGCAAGGTTGTATCAATCGAGATCCAAACAAATTTTCCACTCCCAACTTGTCAAAACCCATTCTTCAAAATCTGTCATTGGTTGAGCAATTTGGTTTTGTCTTTTGTAGAACCCAAACTTCCCTTTGGAAGTAATCGACAATTTCTTTGAAGTTTGGGATCCACATACCTTGATTTTTCTTGCTCTTTTTCTCATGCCTCTCAAATGGCATAAAAGATCTTCAGGGAGCGACTCCAGGTAGCTTGTTGACCTCAAAGGATCCAACAAGCAGATTCAAGGTATCTTCTACAGATGTTTGAAAGTCAGCAGGTTGCTGTGATTGTTCATTTGTGCCTACTACTTCCATCTGTATCACACTTGGTTCCCCCTGACTTATATGCTCATCAGCAGGGTTAGCAGCAGACTGCTCTTCCCCCTGAACTATTGCCAAATTTGCAGGGTCTTCAACCAAGTCTCCAATCACCTCTTCAACCACCACAAAGAGTTCAGTTCGGTGGTTTCTTTGTGGTTCATCGATGGATGCTACAAAGAGAGCTCGTGGTCGATGAGATCTTGTACATCCTCTACAGATTGCTCAAAAACAACCTGTTCAGCATCAGTGGACTTGATAACTTCTTCATTGGAGGAATCACTGATAACAAGCGGTGGAATGATAGTTAGAGGCTCGGCTTCATGACCTCTTCTTTCCTCCTCTCTTGATGCTTCTTCTTGGGCCCTCTGTGCCTCCAAATCTTTCAACTCTTTCCCCTTGCCATATTTCTTCTTTTTGGCAACTTCCTTCATCCTCTTGGATAGGGTTGATCATCATCATCTTTTCTAGTCAATTTTCTTTTTCTACTTGCTTCCTTACATTTGTTCTCAAGAATTTCACCATGATTTTTTCTTGAAGCCACAAGCAGGTCATAACCTCCACTTGACCCTCGTGAGACTCAACGATGCTGTCTTTGTTTCCTTTCTTGTTCTTTTGATTTCGGGACTTACGTAGTCTTTCTAACATCGGCACTCTTCTTCCTCTTTCCAGTAGTTTTCTTTGGTGCAAAGAGGTTTGATGGAAATCTTCATGGTTTCTTGAACCCGCTCACCACCGATATCACCATCATCTCCATCATCATTATCATCAGCGAGCTTCTCCGGCCAATTTCTTCATCATCATCAAGTCCAGGAATTGCATAATCAATCTCCTTCTTGTATCTGGGTGATTAATATCCACAGTGCTACATCAGAATTTCAAGATGATTCAAACAGAGTACGGACCATTAATCCTAAGGCGGTGCCTTGGACTTCCTCTTCCCTAAACTCTCTTCCTTGGCCACTTTCTTCATATAATGAATAAAGTACAGCCTGATCAAACTTCATGCTCCTACAGAGATGATAATCATCAACTCTATCTTGGGTCACGATAGAGTGTCCATCTGCCACCTAGCCCAAGTATGTTCTTTGCAATGAGCTTGCTCACAGATCGTATTCAATACCAATGTGTTTGCGGTTGATGCAGAGCGGATTTGATTTACGCATCTGTCTTGTCGATCTACAAACGCCAATTTGTCTAATCCCATTGCTTCAGGATTGACAGAGCCATCCACCACTTCAACAAATCAAAAACTTCCCTCGGCAGACCTGGGAAACTTCAATTTCGCCCATTTCAAGCGATCTTAAATGCTTGATTCCTTCCTTTATTTGTATGTTTCTCGAAGCCCGACAACATTTGTATAAGAAATTGTGTCGATCTTATGTTTAACACATTTTCCAGACCGACATACCTCCTTATTCTTCGACCAATGTTAATGGCGATTCGATTCTGTTTGCATCTTCAACAAAACCTCTAACACTTTGGCTTGATTCAATTTGTACATCAACTTTTTCCGCCATTATAATGAGAAGAATGAGATGAAGAAGATTGAATCTTAAATCTGTGTTCACCGCGAAGGTAACGATTGCGATGATAAAGTAGATTTGCAAGTGTCGATTCTCCGAGTAATAGTGCGAATATATAGGCGGTGGGTAGTTGAAGCTGTCATAGCACGTACATTGATGTAACCACGATTAATCTGAATAAATTTCGTCTTGACACGTGGCCCATTACTCCACCATAACGTTTGTAACCGTTGGATGGTTTAACTGTGGTAATAATGGATAAAATAAATATCCCGCCAAAGCGCTTTTTGACCTTAATAACTTTGGTCGAGTAAAATTCCCTTGACAAAGGTATCCGCCAATAGGTGGGCTCGGCGATCTGCGATAATTTGCTTCAAAGAATTCTGCGATAAAGTGACTCTCTTGATCCTTGTTTTCTCCTTGTTTTGTTCAATTGATAATACAATATGAAGTTTAATACCAATGACTCGATCTGTCAAGTGAGCTCACCCAACATGACAAAGACCAATCCCTTGGCAACCTCATTTGCTCAATTGTTCAAACATAAGTACATGGAATTGTTGATACCAATGACTAATCTGCTAAGTGAGCTCACCCAACATAGCAAAGACTAATCCCCTTGGTGAATTCGATTACCAACTAATGAATGTCGGTCAATTTTATAATTCCAAGTTCAGTCCTTAATTTGGCAAATCTTTCACTATCAAGTGGCTTAGTGAAAATATCGCAAGTTGATCTTCGATAGGGATGTATAGAACCACCACATCTTTCTTTTCAACATGATCTCTTATAAAATGATGTCTCACATCAATGTGCTTAGTTCTTGAATGCAAAAGCGAGATTTTCTGTGATTGCAATTGCACTTGTGTTGTCACACATGATTGGAATTTCCCTTTCTTCAATTCCATAATCCCTTAATTGTTGTCTTAGCCATAGTACTTGTGCACTGACAACTTCCAAGCTGACAATGTATTCAAATTTCAAGAAGTGGAAGTTGAAATAGAATTCTTTCTTGCTAAACCAGGAGACCATCTATTTCCCATTAAGCGATTGAGTTCTGAGGTGCTTTTTCTATCAATCTTGCATCCAGCATAATCAGAATCTGAGTAGGATATTACCTTGAAGCTTCCTTCCTTGGAATACCAAATTCCTACTCCCAAAGTCTCTTTTAGATACTTAAGAACTCTTTTGACAGCACCTAAATGACTTTCTTTAGGTTTGGATTGAAATCTTGCACAAACACCTACAAGCAAAGGATATATCAGTCTGTGGCCAGTGAGATACAGAGGAGACTTCCTATCATCCTTCGTACAAAGTCTGATCAACATCTTTGCCTTCTTTATCTTAACCAATTCGATGTTTGTACTCATAGGAGTTGAGCTCTTAGTCTTTGTTTTCCATACCAAATTTCTTGACAACTCTTTGGTATACTTGGTTTGATGAATGAAGATTCCATCTTTCAAGCTATTTAACTTGCAATCCCAAGAAGTAATTCATTTCTCCCATCATACTCATTTGGAATTTGCTCTTCATTAGATTTGCAAACTTTTCACAAAGTAAGTCATTTCTAGAACCAAAAATTATGTCATCCACATAAATTTGTACCCAGCAGGTGTTGTCCCCTTCACTGATTCTGAAAAGTGTCTTGTCAATGGTCCCTTTTGTAAAACCATTGTCCACCAAGAATTGAGATAGAGTCTCATACCATGCTCTTGGTGCCTGTTTCAATCCATAAAGTGCTTTGTTGAGTCTATACACTTTATCTTCTTGATCTTTAACTTCAAATCCAGGAGGTTGCTGAACATATACTTCCTCCTCTAGGATACCATTCAAAAATGCACTCTTGACATCCATTTGATATACTTTGAAGTTCTTATATGCAGCATGTGCCAAGAATAACTGATAGCTTCCAATCTTGCAGCAGTGCATAAGTCTCATCAAAATCTATTCTTACGCTTGAGAATAGCCTTTTGCAACTAGTCTGGCCTTATTTCTAACAATGGTACCAGATTCATCAAGTTTATTTCTGTATACCCATTTAGTACCAATGATATTTGCATGAGCTGGCCTTTCAACTAGTGTCCAAACTTGATTTCTTTCAAATTCATTTAATTCTTCTTGCATAGCAATTATCCAATCTGGATCTTGAAATTGCTTCTTCAACAACTTTAGGTTCCATTTGAGATAGAAAACAAGTAAACATAGCTTCCAGGTTGTCTTCTAGTCCTCACACCTTGCGTACATTGCCAATAACTTGTTGTGAGGTGATTCTTTAACCATTGTGGATTATGGTTATTTTGATTTTCGGGAATATCATCTTGGTAGGGTCTCTTTGTAGTTTCTTCTACAGGGGTCGTGCAGATCCTTGAATTGCTTGATTGTTGCATCGATTAACATTGTCGGTGAGGTGTTAAAGAAGCGATGTCGAAACTTTTAGGTCATTGAATCTTTCCAAAACTTCAACAATCTGGATCAGTGATTTGTTGATTTTCAATGATTCACACTCTTTATCTTCCATACCGATAAACTTAGGTTCATCAAACACAACATTGATTATTTCTTCATGTTTTGGTGTTCTTTTGTTCAAGACTGAATGCTCTCTTGATGAAGAATATCCTAAGAAAATTCCTTCATCTAATTTTGGTTGGAATGTTTTCAAATGAACTTTATGATTTAGAATAAAACATTTGCTTCCAAATGGGTGAAAATAGGATATATTAGGTATCCTTCCATTCCGATCTCATAAGGTGTCTTTGAGCCTTCTTGTTTCTTGATGTTCTATTTTGTGTATAGCATCTTTGTGTTTTGCTTGCTTTTCAATATCTTTCAGTAGCAATGCTTCACGGATCATTGTTCTTCTGCTTCCTTTAATGTCCTGTTTCTTCTTTCAGCAACCCCATTTTGCTGAGGTGTACCAGCAGCAGCAAGTTGATGGAGTACACCATTATGTTCACAATATTCTCTTATAACTTTGTTGAGAAATTCAGTACCCTGATCTGATCTAATCTTTATAACTGTTAAACTTTTCTCATTTTGTAATCTCTTCAAAAGATTAGGCAAGCTTTGGAGTGTCTCACTTTTCTTGTTCATGAATATCACCCAAGTGTATCTAGAAAAATCATCCACAACCACTAAGGTGTATTTCTTCCCTGTCACACTTGTTGGAGTTATTGGTCCAAAAAGATCCATGTGCATTAGCTCCAACACTCTGTTAGTTGATTGTTTAGTCTTTGACTTGAAACTTGACTTTATCTGTTTACCTTGCTGACATGCATCACAAATAGCATCCTTCTTGAATGTAATCTCAGGTAAACCAACCACTAACTTCTTCTTCACTAACTGATTAATATCATCAAAATTTAGATGATTTAACTTCTTGTGCCATAACCAATTGAGTTGATTTGGTATGCACAATCAGCAGAGTTTCAGGCTCGCATGATGAGACCAATCCACAACATACATGTTCTGTTGTGCCTTCTACCCGGCAAGTACAACTTGATCACCTCTTTCACTAATGACAATACAGATTGTTTTTGTCAAAAGTGACCTTGTATCCCATATCACGTAATTGTCCAAAGGCTCGGCAAGTTGTAATCCAATCCTTCCACATATGCAACATTCTTGATTGTAAGTCCATTTCGATAAGTGTGCCATATCCTCTTGTATAACCCAGGTGTATTTTTGTTGCCAAAATTCACCCTTGGACCATCTTTTGCCACAAAATTTGTAAAGACAGTGCTTATTCTTTGTCATGTGTCCGGAACATCCTTTGTCAAAGTACCGGACACCCTACAAAACAAAGTTAATGCATTTTAGGTACCCAAACTGTTTGGGTCCATAGTGGTCGATGGCAAGCATGACCCTTGGTATGTTTCCATAAGGTCTTCTCCTAAATGTGTCATACTTTGGTTCATACTTTGGTTCATACATGTATTCCACACATCCATAAGTTCTAACAAGAGGTTGTGTAGGAACCACATATGTTTTTACGGCCTTTTGGTACATAATCTTTGTTTGAAATGATTCTTGTTATTAGAAACATTTGCATAACCATAGGTGTCTTTGTCTGTTAGAACGACCACTGTAATATGGAGTCTCTTTGAGGTCTTGTGTAAGTCCTCTGCTTGATTCCATTGCCTAGATTTTACCCTAGTGGTATGGTTATCTTATTTGTTTCTAACATTAGATCTTGAGAATATTCCAATCATCATCGGCGAGGAGCAGTCTACCTTTCCCACGAGATAAGTATCCCTTGAATGATCAACATTTTTGGATTTAGGATTCTTATTCTTGGAATATTTTTGTTTCTTTCCTTCGTGGTCCAGTGAGACTTGGTAGCAGTCCGCTATCAAGAAGCTTAGAAGATGTACAATGATCCTATTTTTGGATTTATACTTTTACTAGGGTCTGTTGACTTCGAGACTTCGATTTTGCTTCTTTGAGGCATTCTCATTTGGTTTTTGCTTGCAAAGACCTTCACGGGAGATGGATCTAGTGCAGGCACAAACTTAGGACCAATGCAGTACTAGGTTCGATAACCTTCTTGGATCCACTCTTGTTAGATTCTTGAGTTCCAAATCCAAGCCCAGATTCTATCTCCATAAGGCTTTCACGATTTGTATGCGATGATTGGAACAAGATGGTTCGTGAGACTCGAGAGGTTGCTGGATGTCTGCAGCAGACTTATCTTGATTCTCATCAACATCTTTTTCCTTACCTTTGAAAACCCTTAATTCGACTTTCAATCTTCCAACTTCTAACTCAAGAGCCTCTTTTTCAGCCTTCACAATCTCATAACAGATTGTATTATCCTCGATTGATTAAGGATGGCATCCAAAGTCTCATTGTTGTCGAATTTCTAGGATTTGAACCACAAGGTTGATTCACAATCACTTCAGCGAGGAGTGTTTATAGATACTGATGTTGTATACCTCCTCAGTTTCATCCATGTTGGCCATCAAAGCATAATCCTCCATATCGAACAACTTGATCTTTGTGTCATCCGACTCATTTCCTTTTGAGATCCCACTTCATCACGATTCATCTTCGACAACCATAGCCTTCTTGCCATGTCTCCTTTGTTGACTTTTGGTCTTGATGAGTCCGGACAATCAGTCTAAAATGTCCAGGCTTCTACAGTTGAAGCAAAGATAATCGAGTTCCTTGCCTTGTTTCAACTCGGGGCAATCAGTGCGAAGTGTCCTGGTTTCTTGCAATGAAAGCATAGATAGTCATTATCTTTCTTTGGTTCTTCTTTCTTCTTCTTTCAGTAGGCCTCT
Organism: Gentiana macrophylla; assembly: GCA_026214975.1. Taxonomy (NCBI): domain Eukaryota; kingdom Viridiplantae; phylum Streptophyta; class Magnoliopsida; order Gentianales; family Gentianaceae; genus Gentiana; species Gentiana macrophylla. The sequence continues at coordinate 40,429,308 of CM047806.1, read as the reverse complement.
TTGTGAAATTTCTTGTAGGGGCCTTTCCAGTCTTCATCATTCTGATTTTCTTGCTCAGTAGGGCAATTTGCTCTTGCATTTCATCTAGCATATCATCCTGTCCTCCTGATGTTTCTTCATGATGTGAAGCGACCAATGCGATGGTCTTTGGCTCTTCCTTTTCGATTTGAGCACTAACTTCTTGCTAAATTCATAGGCCTTAAGATCGAGAGAACAGTTTGAAGGTGTCTTCCTCATGCAGCTTTCTCATTTCTTCAATTGCGATCACCTTCATTTTCCAAACATCTCTTGCGAGTAAAGCTTCCAAGATTTTGGTGTTTACTTCCTCTTTTGAATAACTTACACTCAGCAGAGTAAGTTCATCTAAGATTGCATTGAATCTGGACTCCATTTGCTCAATGGTTTCATTAGGTAGCATTTTGAACTTTTGAAACCTTTTTAGCCCTGCTTGATTTTGTTCTTCTTTATTGCATCGGTGCCTTCACAGATTAAGTGAATCTTATCCCAAAGTTCCTTTGCGGTCTTGCAATCTTTGACTTTCATGTACATATTGCTATCAAGGTTACGTAGATGATATCAATAGCAATGTTGTTGAGGTTTGCTCTTTTCTGTCTTACGCATTCCATTCTCTCTTTGGTTTAGGAATGTACTCGATTCTGTCCACTTTATTCTGACCTTTGTAATCTCAGGTGGTCCTTCCAGATTAGTACATCCATCATCTCATCATGAGTAGCGACAAGATATGCCTCGCATTCGGCGTTTATACTCATCAAATCTATCAAGAGAGCACATCAACATGGTTCTAGCATCTTGTGTGTTATCCATGATGCAAGTCTTGAAAATCAAGTAACTTGAAAGAAAGTTTTAAAGAATTTTCACAAGCACAACATGATGGGATTCCTTGAGCGAAGCCTTTGCTCCGATACCAATTGTTGGTCCTTGAAAGGCTTTAGTTAAGTTTAGAGGGGGGTGAATAAACTTAACACTTAAAACTTTGGAGTTAACAAATTCTGCAATTTGGCTGACTGGGCGATACTTGATGAGTCTGCTTTGAGATCTCGATAGCTTTCCGATAATGTGAGTTCTCTTGTGATTCGATTCTTTGAATTTGTGCAAATGGAATAATATCAAAATTAAGCCTTGTTACTTGTTGTTAAATATGTTACTAAGTATTAGATACTCATTAGTGTATGTGTGTGATTTCGGTTGCTAGATTCAAAGAGTTGATATGAATAATGACTAAGTGCGAGAAAATAAATGCGATTAAGTAAGTAGAGAGATTTTTATAGTGGTTCCGGTGATGTAATCTGACGTCCACTCTTCTCTGTGATGTTGGAGGAATTTCACTAGTAATCTTTGAGTTATACATTACAAAGAGTCCTAGGTTGCTTGTCCTTCACCAATAACTATGGCTTCACAAGGCGAAAACTAAGAACAGGTAGGATTCTTTGCTCACGAGTCTTCAATTGGTCCTTGAAGGGTAGAATTGCCTCTTCACCGGCTCCACCACAAACCAACGATCTTTCACACCAACGGATGCTTCACTTTGTCTTGAAGGAGTTCTTTATAAAATAAAGAATGAATCAAGTAAATGATTGATTCTGGCGGCTTGATTAGGATGATATAATCGGCAGACTTGCGGTCTTCAAGTGTGTATGCTTGATGCGGCTTGAACCACAGAATGCACTTGAAGAAAATAACTAGATCGTGACCTTAAGCTCAAGTAAGTTCGGCAGGTGTTTTTATTTCAGGTGTTACCACTTAAAGTTTATCCCAAAATTCATCATCTTCTTTTTGAGTTGAAAGTCCTCTATTTATAGGTAGGAATGCATGTGACTTGAATTTGAAATTCAAATGTGACCGTTCCTTGTATTTGTCCCATCCTCACTACGTGATTCTGTCACTATTCATGGGGTGACATCGTCGGGGATTACTTTTGTCGGTCATGATCTGTCCACCCCTTTGACTTGTATCCAATGGATAAAAATATGGATCATCCCAACGTCTTTTTAATCTCAGCCTTTGATTTGCTTGATAAGTCAGAGGTAGTTGGCTGTTCTTATCCATGTAACTTCCCAATAATCTTGAATTAATCGAGGTATATATATCAGCAGGTTCATCAGTCTGCTGTAAAACCAATCAGTCTGCTGAACATCATATTTTTGTCTGTAAAATATAATGCAGCTGAATCCTTATATCCAACTTTTGTTTGTGAAGTTGGTTTACATCATTTAAAGTATAACTAAGTTCCAAACATCATCCAACTTGTGGAACTTAGACCTTCTACACAAGGTATATGTAATCAGTTTAGGTCATCACAGACTTGCCTAAATTCTGATCCCATATCCTTGACATTAAATACTAAGTTTGATCCCTTAGCCTTCATTTACTGAGTTTGAACCCTCAGCCTTGGTCTTGATCTTGAGTTGCAGACCGGTCTCGACCTATCTACCCTACTGACCTAGACTAGTCTGGCGATAAGCGATCGTGACCTTTTACAAATGCTTGTTTGATCAAACCTATTTATGAATCAAACTCTAATAAACCTATACATTTTATCTAGACATCTTTTGCCTTTGCACTATAACAAACGACTAGTATGGCACTCATCATCAAAAGCGAGAAATAAGTCCAACACTTTTGTAGATTGTTGTAAAGTATATACTGAACGGCTTCCAAGGAATGTAAACAACAATGTCAAGCGAAATCGCAAGAACTTAGATAACTTGATATAACGCAGAATCGTGTAGAACACTTTTCCTACAAAAGTTATTCGACCCTTATTAAATGCCCCGGGTTGCACGAATATACGTGAGATAAGATGCGTTTGCCACTTTTCTTTATGGCACCAAAAGAAAAGTATACTAATGGAGTTATATTAGAAAGTTTCGACACACAAAGATGATGAAAACTTGAATATGTTTTCAAGTATTCTTACAAATGATCAAGTAAAAAAATGCTCTCTTTCAAAAGTATTTTTCTTAAAATAAGTAAAACTTGTTTTATACCTTCTAGGCTCAGAAGTAGTTAGTTAAAAACGTTTAGTTTAAGAGACACATTAGTGGAAAGGTGTGGAAAGGAAAAAACTGCTGAAAAACCATGAAAAGACACACTAATTCGCATTTTCGGGTCACAGGCGGGCGCCTATGAAACACAGGCGGGGGCCTGTGAGAACCAGAAGGCTGAAAAACAACCTGTTCAACATTTTGCCTTGTGAACCTCACAAAGCGGGCACACTAAGAAGTGCAGCGACGCTTTGTCACTGCTTTTCCAAAACCGAATTTTACGTGTCTTTTCGGTTGTTTTACAAACTCTACTTGATCATTTACATCCGTAAACTCGTAAACACTTATATGAGCGTGCACTCCGCACCTCCAAACCCACAACAGAGTGTTCGAGTTCACCCATCTTTGTACCAAACTCTTAATTACACTAATGGACATGGTTATACTTAAATCACCAACCGAATAACTCATCAAGCATATGTAATGGCTCTTTTTATGAAGGGCCTTTCTGACATCAACATGAAAAATAGAATGTCATAATTAAAGTTGCGGGTAATAGCCCAAAAATTCATGGGGTTTTGGTTAAAGGCTTCTCATTCCCCGTCCATATACCGAAGCCTTTTATACATAAAATAACGGGTGATGATATATCCACTCCTCAATGTGCACTCCAAGTATCACCCCCTCCATTTTTTCACCATTGATCTTGGTGAGGACTATCTTTATCAATGGGTCATGCCTTAGATGAACGGTGATAAGAATAACCACCGTGTGTTCCTTAATGGATTCCCTAAATGGACTATAGGGAGAAGGTCTAGGCCTGAAGCCCACAATGGTTCCCAATTTAATTCTCTATTCCTATATGAAACTAATGGACTCCCTGACTATAGGGAATCAGTTAAAGATGAATAGGAAACCAATTTGAGTAAAAAAATTAATATTTTATTCATATCTTGCAAGTCGTGATACTTTTTTTTTGTTTTTTTGTTTTTTGTTTTTGCTTAAAGTCTCCGGTATCCGGAACCCACTAATCCGATTAATCTGGAGTTCGGACCGGGTCGTCTTTCTGATCTAACTCTTACTCGAGGTAAGCTGTGAAGCTCTTCTTACTCGGAGTTATTAAGTTTTTTTTTTTTTTTTTTTTTTTTTTTTTTTTTGATGCTAATAAAAAAACACCGATAAAAAATTATTAAAAAAAATAAAAGTAAAAAGAAAAAAAAAAGTCAGCTTCAATTGATGTACCACATACTAATATGAGACCAAAAAAAAAAAAAAAAGTTACATGTATTAATAATATAAAGTATGCTCAGGGGCGCCCCTGTGTAAATATAGCTTAATACTGTTTTTCAAAATCAATGAATTTAAAACGCTACTAAATTTTGATTTAATATTATATATATCTTGTATTTATATAAGCAAGGAATCATTATGTTAATGGTTAAGATTTCGATATCTCTAGACATGAGACTTGTTTTCGATTCTCGTATTCTACAATAATTTTAGTTTTAAACTAGTGATTAGGAGCCAAAATAAATAGGCTTTTTTCCTTTCAAACCCACGACTATCACACGCAGCTTTTTTATTTTATTTTCTTATATATATTTTTTTGAAGGCGAGGCGCAAATTTTTTTAGCTTGGCTATATTTGGACAGGGACGCTCCTGAGTATGCTTTATTATTTATTTTAGATATAGTTACCGGAAAAATTAAACATTTTTTCATGCATAAACAACATACGTCATTATTTTATAAACCCATAATGCATATTAAAATATTCATTTTGTAAATTATGTAATTATTTTCAAAAAATTGTTGTTACACATTCAATAGGATATGTCATACATATAATTATCGGAGACATAAAAAAACGAAGTTACCCATATTTTAATCAAAATTTATCTTTCAGATTGATATAGTTTTAGATTAAAGTACACGAAATTACAAAAGATACTATTTTTATTACAAAAATAACATACGACATTCTTTTTGTAAACTTATACGATACTTTTATAACAAACGTACGGCATTTTTTTTCAAAACGTCATATGCCATATTAAAATCTAACTTTATAAATATATAATATTTCATTCTGATTTTCGTAAACAAAGTATTAAAAATTAAAAATAAAAAAGAGGGAAAATGTGTTGGTAGTGTTTTATTTTTTTTTAAATTCAAATGTGTTGGTAGTTAAATTAGTTAGTTGAGATATGAGAGAAAAATAATTTTGAATGAAAAAATGAATCTGAAACGAAAAATAAGATAAATTGAAAGAATAAGAGTGCGAATCATTGTGGTCACCGTAAACAAGGGAGTGATTGACGGTATAGTAATACTTACAGTGCACGTATCATTTTCCAATATGTTTTCTCCATCAACTAAAATATTATTATTTTATTAGTTGCAAAGTCTTTTCATCTACTCTTTTTCGAAAACCGTTAAGCTACTTTTTACATTAGTTGCAAAGTCTTTTCATAAATCTATAGCCACATAGAGTTTTTATGACATTTCACATGCTCTAATAGGACTCTCTTTTTTCTTTTTTTTTCCCACTTGTACGAAAGCTTTTCTAATCTACGAGAAAGAGGATCCAAAACCGGATCATCTTATTCGAAAGTTCGAGAAGAGCGCAGTAAGCAAGAACCAGCTAGGTATGTCACATGCTCTAATAGGACTAATAAGTGGCCTTTTAGTTTTACTGCCACTGGTACATGGGCCACTGGTATGCTGGTGGGGCCAAACTTAAAACTGCAAAAATTCATCACAGTCTCCTTAAAACATGATTAATCTCAAATAAACATCTTATTTTAACGATTTAAAATTAAAATTTTATGTAAAACAAAATATCGGATTCCATCCGGTGTAAACTTGACTCGATACTTAAAAATGAGTCGAGATATTGCAATGTCCGATATATTTACATAATTACCTTGATTTCATAATAATTAAAATAAGCGCGAATAAAAACCAAATTATCATCAAAATTACAATCATTATGAGTTGCTTCAACAAAAGACAATACCACTAGTTTTGCAATGTTAAGGTCGAGACATTGCATTATTAAAATTCTTAGCCTAAATAATAACTAGTTGCCCTTCCATCCATTTACAAAAATACCAATTTTGAAGAGCAGGCTTAACAAAAGAATCATGATGCAGTTCTCCATTGCAATTCAATCTGAATGCTCCCATTCTTCGAATCAATGAGGTTATATCTTTCGTTGATTCGCTTATTATTGACTACATCCCCGAGATATATATCGACATAGCCAAGCGGATCCTACATAGAAAAAATTTACACTCAAAAAGTCACTTTAAGCAACCAGATATGTGGACTGTTAACACAGACATAGTTGTAGCATTAAGGTTAAGAAAAAGTTTGGGATAAAAGTCCTAAAGGACACAATATGGAAGATATCTGGGAAAAAGGACTATAAGAAAAGATTTTCGTCAAAAAAAACATTTTATCAGTGAAAATGAAAGTGAAAGTGCACTTTCACTGATGAAATGTCTTTTTTGACAAAAATATTTTCTTAAAGTCCTAAAATCCTGATATCTTTCTAAATGTGTCCTAATTGACGATTAACTTAAAAAAGTTATACCTTATTATGAAGTATCCTTTTGGATGAGGTACTAACAACTTCTACATGTATTTTTTCATTACTTGGTGGTTCTTCTAATGTAAACAGAAACTCCTCTTCCCATCTTGGATCTCTATTTTTCTTCACCACCTGAAACAGTTTCCAAACAAACGCAATGAGTTATTATGTATATTGTATACCTTTCTCATGTTTTCAATGCAATGGGGGAGTCCAGTCCACGAGTGAGAATTTCGGGCTAAACGACGGAATATACCTTGGTTCTTCTCTCCTCGCCTCTGTAAAGTAGACGTACTGAAGGATTCGTATGATGTTTTCCTTCTAAATCTTGAGCATCATGGACAATCACTGCAAGAATGCCACCGCCTTCTGGTGTTCCTTCTGGAGCCTTTTGAACCGAACCGGTATCTTCAAAATCAGTTACCAACTCATCGGCCTTAAATGGTTTGTACAACACTTCAACAACTAGCTGCCCTCGTGACTTCTCGTTCTGGGCATCGTTTGGATCAAGGGTTTTTAATAGATCCAGTGTCATTTCTTTCGGTTCGTTCGGTTCAAGCTCACTTAGTGTTACTACATTTATTCCCATCTTCTCATGTGTGCCAACCTATATATATACACAAGTATAAATGCAATTCAAAACAATAAAAACAAATTATATGTATTGAAACACACGAGGCGAGTGATCAAGAACCTGTTCCCAGTCATAGACACTGAGCTTCAAAACTTGAGATTCGGGATCCTTCACCAAAAAATTAAATTCTTCGTTCCATTCCGGGTTCAAGTTCTTTTTCTTTACGCTCGTTTTCTTGTTAGATAGTTTGTCATCAGAAAGTTTTAACTTCACATAAGGATCTGAAGCCCCTAACAGATCTTTTTTCTTCAGCTTCATTGCCCTTAAAACCTTCACTGAAAGCAATCCAACCGGTCGCTTCATTGCTCTGTGCCCAACTCACAATTAGTTAGTCGAAAAATCACAACCCGAAGTACAAAAATCAAACTGTAAGAAACTAAAGAAAATTCTCACTTTGTGGGATCTAATATCTGTACTTCAAGTGTTTTTGGCCATAAATACATATTTGCAACCTGGTCTTTAATAATTTCCTGGAGTAAAATTAAACCATTGGGAACTATCAGGAGATATATATACACATTTTAATTTGTATCTAAAAGTACATTCACAATTTCCATACAAAACTTTATGTAAGTTTAATACACCTGAACAAGTCTATACAGCCCGGGAATCGCCATTGCATCAGCGCCCAGAAGTTTTAGTCCGAAATCAACGTGTGGCTGCATACGGTAAACATTTCCAGATTTTACTAAACAATAAAAAGTTCCAAGTTTATATTCATAGTTCCTGTAACCAGCAAACTTGAAAAATTTAAAAAACTTGCCTTCTCCATAAGTGAAACTAATATCTTACAAAAGCAAGGGAAGCTAGGCACGAGCGGTTTCAAAGTAATACGTGGACAAGCAAATACTTGCAAGTCAATCACCTGCAGCTCGAAAAAAGGTAGAGCGAAAAAAAATCAGAAAGTATCAAAACACGAAGATTCGAAACTCCTCTGGTGCATCTATCATTTCCTACATTATTGATAGGGTGATTCTGTTGTAGAGACTTCCCTATTAGAACGGACTGTCAGATGACCGCCACGTGTAGAAACTAACAGTCTGTTCTAATAGGGAGTCCCTGCATCAGAATTTTCCCATTTTACCTGAACGGTGGCTCGTAAACCAAAAGCCTTGACAGCAACTATTATGTTGGGATTAGCAGCCCATTTCAGGACTAGTTCCATTATTAACTCTTTTTCCTCTGTAGTATAAACTTTCATGCCTGGACTGATTCAACAAGTCCATGAGGAAATGAGTGATTGAATTTGCAATGCAATAACGAGAAACAGAAACCGGAAGCTAAACCTTGGAATGTTGGAGGAAGGGAGCCTAATGTAAGAGAATCGAACTCCACGGACTCGATTTTGTATTTTGGGATTTGCTCAGCTATGATAGGATCCGCAATCGTCTTTACTGTCTTGCAAATGGCCTGAACAAATTAATATATATATCATCAATACTAAATCAAAAACCAAACATTTGAATGTTGGAGGCAAAGGAAGTACTAACCTTGTCAAGATAAGGCCACATAATCTGAATAAACTTGTTAAGCCAATCAAGCTGTAATAATAATACATTTAAGTTACAGGACGAAAAACACACACACACAATCAGATGCTAACTCCATGGAAAATATTTAAAGGAAGAACAAGTATAGCATACGCGATCGTAATCTGGACATTTCACCCAGCTAGGTATCTCAGGTAGAAGTCTTTGAAGATCTGCAGTATCTTGTTCAGCCAAAGGTCGAATATCCGGATCCTAAAGCAAAATGAGCTGATTAATTAATTAAGCAGACATAAACCTTAGCTGCCTGTAGGCTTATGAAGCAGTGTAAACACACATATACACACAAAAATATATTCTTCAAGCAGTTAGTGACGTGGAAAACCTAAACAAATTGGCAATGTCAGGGTATATATACACAGTGACGGACCTACATACAACCAAAGGGGCTTGATCCGAAAAAAATGCACTAATATTTGTACAATGCATATAATTTACCCCGCTTACCCGAGATCCTATGTCCACCCCTGTATATACACTACTTCAAATCCATCTCATTCATCACATATCTTCGTCTACAAGACTACAACTAATGCATGAGTATTGCCACTATTTTGGTTTAATGTTTTCAAATCTTAATGGGAAGTGATTCTGATTGAATTTCAAGATAATACATTAATCGAAAAAGAAGTTGAAACAGAGCATGAAAAACTACAAGATTTGAAGCTTCCATATTGTTTCATCATTAAAGACAATGGCATGAAAAATTTCTTTGTTTTCGAGACCGAGGAAACAAAACATGCAGAACATGTAAGGAAAACAAGACATGATTTGAATGAATCCAAAACAAACCTTAACATCTGTTGGTTGGGTATAGATGAAGAGGAAATAGCCGATCAATAGTCCCAATGTGAACCCGAATCCAAACCCGAAAACACCCAAAACAGTGCTTACAATCCCCATCTTCAATTTTACAACACTTTCACATCCTAAACATGGTATCTCATCGAAAGCCTCAATTCTCCATTAGATGTAAGAATAGCATAGAGATTTCAAAAAAAAAAAAAAAAAAAAAAGGATATGAATTAAGGTAAGGAAGCCAGAAGGCTTGGCATAATTTGGATTTTTACGTTAGATTAGGAGGCAAAACGTTAGTGTATCCAGGGATGAGGAAAGTAATTATTAATAAAAACAAAAAAAATGCATGTTGCATTTGATCCACGTATAACGGTTTCAGATGAATATGAATAGTTCATCAAACGATCGAGTCTAGAGGGCCGATTACATACTTGTCGGGAAAGATTTCCATCGGCTTTTTACTACTACTACTTGGGTTACGGACATAATCCCTCCGTTCTATAATAATCGGCGTAGTTGTTAAAATGTTTTGTTCCATTTTATATGAGGTATAATTATAAATTTTTTTTTTTTTTTTTTTTTGTAAGGAGAGACATTATAATTTTCAATACAACATTTATTGTGCTTTTACTTGATTTACCTTTATTTATTACGATAGAAGATATAAAATGAATGTCACATTAATTATATTGAGGATATTTTAGTTATTTTATTGTAAAAGTTAATGATTAATTTACCTCTTTAATATGCGTGATTTTTGTCAACTGCTTCATATAAATTGGAACAGAGGGAGTATGTTGGCTCTGTTTCGGAAAAAATACCTTGAGATTAATGGTTTTTAATGTTCGTTTTCAAATTGTTCAAAAAGTTAAATTTATATATAATGTTCGGTTTCAATTGTTTTATATTACTAGCAAAATGTACGTACGTTGCACGTGTTTTGGTTAAATGAAGTTCATACAATTGCAAAATTAACCAATAAAATTTAATATTACTATTATCAAGCACTATTAATGCATTAATTTTAAACACGCTAAATAATATTATTATAAAAAAATACCTTTTGCATTTTGTTTCTGCCTTGAAATTGTGGATACATTTACTTGATATATTTATCATTCTTTTAAAGATAATAATCAGTCATAAATGTATTATTGTAATGCCTCGCACTGTAATGTCTCAGAATAGCGCTTAAATGAAGTCATAAATGCCCAATAATTGTTTCAACCGTCGTCCTCGCTTGGTCTAAAAAGACTAACTCAGTTGCTGATGTTAAGACCTTAATATCTCACACTTATATTGGGGTGAGCATTCACTTATTTTACCGATGTGAGACTTTACATTCTCCTCCCTTATAAGGGATTGGTGTCCTCGCCACGACGGCCAAGACTGTTCCTGGATTCGTCCTTACTAGAGGTAACTAGAGGCCATCCTTACACCGTCTTCTATGGTGCAGCGTATAGTTATTTTTGTTAGGAAATCACTAGTTTAACGCAGCGAAATTTAAAATTTGATTTCTTTTTTTAGATCGTTCTTCGTTTAATGCAATAAACACGTTAAGTAGTTTGACGGAATATACCTTTGATGATCTATAAGATCGTTGATTTGACCGTCAACGGAGAGTAGTACAGAGCGCAAGCCGTCCACGCGTCCGGCCTCTATCGATAATCCACACGAACTCCTCGCCGGAATCCTCCTTGGATTGCTATTGGAAAACTCCGATTGCTAGACCGGCCTTTTTCCTCCCTCACAAACTCTCTATTTTACACAAGAACTATTAGCTCTTGCAATTGTGATGTACAAAATAGCTTGACATCCACCTCTTATTTATAGTCAAAAGTGGCGCTCCAATAGAGTGGAGGAGAAGAAAAACCTTTTCCCAATAAAATAAGAAAAATCTCCTAGATTGATTTATCTCTTTTATTATAATATCTCATATTAAATAAAATCTGCCAATATCTTATATTGAATATATTTATCTTATTACCATAAATCTATTTTTCCAAAATCAATTAATATCCAATATTAATATTATGGTAATCTTATTAATTAAAGTGTACAATCCAAGTGTATCTTGTACACTTCAATGTGGCGCCCCATATTGCCAAATATTGGCTTCCGAAATATTATTTAATTAATATAATTTTATGTATAATTAATATCTTGTATTTTATTTATTCATAATAAATAAATACCACCATATTAATTTACCACTATAACATTTATAGTCTAGAGATAAATTTTCCTTATTTGGTTATCAACTATGACCGCATTTTAATCCGACTCGATGTTCATATGTGTGTGACCCGATAGGCTTCCGAATATGTTGGCCGTAGACACAAAGTGCAAATTACGAAAATGCCCCTCATGCCTAACGATCACGGGATAACGTCTAGCAACACACCGTGACCCCCAATCATCGGAAGAGTCAAAAGCAATGACTACTACCTTTCATGTGAAGCAGTTACCATGTAACTTACAATCCTATCGCTGTAATAATATCCATATGATCGTATCTCGAGTGTCAATACATTAACGATCGTATCTTATAAGATATCATGCCCTCTAGGAATAACATATTTACTCCCACTTTGCAAAGATTCTCGAGAGCTAGACATTCCTTATAAGAAGGCCATTTCGGATATTCGATCTCAATCATAGGATACGCAATTCCCGGACGACCAATCATGTATACTCCGTATGCTTCAATATCACACCCAATCACTATCGCATGATCGCCCCGTGGCTAGGAGAAATCTCAATAATGTCAAAGCATGACAATCCACACCGTGATGCCATGAAGACTCCGGTCTAAAGGATAATTACACAACCGCCACATAGTGTGACACTTAATGTAAGTGGGGTCGATCTAACGTCGCATTCTCTACAATACGTACACGTCGGTCAAGTGTTTCTACACTTCGATAGACGAGATCTATCCCTACCTTTTATAAGATAGAAGACATCCAATACGTGCTGATTATACTACCAATGTCACGTTTGACAGTACATAAGACTGAGACATTTAAGTACCAAACTTGTTAGAGTGATTAGAGATCTCATCAACCATAATCACTATCATGGTTTCTCTATCACAGTTTGACACTAGGGACGTTACTATATATATACAACAAATAATATGAAGATAAACAATATATAATAACATAAGTGCTTTTATTAATCATAATAAAGTTATTACATTAACTAAATAGACTGTAAACGACCAACCCGGTCGGATCCAGTCCTACCCGGTTGGGTTTAGGACACCTTTTCAACAATCTTCCACTTGGACTAAAGACAATCACCCATATGCCTAAGCCCGTGCATGTGAACATGTTTCTCATGCTTTGCTTGGGACAACGCTTTGGTTAACGGATTCATTATGTGTTGGATAGATTTTGCATCACTAAACAAAAGAAAATTTATAAACCCTAACCTAATTGCAAAACTAACTCCTAACCGGCCGAATACCGGGTTGTTGATAGTAAAGCGAGATAAGTAAGGAGTCGATCCACGAGGAATTGGGATGTTGAATCTAATTTCATTAACTCTCTCAATTGTTACTCAAAGAATGAATAAACAAAAGAAACGAAAGAACAAAACATAAAAGCAGAAAAACATAAACGAACAATCAAAATAAATCTAACCTAAGAAACATGGGAACAACCAAAGTACAAACCTAAGTGATTTCAATTCTAGTTAATCTCATGATTCTAATTCAGGTTTGTGGTTTCACCCTTTCACGAGACACAAATCCCTAATCTCTTAGTGAACTTATCTCTCAAGCTATGAAAGCCTACTTTAAGTAGTGAATTCAATTATCTATCTCTCATCTTTCGAGTGTTGAGACCGATTTACCAAACAAAACTCGGGTGTAGATTCAATTAACTCTCGCGTTTTAAAGAACCTAACAACCTAGGAATCTAACTCATTAACTTGTCATCATTAATGGCTAAAACCCTATCTTTCTATGGTGATCTAGCGTTTACGCAACTTCCGTATTATAAACATCAATCGTGAACTAATCTTTCGATTCTAATTCACATGGCATACAAATCGCATAGAAAAATACAAACTAAATCAAACGTCATGAAGAAAAAGCGGAATTAAATTAATCATAAGAGAACTCACATAGTCTTGGATACAATGGTTGAAACACCATGGAAACGAAAAGAAAAGCTACATAATCTACTCCTAATCTAACCTCGGTTCACCCGAGCACAAGGCTCGGGTGACCGCCTTCAACTCTCCAAGATGCGGTGTGCTCTCTTTTGATGTGAAAAAAATATGGATGCCCTTAGGGTTGGGGCGACAATTTGTTTAAATAGGAGATTAAGTCGGTTTAGGCAAAGCGGCGGCGGACGCTCGTTTGAATACATGGGCGCCCGTCCATTTGCCTTGACGGAGAGTCAACGCTGCGTTCGACTTGCGTCTGGAGACTCGAATGTAAAATCTCTTCTAGGGCTGCTCGTTCACCAAACGCCCGTCCACTATTGAACGCTAAATGTCGCGCCCGGATGGACGCTCGTCCATATTGACTTGAAATCGAATTTCTTGATTTTTCCATCTTTATCTTGATTTATTTCTTTCCTTATCTCTTTTATTCTTCCATATCTTTAATTGATCCTCTTCCATCTCGAATTTAGCCTTTTAGGATCATCTTTTCCATCATTAATTGGGTATCTACAAATATCAAAAACATATCAAAACGTAATAATTTCCAAAATAATATAAAAACATCAAATAAACATAAAAATCGATACGTTTTCATATTTAATCATTAAAAACCTCATTTACTCAATATTTGACTATAAGGCCCGATATCTATGAAAATAATCCATATATGGGGAAATTGATTCATAAAATATATATGAAAATCACTATAATTTGGCCCTAAACAACACCCCCACACTTATCTTTTGCTCGTCCCGAGCAAAACAAAACAAAACCAACTCGAGATAAATAAACATCTATGCAAATATGAAGCATATTTATTAACTTAGAAGTTCACCCAAGTGAGTGTGTGCATAGCCATAATAAACTTCCACTAAGTTCCACAATTTGAAAGTTATTCAAACCAAAACTAGCCCGGTTTCCCATCTAAGTTTGAATTATTCAAAAATTATAATGAGCACTTTACAAAACATACATATCCCAAAAGAAATAGTAGAGAATATCTAAAACATTTACGATGGACTCAGAGGATAATCCCTACAACATATCCTTCCGGTTTATACTGGGTATAAGATTAACGATAACTAAGTCCTTACTTATTCATAATAATATATTTCAATATTTTCACTTTTTCACACTTTTCTAACACACATCAGAATAAGCTTTTGCCCTCATAGCAGAATAGGACATTTCAAGATAATCCCATACCTTACTCCAATCATAAGGCGACTATAAACCGGTGTCGTGAGCTTTGGTCATCATAGTGGAATAGGACATCGTGGTACACCCTACCTCACCCAAATCATAAACGACTTCCGACACACACAATTACAATTATGTTTACTTAGAGATTTCTGGTGGCGAGTGGAAAAGATTATTTTCTAGTAGTGAGACCACCGAGCATAACACCTCAAGTAAACAATTTATTACTATTGCAAAGACTTAATCACGTTTCACTTATCACATTCAAACTTCTGGATATTCACATAGATATGTCGTACTTTAATCCTAGAATACAAACTACTAAACTTTTCAAGAATTGTACATAAGCAAAGAAACATGCTATAATCATCAAAAATCTCCAACTAAAATGGGGTAGGCTTTCAACATTTAGCTCATCATTTACTATGGCATGTGAAAAGAGTGTCGGGTGAAACAACTAAAATTACTAAATATACTGAGAATATAGCAAAATGATATAAACTCAAGCAAAGATATGCCTTTGTCTACTCGGGATATAACAAAAATTTGAAAATTAAGCACTTTTCATAGAAATACTAAAAATATGAGCAAACGAAAGTAGACACATAAATCATCTATCCCTTCCCCACACTTAGATTGCAACTTGTCCTCAAGTTATACAGAAATAATAAATTAGAGAACTTAGGTGATTGGATCTTTGGCAATTCCGGAAAAATCGGTAAAACCAAAATTCTTTGCATAGCTCAAGAGATCGTGGAGCATCACAGAAAACCGAATTCATCGTGAAAGTGCACAATAGCTATCAAAAATATCCTGCACCACTTGATCAGTGCAAAAAGAGTCTACGGGGAAAAAGAAAAGATTACATATATAAAGCACATGGTAAAGGAGATATAGAGATATTTCAAATTTAAGCTCATATAACGATGGAATACATATACATGGAACATTACACAACAGTAGGCTAGGTGTAACTACATGAAAATATACTACAATGCAGCCTACATGATATGCAATCCTAAAAATAAAATAAATAAAAATAAATTCTGACAGGCTCAGGCTGAGCAAGTTGACCCCTGACAACTCTACACGGTGACTACGGCCTATCACGAGAAACTAAAATAAAAACGAGGTAGTATTACGAAACCGACGATTAACTACACTCAAGAAAAATAAAAGAAAAATAGAAAAACAATGCAACTAGATGACATGCAACTAAATGATATGCATCTGAATGATATGCAAAAATAAAAGAAAATAAAAGAAAGAAAACTAGCCCACTCATTTGCAACATGACATGTATATAATAAACGTCTACCGAGATAATGACAAAGTTACGATAAGCGGCGATGATCTTGTTCATTATATGTAGTGTGAAGACGCGCCTTAAGACTCATAAAAGGTGATAGCATTATGGAAAACCAACGATTAGCTATACTAAGCAGATATAACTCATAAGGTTTCCATCGTAGCAACGGAAAACCGGCGATTACTACCCAAATGAGTTATAAAAATAACAAGGAAGCACATAAGTCTCAAAGCTCACAAGATTCATCACGGTATGTAGCATAATGGAAACCGACATTAGCTACTAATTAACACGAAGACCGAGTTATAGCATACGAGAACCGGCAAGAATTATAACTTGCATAGATGAATCATGTATAAGGAATAAGATCATTTACTTAGCATGAATTCATAGATGGAAAGGTATAACATTCATATTCGGGACATCTATGTAAAAATAAATAGGCCACAGATGCTCGAATGTAAGCAATCCATACTAAATAAAAGCATTAGGAATGAGATCAAGAAAAACTCTGGACTACGGAATCAAGCGCTCAAAGACAATGACAGGCGTTCACCTCAAAATACAGCTTTGGACGAGCGTTCAGCAAAACAAACGCTCGTTTGACTTGAAAACCAACCGGACGGACGTTCAGAAAGCATAGACGCTCGTCTGGTCCTTTAAACGTAAACAGTCGAAAATATTTGAACGGACGAAGCGCCCAATACTTTCAAACGCTCGTTTACTGCGCTAAGAAGAATCGGGCGGGCGTTCACTAACTTGAACGCTCGTCCATACAACGAATACACAGCAGAGAGCAGGAAAACGCAGACAAACCCTAAAAACTTAAAACACATATTAACACAGATCACAGCAGCCACTTTCAATTAAAGCACAAAGAGGTTAGATCAGAAAACACATAAACACATACTTCACGTTTAAACAAATCGAGTAAAAAACTTTTGCACATTCTTAACCTTATGGTCATCGAAACACGGCAAAATAAAAACTCTCGATTTGGTAAACGCAACTTTTATTAAAACGAAAAATAAACGTAACAAAATCGAGAAAGAACAAGATCAGATTCAACATGACACCTATTCCCCGGCAATGGCGCCACTTTTGTTGGATAGATTTTGCATCACTAAACAAAAAGAAAATTTATAAACCCTAACCTAATTGCAAAACTAACTCTTAACCGGCCGAATACCGGGTTGTTGATAGTAGAAGCGAGATAAGTAAGGGTCGATCCACGAGGAATTGGGATGTTGAATCTAATTTCATTAACTCTCTCAATTGTTACTCAAAGAATGAATAAACAAAAGAAACGAAAGAACAAAACATAAAAACATAAAAACATAAACGAACAATCAAAATAAATCTAACCTAAGAAACATGGGAACAACCAAAGTACAAACCTAAGTGATTTCAATTCTAGTTAATCTCATGATTCTAATTAGGTTTGTGGTTTCACCCCTTTCACGAGACACAAATCCCTAATCTCTTAGTGAACTTATCTCTCAAGCTATGAAAGCCTACTTTAGTAGTGAATTCAATTATCTATCTCTCATCTTTCGAGTGTTGAGGCTGATTTACCAAACAAAACTCGGGTGTAGATTCAATTAACTCTCGTTTTTAAAGAACCTAACAACCTAGGAATCTAACTCATTAACTTGTCATCATTAATGGCTAAAAACCCTATCTTTCTATGGTGATCTAGCGTTTACGCAACTTCCGTATTATAAACATCAATCGTGAACTAATCTTTCGATTCTAATTCACATGGCATACAAATCGCATAGAAAAATACAAACTAAATCAAACGTCATGAAGAAAAACTGGAATTAAATTAATCATAAGAGAACTCACATAGTCTTGGATACAATGGTTGAAACACCATGGAAACGAAAAGAAAAGCTACATAATCTACTCCTAATCTAACCTCAGTTCACCCGAGCACAAGGCTCGGGTGACCGCCTTCAACTCTCAAGATGCGGTGTGCTCTCTTTTGATGTGAAAAAAATATGGATGCCCTTAGGGTTGGGGCGACGGTTGTTTAAATAGGAGATTAAGTCGGTTTAGGCAAAGCGGCGGCGGACCTTCGTTTGAATACATGGACGCCCGTCCATTTGCCTTGGACGGAGAGTCAACGCTCGTTCAGCTTGCGTCTGGAGACTCTGAATGTAAAATCTCTTCTAGGACACTCGTTCACTTCACCAAACGCCCGTCCACTATTGAACGCTGCAAATGCAGCCGGATGGACGCTCGTCCCATATTGACTTGAAATCGAATTTCTTGATTTTTCCATCTTTATCTTGATTTATTTCTTTCCTTATCTCTTTTATTCTTCCATATCTTTAATTGATCCTCTTCCATCTCGAATTTAGCCTTTTAGGATCATCTTTTCCATCATTAATTGGGTATCTACAAATATAAAAAACATACCAAAACATAATAATTTCCAAAATAATATAAAAACATCAAATAAACATAAAAATCGATACGTTTTCATATTTAATCATTAAAAACCTCATTTACTCAATATTTGACTATAAGGCCCGATATCTATGAAAATAATCCATATATGGGGGAAATTGATTCATAAAATATATATGAAAATCACTATAATTTGGCCCTAAACATTATGTTATCATCCGTGTGGACTTTCTCTATCTTTACATCTTCTCTGTCTACTATCTCTCTAATCAAGTGATAGCCCCGTAGCACATGTTTGGACTTCTGATGAGACTTTGGTTCCTTTGACTGAGATATTGCCCCATTGTTATCACAATACAATGGCACTGGACATTCAATGGAGGGAACCATACCAAGTTCAGTAGTGAACTTCTTCATCCAAACTGCTTCTTTTGCCGCCTCCGAGGCTACTATGTATTCGGCTTCCGTTGTAGAGTGTGCAGTAATCTCCTGCTTGGAACTCTTCCAGCTCACTGCTCCGCCGTTAAGCGTGAAAACAAATCCAGACTGTGACTTAAAGTCATCCTTGTCAGTTTGGAAACTGACATCTATTTAACCTCGTAATACTAAATCATCATTCAAAACCAGGAACATATCCTAGTGCGTCTTAAGTACTTGAGGATATTCTTGACAGCAATCCAGTGACCATCACCTGGATTGGACTGGTACCTACTATTCATACTAAGAGGGTACGAGACATCTGGTCTAGTGCACAACATGGCATACATGATAGACCTGATTGCCGAAGCATAAGGGATCTTACTCGTTTGTGTCATGTCCTCCTCTGTCTTAGGACTCATTCATTTTGACAGGTAGACCCCATGTGACATGGGCAGCAATCCTTTCTTGGACTACTCTATCTTTGAATCTCTTCAAAGATCTTGTCTATATATGTGGATTATGCATGGACCAAGCAACCTCTTAGATCTATCTCTATAGATCTTTATTCCTAGAATATAGGTTGCTTCACCCAAGTCCTTCATTGAGAAGTTCTTGGATATCCATGCTTTGAATGATTGTAACATAGGCACATCATTCCCTCTGAGCAATATGTCGTCTACATAAAGCATTAAGAACACAATGGCACTCCCATTAACCTTCTTATAAACATAGGGCTTATCTCCGTTCTTGATGAAATCAAACTGTTTGATTATCTCATCAAAGTGAAGATTCCAACTCCGAGAAGCTTGCTTTAATCCACAAATGGATCTTTGCGGTTACACACCATCATCTGGCGTCATTGGTTGTGAAAGCCTCAGTGTGTCATATACACTTCCTCAGGCATGGTTCCCGTTAAGAAAAGTTGTTTTCACATCCATCCGCCGATTTCGTAATCATGGTATCTTTGCAATAGCGAGAAGAATTCTAATGGATTTTAACATGGCAACAAGCGTAAAAGGTTTCGTCATAGTCAATTCCTTGTTTTTGCTTGTAGCCTTTTGCCACTAACCTAGCCTTGTAGGTAGTCACGTTACCGTCCATGTCAGTCTTTCTCTTAAAGACCCATTTACACCCTATAGGAACTATTCCTTCAGGTGGATCAACTAAGTTCCAAACTTGGTTGTCTTTCATGGATTCCATTTCAGAATTCATGGCTTCTAGCCATTTCTCTTTGTCATGCCTTAATAGCACTTCCTCATAAGTTCTAGGGTCCTCAACTTCCATGAGATATACGCCTGTGTACCTTTAGGGTTCACGGAGTTCCCTGGTGGATCTTCGAGGTGCTAGTGTGTCTACTGTAGAGGTTGGCATCACATTTGTGTGCGGCGTCTCCTCTACTTCCATCAACTAACTGTTGTCGTAAATGGTTCTCAAATTTCTTCGAGATCAATCTTACTCCCACTGACCCTATCCAGAATAAACTATTTCTCCAGAAAGTGGCCAGTCCTGGAAACAAACACCTTTTGTTCCTCAGCATGGTAAAATGGGTATCCTCTAGTTTCTCTATGATAGCCCACAAATAGACATTTTTCAGATCTAGCCTTTAGTTTGTCAGGCATCATCCGCTTCACGTAAGTCGGACAACCCCAAGGTTTAAGATATGCTAGACTCGGTTTCCTCTTATGCCATATCTCGTATAGTGTGGATTCAACCGTCTTTGATGGAACTCGGTTCAGTGTATAGGATGCGGTTTCTAGAGCATACCCCCAAAATGATTTTGGGAGAACTGTGTAGCTCATCATGGATCGCACCATGTCTAACAAGGTGCAGTTCCTCCTTTCAGACATGCCATTCATCTGAGGCATCCCGGGAGGGGTCCATTCAGGTAGAATCCCATTCTCCTTCAAATAGTCTTGAAACTATCCATCTAGGTATTCTCCGCCTCGATCAGATCGAAGTGTTTTGATTTCTTTACCTAGTTGTTTCTCCACTTCACTTCTGAATTCTTTGAACTTTTCAAAGGCCTCAGACTTATACTTCATTAAGTATATATAACCACAGTGAGAATGGTCATCAGTGAAAGTGATAAAATAAGAGTATCCTCCTTTGGCTTGAATTGACAATGGGCCGTATACATCAATATGTATGAGCTCAAGAAATTCATTGGATCTTATCCCTTTTCCACTAAAAGTTGACTTTTTCATCTTACCAAGTAAACAAGCTTCGCATGTATCAAACGATTCGTAATCGAATTGATCCAACATTCCATCTTTATGGAGTTTGGAAATACGATTCTTATTTATATGGCCAAGTCTACAATGCCATTAGTAGGATTCATTCAAGTCATTTGTCTTGGATTTCTTGTTATTTATATTAAGTACGTCTACATTCATATCTAATATGTAGAGACCATTGCTAAGTATGCCAGTACCATAAAAAATTCCATCACATGAAAAAGAACAACATTTATTCTCAAACGTAAATGAAAATTCATCAACATCTAATGCGGAAATAGAAATAATTCTCTTCGTAAGAGCAGGAACAAAATAACAGTTATTAAGTTCAAGTACTAGCCCACTGGGCAATGAAAGAAATAAACTCCTACGGCTAGTGCAGCAACACTTGCTCCATTCCCAACGCGAAGGTCCACCTCTCATTTCCTTAGCTCTCTAGTTCTTCTTAGTGCCTCTGATATTCATACAAATATGAGAACCACGACCATGATCTAATACCCAGTGGTTAGACTTAGAAGAAGTAATGTTGATCTCAATCATAAATGTACCTGAAGTCGAAGCATCAGAATGCTTCTTCTTGGTACTCAAGAAGCCTTTGCAGTTTCTCCTCCAATGTCCGGTCTCACCGCAGTGGAAGCAAGCATCCTTGGATTTGTCTTTTGCTATCTTAGGCATTGGCTTAGGTGCAGCCTTCGACTTCTTGGACTTCTTTTGGGCTTTTGACTTGCCCTTGCTAGAAGTGACCAGCAACACTTGTTTTCCCCTTTCCCACAATGCCCTCAACAGTTTTCAACATGTTCAATAACTCCGCAAGGGAGCAATCTATCTTGTTCATGTGATAATTCATCACGAACTGTGAGAATGAATCAGGTAGAGATTGCAGAATCAAGTCAATAATCAATTCTCGTTCCAACTTATGGCCCAAACTTCCCAAGCCTCTCTATGTACCCCATCATTTTAAGCACGTGTGACCCCACAAAGCATCCCGAAGCCATCTTACAACCAAACAGGGGCCTTTGAGACCTCGCACTGCCTCTCGGTCAGATTGAGAAGCATAGAGTTCCTTTAGGTGGGCCATGATTGTGTAAGCGCCCATAGACTCATGTTGTTTCGCAGTTCAAGTGTCATAGAAGCAAGCATGATACATGTAGCATCGAGATTGTCGTAGCAAAGTGCTTGTTATACTTCTCGACAAAGATCCGCACCAAACCCGGCCGGGCTCTTCCGGTAGGGCCTCGTCCAAGACATAGCCAATCTTCTCGTGCCTCAAAACGATTTTGAGGTTTCTTTCCCAATCAAGAAAATTAGTTTCGTCAAGCTTATTGTCGATAATAAAACGAAGGTTCAATTTGTTTGACATTTTCTACAACAATAAATAAAGATAGAATAAGTAAAAGCTCATGTATTTAAAAATACCCTAAATTTACACTTAAAATTGTATAAGGTTTTCCTCTCACTAGCCAACTATTCCCAATTGGCTTTCAAGAATTTAATTAATTCTATAGTGGCCAGGATCCCATCTAGTTATCTCGATTCCCGACGAGGGCCGATCAACCGAGATAATTTGAAAGGTAGTACTCTACCAATCGATCGTGATGCGGCTCTAGTGGCGGACTAGTCAACTTTTTGACGTTTCACATCTCTATGTGATAGTCAACCTATTGTCTCTAAAATCGAGACGGTCCTAACGAGGCCAATCACCGCAAGATTCTAGTCGAGTCGTAACCCAAATATTCATGAGATCTCGTGAACGATCATATCTCGATAATAACGATATACCCGTGGTAGGTCAACTCCCGACGAGGCCGATCAGTTGGATCCGAACAAGGGCTCTTCACCGTCATTATAATATTGGGAGACAATTTTGGCTCGATTTTTATCGTGGGAATAATTTTAAATTTCACTTAATTAATTTTGTTTGATTATGGTCTCATCTACTATGTGCATATTACTACGATATCATATAAAGTAAAACATACACAACATTCCGCGCACAAAATAACCGGGATGATCATGGACTTTTCCTAGGTGCGGTTTCGAATACAAACCGATTTAAACCGCGGGTCATAAATTAAGGGTATCTCTGCAACCGCCAATAGGATCTTTATTCTTTGTGACGCCAATGGGTTCTTTATCTCTCTTTGGTCTTCGTCTTCTCGCTCCATTTTTGTTACATTATAATCTATCTAATAAATAATTACACCCGCCACACTTTGGGGAGCTAACGGGAATGAGATAAATGCAAAAGTAAACTATGCCATGTTCTTCATATGTGACCTCAGGACAATTTCAAAACCAACATAAAGAAAACATTCTCATCTATCCTATTGGTGAGTCCATGATCAATCGGGGTCCATATAATCACATTATATCTACATATCTAATCCATACAATTTTATCTTATGAAAAAGATCAGATTCTAATTTTAACTACTTAGGCGTCTTATTTTATCACATCAAATAATTAAATAAATTTTAATTAATTCTATGACTTAATCGAAAATAAAATTAACATTTAATTTTAAATCGATTCTAATTTTAATTTTATAAAATTTGAACTTATTCAAAATTAAAATCAAAATTATAAGGTCTCATATCGTTTCTTTTCCTTTTGGTTCTTAACAAAAAAGGATGCATTTGGTTTCCTAAACCAAAAGTCATCTTCCTAAACCAAATTTGGTTTAGGCCTGACCACTTTCCAAAATTAAAATTTTAGAAGTGTCCTAGGCCTAGGCCTTTTGCAAATCAAATATTTGAAAATGGCATAGGCCTATTTCAAATCAAAATTTGGAAAGACCAATACCTTGGTTAATATGCCATTATGGTTTCCCAATGACCCAAACTATTCGAACCATTGATTGGCCACATGACACAACTAAACAAAAGAGATATCTAAGCACAATAAATATCACAAAACGAAAAAGTCGATCTCCCCTTTTGGAGGAGGATGACCCGACGACGGCAAATTTCTAGAGCCGCCACCGCCACCGTTAGAGGAGGGGCGCCGCCCGATCGACGGCGCCCAAATCTTCCCTTTTTTTGTTTTAAGTGTCTCGTGATTTAAATCTTACATCTATCGATTAATTACTACGCAATTAAATTGTGCTTATTGCTTAAGCTCAAGTCCTGCATCTCGATACCTTTGTTAGGAAATCACTAGTTTAACGAAAGCGAATTTAAAATTTGATTTTCTTTTCTAGATAGTTCTTCGTTTAATGCAATACACACGTTAAGTAGTTTGACGGAATATACCTTTGATGATCTATAAGATCGTCGGTTTGACCGTCAACGGAGAGTAGTACAGTGTGAAAGCCGTCCACGCATCCAGCCTCTATCGATAATCCACACGAACTCCTCACCAGAATCCTCCTTGGATTGCTATTGGAAAACTCCGGTTACTAGACCGGCCTTTTTCCTCCCTCACAAACTCTCTATTGGAAGCTCTCTATTTTACACAAGAACTATTAGCTCTTGCAATTGTAATGTACAAAAGAGCTTGACACACACCTCTTATTTATAGTCAAAAGTGGTTCTCCAATAGAGTGGACGAGAAGAAAACATTTTCCCAATAAAATAAGGAAAATCCCCTAGATTGATTTATCTCTTTTATTATATCTCATATTAAATAAAATCTAATTATTGTCAATATCTAATATTGAATATATTTATCTTATTACCATAAATCTACTTTTCCAAAATCAATTAATATCAAATATTAATATTATGGTAATCTTATTAATTAAAGTGCACAATCCAAGTGTATCTTGTACACTTCAATGTGGCACCCCATATTGCCAAATATTGGCTTCCAAAATATTCTTTAATTAATATAATTTTATGTATAATTAATGTCTTGTATTTTATTTATTCATAATAAATAAATACCACCATATTAATTTACCACTATAACCTTTACAGTCTAGAGATAAACTTTCCTTATTTAGTGATCAAATATGACCGCATTTTAATCCGACTCGATGTTCATATGTGTGTGACCCGATAGGCTTCCGAATATGTTGGCCGTAGAGACAAAGTGCAAATTACGAAAATGCCTCTCATGCCTAACAATCACGGGATAGCGTCTAGCAACACACCATGACCCTCAATCAATGGAAAAGTAAAAAACAATGACTACTACCTTTCATGTGAAGCAGTTACCGTGTAACTTACAATCCTATCGCTGTAATAATATCCATACGATCGTATCTCGAGTGTCAATACATTAACGATCGTATCTTATAATTTGGATATCATGCCCTCCTAGAATAATACATTTACTCCCACTTTGCAAAGATTCTCGAGAGCTATACATTCCTTATAAGAAGGCCATTTCGGATATTCGATCACATCATAGGATACGCGATTCCCGGACGACCAATCATGTATACTCCACATGCTTCAATATCACACCCAATCACTACCGCATGATCGTCCCGTGGCTAGGGGAAATCTCAATAGTGTCAAAGCATGACAATCCACACCGTGATGCCATGAAGACTCTGGTCTAAAGGATAATTACACAACCGCCACATAGTGTGACACTTAATGTAAATGGGTCAGTCTAACGTACGCATTCTCTAATACACGTACACGTACAGTACAATTGTCTATACACTTCGATAGACGAGATCTATCCCTACCTTCTATAAGATAGAAGACATCCAATACGTCTTTGATCGATTATACTATCAATGTCCCGTTTGTGAAGACATAAGACTAGAGAAATTTAAGTACCAAACTTGTTAGAGTGATTAGAGATCTCATCAACCATAATCACTATCATGGTTTCTCTATCACAGTTTGACACTAGGGACGTTACTATATATATACAACAAATAATATGAAGATAAACAATAAATAATAACATAAGTGCTTTTATTAATCATAATAAAGTTATTACATGAACTAAATAGACTGTAAACGACCCGACCCGGTCGGATCCGGTCCTACCCTGTTGGATTTAGGACACCTTTTCAACACTTTTTGGTAGTTGGCTCTGAATACCACTCTGTAACGCCCCTAGACCTGTGTCTGGTAGCGCTAAATGAGTCATAAATGTCCGGTCAACTGCTTAGACCATCGTCCTCGCTTGGTCTAAAAGGGCTAACCCGAGTTGACAAGATATTTATGTCTCACACTTATATGAGGGTGTGCATTCACTTAATTTATCGATTTGAGGCTTTACAATTACTCTTGTTTATTACAAATTGATCTTTTGCACGACAATATATTATTTACTACATACATTTATATTTGATAAATGTGTTTCATGATGCTTTTATGAGTATTGATGTTAATGAAATGCATAGATGTTATAAAAGAAAAACATTGATATGAGCATCAATATATATGAAATCAAATGTAGTTCTTATATCGAAAACCTAATTTATACGTAAATATCTGTGTGGAGTAGAATAAAATAACATCATTTTCCACATAGAAATGTGATATGTAAATATCTATGTAATCCGAGGCATGTTTTGGGCCCATCTATGAAGGGACTTCGGGGGCTTGTCAGAGGGCCGATTTGCTAGAACTACTATTTCGTGGCCTACATTTCACATGGTCCAACTATGTACATAATACTCATGCGATTGAACAATGGTTGGATCAAGGTTTGTGCAACTCTAAGTGGTGGCATTAATATCCTAGCTTCTCTGTGTACCATATACGTCATGTGCATTCCGATCACCACCCCATCCTTTTAGCTCTAGAGAGTATACATGTCATAGACTATATTGACATGCCCTTTTGATTCCAAGCTTGCTGGATGAAACACAATGACTTTTATAATTTTCTTCTTCATGCTTGGAATGTTACTCACAATATTTTGCAGGGGGCTCTTGGTACATTTGCTTCAAAAGCCAAAGAATGGAATAAAAGGGTCTCCGGGAATGTATTCTATCAGAAGAATAAATGTAAAGCTAGAATTGAGGTAGTCCAAAATTCTCACTCAAAAGATCCTTCAGATTTCTAGACTAATCTAGACAAGAAATTACAACAGGATTACAGAGACATTTTATCGCAAGAAAATTTTATCGGCACCAGAAATCACATCTTAGTTGGATTGAGGACGGTGAACGTAACACACGATATTTCCACCTCTCTACCAAACGAAGAAGAGGCATGAATAATATTTTCTTTATCTAAAATATGCCAATAGGACATGGATCAATGGAAATGAATCTTTTCATGCTATGGTTTCACAATACTTCATGGATCCTCATATTGAAGAACCAGTGACCTCATTTCCACAAGGCATGTTCTTTCCGCCGGTTAATCATGCTGATAAGAGGCTTCTAAACCGCCTTGTTAGTGCAAAGGAAGTACAGTCCGCAATATTTCAAATGAGACCCTTTAAATCATCGGACCAAACGGCATCCTTCTGATCTTCAATCAAAAGAATTGGGATACAGTTTACCCCTTTATCACATCTTGGATCACCAAGGTATTCCTAGAAAATAGCTTTCCCCATGATATGAACCGGACATTCATCACCTTAATTCCGAAATTTAAGCCCCATGAATCTGTCTCTCAGCTACGCCACATAGCTCCTACAAAGGTCACCACCAAGACTATCATAAAAATTGTTGCAAATCGGATGTGTTTGATCATCGACAACAACCAAAATGTCTTCATTCCTGGCAAGCAGACTTCAGACAACATCATTATGACTCAAGAGGTTTTATGCACTATGAAGAAAAATCTGGCAACAAAGGGTTCATGGTGGTCAAAGTCGAGCTTGAAAAGGCCTAAGACAGGGTCAGTTGGTCCTTCCTTCATCAGATTCTAAATATAGTGGGATTTAGTGACAGTCTTGTCAATCTAATCACGCTCACATTATTTAGCTCTTTATTACCCCTCCAAGGATTCTAACCTCATCATGGACTAAACAAGGCAATCCTATAGCTTTGTATCTCTTCTTACTCGGTATGCAAGTGATGAGTAGCTTAATCAATCAATCCGTTACTGGTGGGAAATGGAAACCGATTTATTTTTCAAGTGGAGGGCTGAGAATTTCCCATATCTTCTTTGCGGACAACTTTATTCTCTTCTCGGAAGCAAGCATAGATCAGGCGCATGAAATTGATTGCGTCCTATCCTTTTTTGTGAAATGTCATACCAGAAAATCAGTATCTCTAAATCAAGATTCACAGTTTCATCCAACACGAATACTCAAGTAGTACACAACATCGTAGAAGAACTCGGCATGTCCTACTCTCTATTTTGAAAAATATCTTTGGTCCCATTGCATCATGGTCGGGTTAAGAAGGATTTTCAAGGAATTATAGATAAAGTAAGCCTCCGCTCTCTCCAAAGAAAAAGCCGAGTCATCTTAACTCAAAGGATTATCACCACTCTTATTACCACATGCAAATTGTTTGCCAACCTGCTTCTGTCATGATCAATGAATACGTCAACCTCCACAACCTCTTGTAGCACGGAAATCCATATGTCGACCTAAACTTAGTGGTGACCTGAGAATACATACTTCCAGAGACATGAATACCGCATTTTTGGCAAAACTTGTATGGCAATTGCTTACTGGGCATAATAAATCATGGGTGCAGATCTTAAGACACATATATGGTTCACCTCTCGACGCACCCAAATCCACCTGCTCTTAATATGGCATCACATCTACTTTTCTGCAAACACTCTCCGGAATGCTTTCGATCTCGATGATCACGGCAATATCATATGGGAACCGACCCTCTCCAGTAAATTTTCAGTAAGCTTTGCATACTTTGAACTTCAGAGTCAACAAGACCCCTTCTCGACAGCTGGTACATGTGTTTAGAAACAAACGCCATCTATTATAAGCCCCCTTAGAGGCGATGTTTTGCTATGGCGGATACAACGGGGTGCTCTTCCTACGGATGACCGCTTATCTTCAAGGCATATCATTGACGCTGGAATGTGCTATAAATGTTGTGTGGTCCTTGAATCCATCATGCACGGCTTGATGGATTGCCCATAGGTAAACAGTATATGGAGATATGTTATTCATCAGCAACATTGGACCTATTTTACCTCGACTATTGAGATTCTTGAGTGGCTCAAGAGGTGTCTTAAAGTGAATAGATACAAGCATGATACCATTGAATTCTGGAGATATTTACTTTGTGAACTCTTTCAAAGTATCTAGTATTGGCGTAACCAAGAAAGGCATGGTATTGACACACAAACCGACCCTCGAAGATGATTTTTATTCCTGAAGTTGTTCGTAAAGCCAGAACTTAGATTAGCTTGGACTTGATTAGTTTAGTTTTGCTAGCCTACAAATTTTGTAGTATTTTTCGCCTAGCTTTTGTATAGCTTGTACAATTTCAGAGTTTTCTTAATAAAATATCCGGTTTCGGCCACAAAAAAAATTCTCCATTTGTATTCTTCATTGCATCGCATACTCAAACATTTTCTCTCTTACACCATTAAGAGTAATTAAACAACCATGTCTTTTCATTTACATCTTTAAAAATATGTTTTAATACATTTTCATTACGTCCATTAGTTTCCATTTTTTGGTTTTCGTAAATAAACAACATAGCAACTTGTATATAGTAGTAATAAGTAGCGAGTACTTTGTTATCACAACATCGTGTTATAATGGCACATAGCAATACATAACTTAAATAGAGGGTTTATGAAGGACTGAGTCTCACTTGATGTAATTTTGGTCATTCGGTTATTTAATTTACAGTGTCTCATTCAACAATTTAGATACAATTTGAAATGATGGTATTAAAATGACTGACAATCTCAATCTATATGCAAGACTAATCTTGACTGAAGCAATGGAGCCAGAAAACTTGATGGCCAAAATAGTGACGGTCCAACTTTGCTGGTGATGTACCGAGTCGGATGCACTATAGTAGCGAGCAAGGTCGTATCCCACGAGGAATTTATCGAATACCAAAGTCGTTTTCGGATTTAGTTTATGTTAACCAAAATGTTTCAAGTATTCAGTTATGCTAAAACGATATGTAGATTAAAGATAATAAGAGAGAAAGAGGGACATAGCCAAATCATGATCCAATTGATTACTTCGCGCCTGTGAATCGATTATTTCAGAATGGGATTAACCAACCTACCAACCTAACACTTATATCGACTCATTCATGGGTGCAAACTCCTAAGCTAGTGTAAGATGTCATGCAACAATCAAACACCCTTTGCCCGGTTCAACAGTCCGCCTTTAAGAATTTAACTGACCGAAACAAGATTAACGCGCTAGAGTTGTGAAAGTGATTGTGATAATCATTGTGATATGTTAATAATGTGTCATTGTGTGTTCTTGTCGTTATTATTATTATTATTATTATTATTATTATTATTATTATTATTTGATTCGGAATCTGTTTACCGAAAGTTAACTTCAAAAGCCCGTATATGAAAGCCCATGTACATTGTTTTTGAGTCAAAAAGCCTATGTACATTTGAACGTTGTTATTTAAATTGTGTAAATATGTGTTGATAAATGATTGCATATCACAATTGTAATTATTATAATTAATACATAGGGGAAAACACTTATTGTGTTATAAACTTGTAATTATTATAATTAATAAATAGGAAGAATATAATTAATAAATAGGAAGAAACACTTTTGGGGGGAAACAAACTCACATTTTTAATATAGTAGAGATAGAGATAGAGATAGAGATAGAGATTTTATTTTATTTTATTTCCTTACTCAAACTGGGGATAACCATTATATCGCAACATGTGACACAATCAAATTTTTTATCTTGAATAATGATGTATGACACCTTGTTATAGTGTACTTTATCATAATCATGGGTAGGAAATTTAATTATGTCATTCGTTGTGACACAATGATTGAACTTGTATTATTACTCTTAACATTCCGGGTCGGACGAGCATGTAGTCCAACTTCTTGAGCAGCCGAGATATT
The DNA here is from genome assembly GCA_026214975.1 of Gentiana macrophylla. Taxonomy (NCBI): domain Eukaryota; kingdom Viridiplantae; phylum Streptophyta; class Magnoliopsida; order Gentianales; family Gentianaceae; genus Gentiana; species Gentiana macrophylla. Next base: position 40,398,061 of record CM047806.1, on the reverse strand, counting down.
GAACAATAGCCAGTGAGACGATAGGGGATAAGCTTCATCATCGAGTCCGAAATAGCCCGGATCACCCCGACAAAGATACTAAAGCACCGTGTACCCCCCATTCGAACGAACGTTGGATAAGGTAAGAGTAAAGTACCGGGTGCTTCCTTGCGTAAAAGATGACTTTGAAACAATGGTTACAAGTTTTTTTTTTTTGTATTTCATCTTTGTAGTATAAATACCACTCATTTGAAGAGGTGAAAGTAGAGAAGAAGATATAGAACAGAATAGTTCACTTTACATCTTTGTCATTCTTTTCCATTATAGTATTGGTTTCATATCGATAATAGTTATATATTTTATAACACATCATCAGAACGGGAACTCTAACTTTTCATTGGATGAGAATGATATCGAGGATTTTAGTAGCTCATCACTAGACATTTATTCCAGTGATGGGGAAGCTTGACACAATTGATGTGCTTAATTTTTGTTGACAAGTTTTGTAGGTATGATTTTGTTGGAGAAAAAGCCCTTTTTGAAGGGTTGAATAGTCAACTTTAGCGCGATTTACGGATAGGCTTCGGTGTATGTCATCGAGAGTTAATGATATCATTAAATACTCCATACGGAGTAGTTGATGATGGACTTTTGAATCACTCGATTCGGATGTCGGGTGAATGAGAAATTAATGCCTAAAGTTAGTTGAAAATGTGTTGGAGATAAGAGTTAAAGGAGTACCTCAACTCAACATCCCACATTGGAAAGATGGGAGACTTGAGCTCCATATATAAGGGCTAGTGTATGCTCTTATAAATGTGCCCCAAGGGGCAAGGCATTTTTGTGCAGAATGGAGGACTTAGATATTTCCACATGCGCGTGCGCGCCGCCGCCGTCCGTCCGTCAGTCCGGCTCGGCTCAAGCTCGGTTCGGGTGATACTATTAAATTTTTGGACAAAAGTTCGTTTGGATTTAACCAGAAAATTAATTAAGACGGTTGGAAGGTTCCAGAATAATGTGGAAATGAATTCTGATTAAATTAAGTGAATCCGGAATTAAATTAATTTCGAAATTTGATTATTATTTCGACCAGAATAACTTTTCTTGAGGGAAAAGTCGAGCGATTAAATCATCTGACCAATCAGAATTCAGAAGACACGTCATCCGACCAATTAGAATTGTGGAAATATTTGGCCAATTTTATTTATAATTTTCGGCCCTATTTTCTTTTCCAAGGGGAAAAGTCTGATGATGTGTTCTGGTCAATCACGTTCAAGCATTGGCTCATCCTCTCCACTATATAAAGAACCCCAATGATGAAGGTTGAATCATCGAATTTTCTTTTGTCTTTCTACCACAAAGAGTCAGTCATATAGATCTAGATATTGAGTCAAAGAGAAGTCGGAGCACTATGTAAGTTCGCTGGAGCTCGGATATTTGAAGTGCCTCTAAATCCGAGACGTAAAGCCGTTGTATCTTGGGAGACATTTGCTACTACCGTGGGCACCATACCAGAGCAATTTGTCTTAAGGAAAGAGTAACTACTCGCCTCGGTTTGTCTTAGTCCTTAATTTTGTGCATACTACATTTGTTGTCTATTGTTTGAATCAGATATGCATGATGATATTTATTTTGTTAGATCTACTAAATAATATGAATTGTACTATTCACATTATTTATTCTCTAGATTAATATTCCGTAATTTAAAACGTAAATTACGGATATGTTCCGTAAATCACTCCACACACGATACACTATCCCAACAGATTTTATAATAATTTCAGCTCATTTTTTGTTAATTATGTAATATTTTATATGCTTATGTTTATGAAATTTGTTGGCCTGTGAGTAGTCGTTAAGAATTAGTTTATATTAACTTCAATCCATTGAGCAAAATCCTTTCTTCCGGTACGTCGCATACTTTGGTTTAAAACTCAGTCGTTTCTTTCCAGCATCCGATATATACTTGTTTGAATTCAAGCATTTTCTGAGTATGATAGAATGTGGAAGCACCAAATAATCATATTTTTGTTGTAACTATATATCAAAAATCGGACTCTTATTTCCCGTATTTATTATATACGGATTACCGTAAATAACGGTTCAAATCACTTATGTACGGGGCGAGAAACATATTCCCGTACATATTATATACATGACGGCCATTCCGTAGATAATATATACGGAAGTTAACATGTTAATTCAAAAATTGAATTAAGTAAGGGGTGAGAAACAATTCCCGTATATAATATATACGGAATGGACTCCTTCACGTAGCTAAGAACCCTTTTTCCGTATATATTAAGTATGGAAATCGTTCCCGTAGATAAAGTAACGGTTGAAACCTATCTCCACCCGGGTTTTCTTCATTCCGCAGTTTCGGTAAACTCAATTTCAATCGGTAAACGGCAGGCTTTGATGGTGTTTTTTGCCATGTTTGTGGTGGTTTTGGCAGTGCTAGTGGTGGTGGTTGTTTTGGTGTTGTTGGTGGTGGTGGTTTTGGTGTTGTGTACCCGATGACTCTCTTTCCCGCTCTTTGGCCTAGATTAGTCTCACGAACGTTTCTAGAGTTGGACCCTTTATCGAGAAAGGTTTATATATCTCTCTACGCGGGCTCTCTTGCCGCCATGGGCGATACGGGCAGCTTCTTGACCAGGGGGTGTGGTGCTTGAGGGCGACCAACATCCGCCCCGTTGGTGGCCTGAACAAAACTCTGACCGGTTTTCTTGACGATCGGAGGTAGACTGGTGGGGAGAGCTGGGCCTGCTGGTCGAGTCTGAGCCATGATAACCAGGATATCTACAAATGGTGCAAATCACGAAGTTGGAGGTCTGCCAGATCTGATAACGATCAGTCAAATCTGAAATAAATCCGATGAAGATTGTGTAGAAAAATGAACTAAAGAATTAGAAAGAAGAACAAAGTTTTCTTCATCTTATTTCTGATTTTCTGCATATGTGATGAGTACATTGTAGCTAGTTTATATACATTTTCCCTTGCTAGGTCAATCGAGGAATATTTTCGAATATTTCGGTCAAATGGAATATTCGAGAATATTCTATCGAGAATGGAATATACTTGAGAATATGCTTGGAATATTCTCGTTTGCTTTGACTTTCCTTCCAAGATAGTTCTTGAACATGTTATTCTTTTGTTTGCTCGAATTCTTGGCTTTCTTGGAAGATTTATCAACCACCCCCCCCCCAAGTCGCACTTCAAGTAAATAGAGTAGAGACCCAACTGAGTGCATAACCGATCAAAATGTGGTGCGTCAAAAGGCTTGGTGAAAATGTCGGCTAGTTGTGTGTCCGTAGAAATGGACGTTGGAGTAAGAATGCGACTTGAATTTCTCACGGACCAAGTGGCAATCGATTTCGATGTGCTTGGTCCGTTAATGAAACACCGGTTCTCAACGATGTAACATGCGCTTTTGTTATCGCAATAAAGTGGAATAGGCAATTGAGTGTGAATACCAAGGTCTTGCAAAGGTGCACCACCTATTGTAATTGCAGAAAGCGAAGCGAGAGCTGGTACTCGCCTCACGAAGCTGGGAAATCAGGCTTTATTTCTTCGCTTTTATGATATGAGTGACGATCCTAGGAATATGCACCAGCCGGTGACAGAACGATGTGTATCCGGGCAGCCGGCCCAATCGGAGTCGGAGTAGGCTTGCATCGAGAAAGAAGATCCAATGTGTATTTGCGCTGTGACAAGGTAATGCCTTTATGTCCTCTTGCAATTTCTACCCCCAGAAAGTAGTGTAGACGACCCAAATCCTTAATTTTGAAAGTATTGTCCAAGTGAGCTTTGATTTCCTGTATAAGTTGCATATTTGGCCCAACGAGGATGATAACGTCAACGTAGACCAATAAGGCTATGAAATTCCCTTTAGTTCCTCTAGTAAATAGACTGTAATCACTACGTGATTGTAGAAAGCCAATAGACAACAGGTAGGAAGCGAGCTTAGCATTCCATTGGCGTCCGGCTTGTTTTAAGCCGTATAGGGATTTCTTGGGCTTGCAAACAGCTTTGGGTATGTCTGAATTGAACCCAAGGGGCATTTACATGTAGACCTCTTCGTATAAATCTCCATGGAGGTAGGCATTGTTAATGTCCAGTTGCTCGAGATGCCAGTTGGATGTGGCTGCAACAGCTATGATTATTCGAACAGTGGTAAGTTTAGCAACTGGTACATAAGTGTCAGTATAGTCGATTCCTGGTTGTTGGGTGTAACCATTTGCCACCAATTGTGCCTTGTACCTTTCCACAGTCCTATTTGGTAAGTATTTAATTCTGTATACCCATCGACATCCAATGGCCTTCTTTCCTGTAGGAAGAGATACTATGTCCCAGGTGTTGTTATTCTGGAGTGCAGTGATCTCAGCAGCCATAGCTTCCTTCTATTTTTCATCCTGGACAGCCTGGTGATAAGTAGATGGTTCATCTGTAACAGTAACATTCAAATCAAATGTCTTATAGTGAGGTGCCAGTGAGTCATAGGACACATACTGCTGAATGGGGTATTTGGTGGTATTGGTGGAGAGGTGAGAACACACATAATCTTTAAGGTACTGAGGCCGTGTTTTATGTCGTGTAGATTGCCTGAGAGGTGGGAGAGGTTGTGAGGGAGTGAAATGAGAGCCTAGAGATATGGAAGAGGAGGATGTAGGCTGGGGGGGAAGGTGTAGGGGAGTGTTCTGTCATGTAGTCAGGTACATGAGAAGGTGGATCAGGTTGTTCTGGGGTGTAGGTTGTTCTGAGGACTGTGGGGCTGATGAGGGTGTGAGATTGAAGGGAAGATGAGCATCACAGGCAGGGATAGGGAAGGAATGTGACAGGGTAGTGGGTGTGTGTGCTGGTTTGAGATTGAATGGTAATATGATTTCATGAAATAAAACATTCCTGGAGATAAATATGGTATTGGTTTGTAGATTTAGAAGTAAATAACCTTTAATGATAGAAGGATATCCTAGGAAGACACAAGGCATGCTTACATTTGTCAAATTTGGTCCTATGTAAGGAGAGACGTGCTAGCAAAGCACAAGCGACCGAAAACTTTAAGGTTTGAGTATGTTGGTGGGTGCTGAAACAACCTTTGATAGGGTGTTTGGTGATTTATTTTAGGAGAAGGGGTGAGGTTTATGAGGGTTATAGCATGTTGATTACAAAATCCCCAAAAGAATATTGGTGCGTTGGACTGAATTTTCAAGGCCCTGGCAACATTTAATATGTGTTGGTGTTTGCGTTCTACTATGCCATTTTGTTCAGGGGTGTTAGTACATGAGGTTTGGTGTGTAATTCCATGGATGGCATAGAATTCTTGTAAGTTGAACACTGGACCATTATCAGATCTTAAGATTTTAACTTTTTTGTCAAATTGAGTTTGAGCAAAAGCACAAAATTGCTTGATTAGGGGACTGACTTGAGACTTAGTCTTAAGAAGAAAAACCCAGGTGTACCTAGTGTGATCATCTACCACTGTTAAAAAATAGTGTTCATTGTATATAGTGGCCTTTTTGTAGGGACCCCATATGTCCATATGTATAAGATCAAAATGTGCCACGGCCATGGAATTACTCAAAGGAAATGATAATTTTTTTGCTTTGATAAATGACAAACAGTACATTCATTTATTTCAAAGGATCCAACAGATGGCTCTATGAGCCTTACATCACTTATAACCTTTTTAGACATGTGTCATAATCTAAGGTGCCATACGTAAGCATCATGTCTACTGGAAAACTTAACAACTTTGGTTTTATTTGCAGAAACAATGGATTTTTTAGGAGGTAACCTGGATGGAGATTGGTGATCACTGGAGCTGAGGTAGTAGAGGCCATAGACTTGTTTAGCTAAGCCAATGTCTGTTTGGTCATAAGATCCTGAAGAACACAGAAGTCAGAGGTAAATATCACCGATAAGTTTTTATTTTGTAATAGTTTGCTGAGAGATAGCAGGTTTTGTTTGAATGATGGTATAAATAGCACATCAGATAAAGTGAGAGCAGGAGTAAGTTGAATAGTTTCTTTATGTGTAGCTATGATTTTGCTTCCATCTGGTAAAGTCACATAAATGTGAGGAATAGAATTATAAGATGAGAAAGTGCTAGAGTGTGTGTGATATGATCAGAAGCACCAGAGTCTATAATCCATTGTTTTGAATGGCTGTGCAAACTTACCAACAATCTTACCATTAGGAGGTCCAAAATTGGCACTCGGGACAACAAGCTTAGTTAACAATGTGTTCTGCTTCATTTGTGGTACCTTGAGTAGGTGGAGTGTTTAACAGGCTTCTTAGTTCCTCTATCTGTTCCTGTGTAAAATTGAGAGTGTTGTACTGAGTGTTGTACTAATTTGTGGTGTCTGATGCTTGTCCTTCTCCAGTGTCAACATTGTTTGCAGTTGTACTGCCACCACCTCTACCTGGTCCATTTCCGCCCCTTCCCCTACCTGGTGGGAAACCATGCTTCATGTAGCATCTGTCTTCTGTGTGACCTGGTATACCGCAGAATGTGCACTGAATTTTTTTTCCATACATAGGCCTCTTTGGGAATTGAACATTGCCACTAGAGCCAGCAGATTGTCCAGTTTGAAATCCAGATTGTCCATATGTGCTAGACCTTTGTGCAGAAAGTATAGGATTATCAACTCTATCCGGATGACCTATGCAGTAGCTAATTTGCCTTTCATGTTTGATAGCCATTCCAAAAACTTGATTTATTGGAGGCAAAGGATTCATCGGCATAACTTGAGCTTTGACCGAGCAAAGCTCTCGAAGAAGACCTTTCGTAAAATCGATAACTCATTTCGACTTCAAAATATTCTCTATATACTCTTACAAAGACCACAATTGCACTTTGGATCACATGCACAAGTAGGATATGACCTTAGCATAAGTAGTTCTTCCCAAAGAATTTTGAGTTTGGTGTAATGATCTCATCGGTGATAAATCGTTTTGCTTCTGAATTAACTTCCTCCAAAGCAAATCGAAGCCTAAAATGATCACCATGTGAAAAGCGCTCCTGCAAATCTATCCAGACATCTTTGGCAGAGTTGAACCACATGACACTTTGTGCAATCGATGAAGATACAGAGTTGAGGATCCAAGACAACACCATACTATTGCATTACTGATAGGCATGGTAATCTGGTTCTATGTCTGCATGTATTTCCATATCTCCATTGATGAAGCTCGGTTTGTTTTTGACATCAATGCCATCTGCATTAATCTAGACCCGACCATGGTAATTGCTACCAAGTGAGAGGTGGTTGCACAAGAACAAGAGAAGGATTTTCGTTGGGGTGAAGATAGTATGGAGTGAGAGGAACTATCTGATGTTGATTTTGTTGTGCCATTGCAGAGAAAAGGAAGAATCAATGAGAAAACCTAAGCTTTGATACCATGTAGGAAAATGAACTAAAGAATTAGAAAGAAGAACAAAGTTTTCTTCATCTTATTTCTGATTTTACGCATATGTGATGAGTACATTGTAGCTAGTTTATATACATTTTCCTTGCTAGGTCAAGCGAGGAATATTCTCGGTCAAATGGAATATTACGAGAATATTTTATCGAGAATGGAATATTCTTGGAATATAATGAGAATATGCTTGGAATATTCACATTTGCTTTGACTTTCCTTCCAAGATAGTTCTTTGAACATGTTATTCTTTTGTTTGCTCGAATTCTTGGCATTCACTGGAACCTTTATCAGATTGAGCTTGCGGATGAAGTTTCAGCGAAGCTTAAGCTTTTGGATGAGGATTCGGTGATGTCGAACAAGGATGGCGACCGGAAAAACAAATTCGATCGTATCCGGGCCGCCGTAACCACAGGCGACCGCCGCAAATCTCGATTTGAAGCGGACTGACCGGAAAAAATATCGAATTTGTTCTTCCGATAATGGAGCCAATTGATAATGTTGGAATAATCACGTACACGTGTAGCGGATTTTGGTTGATGATATCTGGATTAAAGTGAGTTGTTTTACTGTTTTTTATGAATAATTATCGATGAATAATATAGAAACGCAATGTGGTAAGTAAAGAACACTATGTCTGTCGAAAAATTGGTCGGGTTTATTTGCTTAGTATTAAATTGTCCTCCCCCCAAAAGGAGCGCAAATGCCACTATTTATAAGGACTAAGAGTCGGCGGTTACAAGACGGGAGAAGTAGAAACAAACAACGCATAACTAAACACAGGGTCATTAAACGGGCTCCTATTTGGCCGAGTTCTTTGATGAGACGAGCTCTGGATTGAGCGAGCTTGTATTTAACCGCTGTGGGTTCTTCACCTGTGACCGCTGTGTGAACTCTGTTGCCTAGTCTAGCGGGCTTGGTCCGAGCTGAAGGACTGCGAGCAAAAAGGACGGCGGTTTGGCCCCTAGTAGTCTGCGACGAGCTGGATGTTGTCGATCAATGCCCGTTTGCATGGCCAATGATAAAGATCGTCATGGCATGAAAAGGGTTAGGGTATAGAAGACTTTAGGGTAATAATCTGGGTAGGCTTGGCTCAATGGACTTAGAATTAATCCCGAGAGAGAGAAAGCTGGCAAATTATTGTAAAAAACTGGGCTGGATCAAAACAACAGGCATGCCAGCAATATACTAAATAGATTTGAATTAAATTAATTATCTAAATAACTAAAATAAATATAAAATTAACTAGCCATAAACCCGTGCACATGCACGGGATATATACATACATATATATAAGGTATAATATATATATAGGATCCTTCTGCAATGGTGGCGGTGCTGGTGCTGGTGACGAGTGAGACGGCGGCGGCGGCATCGACTCCATTGAAATTGACATGTGTTTTCGAGTTCTTCCCCTCTCGATAATTTTATTTCAGTGTCTTTATTGTGTAATAATTGTTTGACCATTGTTTGGTGCCTAGGAAACAGAACTACAGAAGGAAAAGAACGGAATAGAGAAACTCGTGTAAAACACAGACACGCGTCGTGCGTTGTGTCCGACAAATTCTGACACGACATGTCAGACGTGTGTGGGTTGATTAAAATAATATTAATTAAAATTTTAATATCCGACACACTGTAGGCACTCTCCGACATGCCACCGACACTCCCCGACATTCCTCAACCCAATTTTTTAACTTTTTTTTTTATTTAAGTTTTATTCAATGCAAACGTTAAAATACATGATTTACACTTTTATAATAATTTAATAAATAATATATCGTATTAAGGTTATATGTTGCTTGTTGACAAACAATTGTTTTTACAATTTATAATATTTTGAAGGTCAATTGTATTTCTCATTTATTATTATGGCGGTTTTTTTTCTTCTTCAAAATGTGGCGTGATTGCATCCAACTCCAACTATGTAACTGCCATTTATTGCTGTGGTGTAAATCTTTTATTTTTCTGATAAAGATTCCTTGATTTTAGGGATTTGTTTATTGTTTTAAATGGTATCATGATACTATCGGAGAAGGCCAAGTATGAGTCCTTAGGTAAGCAGCATTCAAACTATGTAACTATTACCATAGTTTGAGAATTTGTGTTTATTTTTCTGAAATTCTGTTAATTTTTCCAAACATTCGTGGTCCGATATCAGTGTTTTTTTTAAAATCTTTTCCAACATCCTCAAAGCCATCTTCTATTCCAAGTATTAACTTTACATCCATTCTACTTGGTTTGCAATATTGACTATCAAACTTGAATTTTCCTTTGTCCTTATCAAATGAGCCTAGCAAATCATCAAGAATCTGATCTTTTTTTTCCATCGATAATCGCTTGAAACAAGTGCTTGAACGGTGTTCGTTTCATAAGGTCCTTGTGTCCATCCGTTATCCAAAATCTCCAATCGTCATATAACTTGACAATTGCATGAATGGTGCACTGTATTGTGTTTGTCTAGTTGGCATTGAAAAAGTGTCGAACAATCATTTCACATTTTCCTCAACACTAGCACATTTTCCTCTCGCCACATACAAAGCGTAAAACTACCATAGTTCACATATATACTAAGATGTAACATGAGTTGGAACTAAAGCGAGAATCAGTAATCAAATAGCAAAATTAATGAATACGGTTAAGAATGTAACGGATCTCTTGTAAAACAACATCGATTTCAAATCTGACACAATTTATGCGCCATCCGAGCGAGATTTAAAAGCTTCCTAGAACACTTTAGGCCCAAAAACGAAACACAAGTTGTTCAAAAAGAGATGAAACTACGATCCCGTGAAAGTTGTAGCAAAGTAACGCCATCGCTACTTCAATACAAAGTAGCGAGAAAAGAAACCTCTATAGTTCATGCATACAATGATTTACTAAAAGCTAAATATAAACTAGGAATCAATAAAAAAGCAGAAAAATGAACAAATAATCCTCTTTGCCCCAATGCATTCCAACGCTCTTATCCACAAATCCCCTTTACGCTTTAATCCTCAAAAATACTTTACCCACTACACGATGCATTCCACTTTATTCGCATAATGCAAGAAGTGAAAGCGATGAAGGTATTACCGAATATCCTCTCGATTTAAATGTAAAGTCGGTTTACTTGACGAACAAACACATTCCTTTCTCGAATTATCCTCTGTTTCTATTTTGAGTGGAATAAATGCTTGAACGAAACAAGTGCAAATTATGTTCAAGTATGAACGCGACATACTGATGGAAGTGGAATACATAACAACATACATTGGAAGTGGGATGTGAGAATCAAATGTTCTTTGATATTATGTTCAAGTATGAACGAAATCCACTTCGTTATTGATATTATGTGCAATTATGACCGAATTCCACTGTCCTATACCCACACTCGAATAGTGCAATAACAATTCGAGTATCCACAATCGAATAGAGGAATTACAAATATGAGACATTCAGAAAGAATCATTCCGGCGGTGGAAAGTTGGGAATGCATAACTCGACCAATGGAATTAGTGATTCGCCGCAGTGGAATGTGGCATGCGATGATAAAATTCAAACACGAACGCATAAATTGGAAGGTGGAATGCATTACACTAACAGTGGAATACAACACATACACAAAGATAATCCTCACACCTCAATTCAATACCACCGTTAAAAACAAAAACCAAGATTACCATAGATATTTCAAACACAAGATGGCTATGATATCATACTATTATCGATTCTCTTGTTTGGGAATAAAACACGACATGTACTTCCATGGGAATTATTCCTCTGTTCTAGGATTACAGTAGAATTATTGGTTTTATGTACTTTTACTCATACGTCGAGCGAAAAAATCCCAATGAATTACCTTTCATTCTTCAATTCCGCCATTGAATTTTGATTTAATAATACTGAGAAGAACATACAATGTTTCTCAATTCCAATATACTTTCAATCGAGGCTTCCTTTTTCGTTGAATAATAAACTCCTAAGTTCTCCGGTTTGAAGCTCGATCGACTTTCTGAATCGAATTGCGCGGACTTGATAGCGGATGCCGTCGTGTAGCGTTTTCAACGGGATTCATTATTGATTTTCAGCAGATTCAGAAGAATTTATTCTCATCTGATTTTCCTCAACAGCATCCGTAATACGCGGGATTTATTTTTTTAAAATTTTAAACTCCTCTAAAATGTTTTCTTAAAATGAAACACAATAAGCAGTGTATTTCGAACTTATATGTAATATTCGATTTTAGGAAAGGCAGACGTGTCATTTTACGAAAACGAAATATTATTATTTATTTTCTTTTATGGGAGTTAAGTATTAATTGATTATGTATATATATTTTCGGGTTATATGTATATATATGATTAAGGGAAAATCTGATTATTTGGTAATTAAGGGCAAATAAGGAAAAATGATTAATTGGGAATTGGTATTTAAGGAAAAATTGACTCAGATTAATCCCATAACCAACACACTAATCAGAAAATCAGTTTCACGTCTCTTCTCTGTGGCTCTGAGAGGAAGAAATAGGGCTTGGACGATTTTCACAAATTCTAAGAGAAAGCTTGACCGTTTTCAGATCAGACGAGTGATTTGGAATCGTTGTGAGAAGGGCAACGTTTGGATATCAGTTTTGTGGGAAGGGCTGCAGACTTTCGAGGCTGTTGAGATTGGTTTTTGGCTTGCAAACATGTAAGAGGATCTTCCTACGATTTCAAGTATCGTTTATAAGGATTAGATCGTGTTTAAGATGTTTTAATGCTAGGAAGATGTGCCTTTTCGTTGATCAATGATCATAGATGCTATGGTTTGATTAGATATGTTTTTCTGTGTTTTACTGGGTTTAATTCGATGTCAATTAGGTTATAAAAGGTTCAGAAATCACGTTTTGAAGATTTTAGCGTTTTGGGAAAAACCCAGGAAAACGGGCGTTTGCACTAGGCAAACGGGCGTTTACGATCATAGCAGCTCAAACGGGCGTTTGCACAAGGCAGACGGGCGTTTGAGGATAGACTTTTGATTCAGGATGTAGCCATTTTTTGACGGACGGCGTTTGGATTAGTGGACGGGCGTTCGATTTCAAACGGGCGTCCATAGGATGTCAAACGGGCGTTTGACCTGTTTTACCTTGTTTCTACTGTTTTATCGTTTCAGCTTGGTTTCGGGTTTCATAATCATGTTTTTATTGTTCTAAACCCTTAATTTGTGATACGTGAACATTTCATAAACATAAACAAGCCTGAATTGAGCTTCTGATTCGTTCAGTTAAAACACCGAATGTACTCTTAAAGGGAGTTGAAGTTCGGATCCGTCGAAAGAGCATGATAGGCTTGTGCTTTGATGAATTAGCATTTATCAATGTCTATGTAATTGCTAGGCCTTGTTAATGTCTAGTGGTCTAGGAAGAGAGTAGTGTCGGTCAGGGAGACTAAATGAAAACACATAGGTGGTTAGTTAATCATTCTAATAAAACACGTACTTGACTAGTAAAAAATTAAACAACATGTCTCTCTTGGATAGGCACCAGTCTATATCGCGATGTGTGTGCTACCTCTGAAGGTGGAAGGACCCGTAGGTCAAAGAACCACAAGTTCGGGGGACTCCACTGAGATGCTCATACTATCGGAGTCTACCTATTCTAGACTTCGTGGATATTGGTGTGATCCACTAATATGTTGCAATCGATATCTCCTGGTGGCTATACATCAGGCGTAGTGCCCTTGAGTGCGGCTGTAACATAGATAAGTTAGGTAGAAACGTTTAGTCATAACATGTTGATGGACATGTAATGAACCCCAGATTGAGTTGGTCACACATAAACAACTAAACGAATAAATGTCTTTTCTTTATGAATTGTAATTGTTGTCATAGCTTCTATCTCTTATTAAGTACGTTGTACTTACCTCAAATGCATGTTTTCTGTGTGTTTGGGGGTGAGAAGATGAACAGGTTGATCAGGGTTACGAGGATGAGTTCGATGATGACGTTTGACGACGCCTCATTGAAGACTTAGCATTTATTTATTTTGTCATTCTTTTATTAAACCGTGTTAGTACTTTTGGAGTAGACTTTTGGTCTTTCGAGACTTGTAGTACTTTTACGTTTCTTTTGAGAATATCGTACATTTCGTTTGGATTTCGTATCTTTCCTTGAATGTAATAAGTTACATTTCCATCTTTAGATTTCATGTTTCTATTCTTGGATGTTTGGAAATTTATTGCCCGAGTCTTTTGCTTCCGTTTGCTTATTTTTGATATGACGTAGTACAGGCTTACGTATGAAATGAATTTGTTTTTATTTTATACGTGCTGAGCGTGCCTTTTCCGGATAAGGACTCGGTGTCCGGAAACGGGGCGTTACAGTTGGTATCAGAGAGAATCGTCTTTTAGGCTTCCTTTCTTTTAAGATAAGTTTCTCTAGATCTTTTAGTAACGTTCTGGTTTTCTTTGATCATCAGGATGGTGTTCATGAGAACTGGAGCGGGCGCAGAGACTTCTAGAGTTCGACGGGAAAGCCCAACACCGGTCGTAGGAGGCGGTGTTGTGAGGCAGATTCCTCCACCTCAGCGGAGTTTATCTCCACCACCTCGTACGGCGACACCCACACCAAGGTCTCAACAGGGTTTGTCACGACGACCTCATCAGGAGCAACCTCCACGATGGCACGTGGGGAGTTCGGTCCATTTTTCTTTGGTGAGTGATGTTCCGGTAGGATTTGTACCGCCACCGTAAGCTACCCTCCACACGGCAAACCTTTTACCTCCACCGGTCGGCGTTTACCCTCCACCTTTGAGCCACCCTCACCACTAGTGTTTCACCAACAACGGCCAGACCTTTTACCCATCGCGTAGTCATACCCTCGACCCTCTTGTACCACTTTCACCGTGTTTCAACCATCAGCAAGGTTTCGGTTACCCACCCTTTGGTTTCCAGCAACCTCAGCCGACCCCACAGCACCACCAGAATTACCATCAGGGATATTATCCTTATCAAACTGAGCCTCAAGTGATCCCACCTTACCCTCAACAACAACAGTTCCACCAAAGAGCACCTTTTGGCTACCCTCGGTTTACCCACCGATCAGACCGGCTTTTGAGCAAGTACCGCTTGTGGGTGGTATACAAGATTGAGAAGGAATCGGGTTGAAAACTTCATGGGAATGTGGAGCATTTAAAGGTCAAGAAGAATGGTGAGAGGTTTTGATAAGGCTTGTAGGAATATACATGTTCCCGAAGCAGAGGATGGCACACGGTGGCGATCGACTTCCTTTTAGAGTGTGGTGAAGCCTGGATAGATGCTATCTGAGTAGCAATGGCAAGATAATGATTAGGAAGCTTTCAAAGCTATGTTCTATAATGAGTCTTGATGAGACCGTATTTTATGGGATTTTGGTGCTTATTTTATATCTATTTTGTCGAGAGATGCTTTGTTCGGGTATGTTTTGGATGATTTTCGAGTTTTAAGTGCTCGTGGCGGTGATGGAAGATTTACGGACTTATAGAGCGAGTTTTGGAAGCTTTGTGAAAGATTTGAGAAAAGAAAGATTTCAAGTATCGTGAATTTCAATTGTCGCTGTAAGCGAAGACTCGAAATGTTGAAGAAAAGACAGGCTTTTAAAATCAATCATGGAGTTCTCTTTTAAGTCATATCAATTTTGGTTATTAGAAGACCCTTTATTATTATTATTATTATTATTATTATTATTATTATCAAATGAGGATTATTAAATAAATAAATGGGCTTAGGCCCAAAATAGATTCTGAATGATTAAATGAAATATACAGGACGTGAGATAGATATTAGTTTTTTTTTTTTTTTTTTTTTTTTTTGCTGGGAGTGGACAGACGAGAACAGGAGAATAGTTTGGACAGAATAGATTTCGCCGGCAATTCTATGTAATACTCTTTATTTTTTTATTTCGTTTTGCTTTTTTTTTTTCTTATTTTATTTTTATGAGTAGTTAGCTTTTCTATCCAGTTGATTGATTATTGAACCATCAATTTTGTATGGTTGTGACATCAAATTGTTTTTCTCCTCGTTTGATTATTAGTATTTGTCTGTTTTTTGATTTCACAGACGTATGATTAGAATTATTTGTTTAGTTGTTGGCGCGCGATAATTAAGCGGTTATTTTGATCTAGTACCAAAATCCATCTTGGCGGTTGCCATAAAAGATTGGATTTTAGTGGTAAAACAACACATTGTCTTCGCGGTTCATGCCCGCAGGATTCTTGTTGTGAAAATAGATAATACTACGGTTAAAATTAAGCCGGTTGGATTAATACCTAGTAATTGGGTTTCTTTAATCTTTAAGGCTGTTATGTCACCAAACTCCGGGCGGTCGTTGCGGGGTTGTGCCATAATTAGGGTGTGATTAGTGGCGGTTGTCATAATTAACGAATTTAGGAGAGATTTGTTGATTCACGGTTGTGGTCAACTATAACCAATTTATTAATAATTTAACGAGTCATCCGTAAATCGATGATCAATCATCGGAATTGAGGGGGAAACGATTAATTAGCTGGAACTTTTCTTCATTCATCTTTCTTTATTTTGTTTTCCTTTTCTTCTTAGGAAATAGTTATAAAAAAACAAAATATATTTTCTTTTCACGAATTTTAGAAGAAATAAGTCCACCGTTCTCATGTCGGTTCCCCTCGCCTACTATACTAGCTATAGAGGTTGTAGGTGATTTATCTTTGGTGGTTTGACGACTCTCCAAATTTTGGCGCCGTTGCCGGGGAACGGTGCTAAGTGGTTTATTTCTTTTAGAATTTTGTATATAATTTCTTTTTGTGTTGTTTTGTGTTTTCCTTGTTTGCAAGCATGTCAGGTTACCACTACGCAACTCCTATGGCGAATCGTGATGTGTATGGATACCAGGTGAATAATTCATACGAGGAGACATGTCATCCTAGTGAGCCGTGTTATCCGGATTGGAGCTACAATTCATATCCACAGATTTCCAATCCAGGGTGGATTGACCAATCAAACCACTATTATGGTGACTCACATGTGTCTTATTATTGGTCCCATTCTCAGCCGTCTATTGAACTTGAAAGTCCGATTCCCGATTCAAATGAATCTCTTGAAGCCATGATGCAATCTCTTACTAAAATCTAACGCAAATGCTCCGAAAAGCTAATGCAGAGTTTCTACAAGAAATTGGGCAAGAGATTTCAGAATTCAGAGAAGAGCAAAGCACATGGGTTCAGAATATGCAAGGTAAAATTGACGAGCTGAAAACTGAAGTGGATCGGCTTAAGCTACAGAAGTTACAAACATCATCTCCTATCATATTGTATGATGATGAAGACGATTGTCCCATGATTGATCCAACACCAGAGATCGATGACGTTGATGACCAAGAAAATGGTGAAGAAATTCACTCGGGGTTGGAGAAGTTAACGGATAATGTGTCTAATCATGAAGAAAATCATCTGGAGGAAGTCACATTTGAGGAGCCGTTGAAGCCAAAAAGTGTTGAGGTAATTGTGGAAATGCGAGCGAGCAAGAAGGAAGTGGTCTTCCCACTCGATCATTATATCTTGAACTAGGATGTGGAGGCCCCTAATCCCATTTTTCTTTTATTGGGAAGATACTTCGCAAATGTGCCTAGAGCCAAGGCATATCTGAGCTCGTATGAATGTGAAATGGATGGCTCAATTTTTGAATATTCGTTGAAGAACTATGCAAGAAAACTTTTACATTTGATAATGGATAGCGAGGTAAGAATGTCTAGACAAAGACATGAAAGAAAGGCGCTTGTTGGGAGGCAACCCAATTAAAATAAATTTGGTGATTTTGTTTTGTTTTGTGCTTTTTTTAAATTAATAAGTCAATAAAAAAAGAGAGATTTGCACTTTTGGTGGAGACTTTTGTCTAGTTTTGTAGGTGAGAACCTTTGTTTTACTAAGGAGATAATGGTAGGATCCTACTTACAAAAAGGTATATCAAAGGGGATTTAAAAGGTGATTCTGGAAAGCTCAAAAATAGAATGGTAGGATCCTACCGTTCTGAATTTGAGAAAAACAGCAAGCTTGAAATTTGGAAGAAGCTAAAATAAGCGTCCTTATCGAGTCCGGAATCATTCCTACGCTATTTCCCTCCCACACCACCCATGGCGCAATATACTTTCCCCCCACGGTCTAAATTGTAATGTATTCTCCTCTCTTTTCTTTCTTATTTTATTTTATTTCCTTTCATACTAGATTAGTATTTTTTTGCATATCTTGCATACCATGTTAGTTGCATATCATGACATATTTTGCATTCTTCCTTCCACTTTCATCATACATTGGGGACAATGTATGATTTAAGTGTGGGTGAGCTTTTCATGCATTTGCATATTAGAATTGCATATTTAGGACATATTAGGACCTCATAAGCACCGAGAATGCCTTTGATGACACTATACCAACTTTTTCATGTAAATTTTGTGTGAAGTATTAATATTCAAACGGTAATTGATCAATGCAAGCACACACTTTTGTTGATACACACTCACCTTATGTCACTTGTTTATGAACTTTGGGGGTAAAATAATTGAGCCCTAACAAAAAGCCACTTAAAAGTGAGGATTTCACTTAACTAAAGAGCACACTCGCTAATTTTTTTTTTTCCTTTGAGTGGTATCCACACATCCAATTTCATTCTAGAATTTGCATTAACATACATTTTCAGACCACACTTTTTCAGGTTCAGTGCACTTAAATGATTGAGGCACCTAGGATTAACCCCTTTCAGACCCACTTTTGTTGGCCTACCCATATTTTATACCCCTTAGTGAGCCCCTTCTAGCCTGACCCCTTTCTTCGATCAAACTCCAGAAATTTATACCCTCAGCCTTTCTTACGATATCCCCTCTTTTGTTGACCCCATTGTCAAGATATTGTATAGATAGTTGCATGAAATCATGGAGAAGTACCTAGAAGTGAATATCAAGAGAAATATGGCTCAAGATTATGTAATGATTGTGTGTATCAAGATCTTTAAAAAATAAAAAAAAGGGTTAACCTCCAAAAAAATAAAAAATAAAAAATAAAAAAGAAGGGAAAAAATTATACAAAAAAAAAAAAAAAAAAAAAAAAAAAAAAACAAAATGAGCTTACAATGAAGAAGTGTTTTATATATTGAAATTGAATAAGAAGTTTGTTTCCGTGCACGTTTTTGCAAGCTTCTTTTAAAATTGTTGTTTGCACTCTACTTTGAGTTATGAGGCGTGGTATTTTGGAGCCATGTTGAGCGTTTCAGTTGGAATCATTTTTGGTGACTGTGTTATTGTTGATGTGATTATTCTTTCATTCTCCTTGGCAATTTTAGCCCGTATTCCCTTTATCCCTACCTTGTATTCAGTCCCTAACCCGTTACAACCTTATCAAAGACCTCATGATATGTGCATTGGATTTTGAATTTAAAGTGGTGGAGATTTGATTGATATGCAAACCTATGGTAATGCTTGGTTGTGTGCTGATTTTTGAGGGTGTGTGAATTGTCCCAATGCATTATATTGAGAATTTTATCTGTGAGGACAAGTTGAGACTCTTTTATTTTGCCACTTTAAGGTTTATGATCGAGTGGGTTAAAGTTAGTTGTATGAACACAAATGTGTGAGTATATTGCCTGATTACCATTTGGCTTGCATTATGGAATACGAGGTTGATGAGACAGTTGGACGGGCGTCATTGATGGATTTGTTTTGGTGCTTTGTATTCATATAGTTTTAGGTCATTCATATAGGCTTTAAGTTCATGCATGTTTCTTTTCTTATTTTTGGGGATGAGAGTGCATTGCTTGAGGACAAGCAATGATCTAAGTGTGGGGGAGTGATGAGACCGTATTTTATGGGATTTTCGGTGCTTATTTTATATCTATTTTGTCGAGAGATGCTTTTGTAACGCCCCGTTCCCGGATACCGAGCCCTTATCCGGAAATACGACGTTCGGCACATATATAAATAAAATTTAATTCATTTATATATGTAAGCCTACAATCAATACAATCAAAGTGCGCGAATTTAATGCTCGGGTAATAAATATCCATAAAGATACTAGAATACGAAAAAGGTACTAAAAGTCGAAAGTGTATCAAAACAATACAAATGAAGTCCTCGAAAGTCCAAGCGAAATACTATGAAATAAGAAATAAAGATGAACACACGTCATCCCAAAGTACTATGAACAAAGTATATAAAATAGTGCAACATCTCAAATGTAAATGAAAGTGCATAAATAAAAAGAATGAAATATCAAGCTTAGAGATCCTCCTCGGGAACATACTCCTCGTAATACTCGAAGTCCTGTTCGCCTTCTCACCCCCAAGCACATATAACAAAAATGCACAAGGGGTAAGTATATAATACTCAGTAAAGAAGAGAAGTACGTTTAAGCTTAGAATATACAAGACTTATTATTAAAATTTCAACTAAAAAGCGAGGCGAGACTCGATTCTACGCATAAAGGTTACATCTCCCAATACGCCTAAACTGTATCTACCTAGCTTATCTTTGTTACAACATGCTATCAAGGTGGAACGTGACACATTGAAATCTTCAGGATACAATAACCACGGAACGTATTGAAATCTTCAGGATACAATAACCGGTTCCGATAGTATGAACATACGGCGATGCCTATAGGCCTGCAGGCCGATAGGACCCTCACTTTGACTGTCTGTTCACACATCACGCTATAGATCTTCAGGATCTACCCAAGACCACATGGTGTTTAATCTTTTATCTAGCAAGTTGTGTAGTATTAGGTGATTAACTAGCCCTCCTAGTTCATTTAGATAACACTCCCTTACCGACACCACTCATCATGATCAAAAGACCAATTCTAGCCTAAGTAAGGTTTAAAGGTGTTATAATAAAATAATAATACGTTTACAAGGGTTTGAGGTTGATTAAACAACCCTAAACGATAGTCGAAAGCCAAATTTAAACAAGCTGGAAGACCAGCTCCAGGTGGACGCCCGTCTGAAGGACCAGACGCCCGTCTGAAGTCCCCGGACGCCTTCGTCAAAAAAAAAAATAGTGGACGCCCGTCCAGACATTCCCCTTTCAATCCTGTATCAAAATTTCACCTCAGACGCCCGTCCGAGGTATCCAGACGCTCGTCCAAGGTTGGACGCCCGTCCAGAAAACCGGACGCCCGTCCGACCTGGCGATTTTCCAGAAAACTGAAACGCGATCCTTCATCGTTTTCATTCGGTTTTCAATTAAAAACCCACTCTTTCTCAACCTAATCGTGTCGAAATAATCTACCATCCATACCAAAACATCATCCATCTCATAGACATCAATTTAACGCAATTTAAATCCCCAAAACAACAAGAAATCAACACAATTACCACATATTCAAAAACTGAAACGTAAGGGTTTCTCCTTACCTAAATGCAGCCACCAACCAGATCAAAACTCAGAGAAAAGCTGCTGCAACACAACCAAACCGAAGGCAAAACGCTGTCCTCTACACGACGATTCCAACTCTTGAATTTGCTCAGAAAAACGATCAACCCTCCCATTGATGGTTGAAGAACTCTTCTAGTCTCTCCTTTTCTTTCTCATTTATGCGCAGAGAGAGGAGGGGAAACGTGAAAAGCGATTTCTAATTAGGTTTAGGAGATTAGTGTTAGGTTAACCTTAAATACCCACTTCCAAAATAAACCCTTTTACTAAAACACCATTGCTTAACAAAAATCTGGTTTTCTCTCTTATGTAACAAAATATATATATATAAATATACTTCAAATCGTTTAATTAAATAACCCGAAAAAACTGAATTTGTTAAAAGACTCTTTTACCCTTTCTCGAAAAGTCGGGATGTTACATTCTTCCCCCCTTAAAAAGTTTCGTCCTCGAAACTTGCGGAACCAACACCACTCTCAACTTAGATACCGGTTTGCGTACCTTCTAGTTCACTTTCAAAAACACACCAATGTTATCTCCAATCTGATTTGAACCTTAGTAATTTCATCGACAAGACTTGAAGATTTTCCACACAACTAATCTTGCACTTGGACCCATGCACCATTCTATCTTATTCACCCCTTTCATCTACCTTATGCTCAACTCTCTTGACCTAACTTCTTAAACTCCTCCTATAACACTTTGTCCCAAAAGTCATGCCAATCCTCTAGTTAACATGTAGTATTCTTCCGGGTTCTTTGTCCATTCATCACCCTTACGAAGTTTCGGACTTACACAAAAGTTACTCGATCTATACATTCGCCTTACCCTCAAGAAACTAACTATTAACTTAAAGAACTTCAATTCCACCTTGTTATCAATTCAAAGACTAAACCATCTATAACACACCCAAACCATAGACAAACTTCAATCTTTACTAGTCTCCAAAAGGTAACCATATAAACATCTTCTACCAACCTTATAAGGCTTTCCTATAGACAAGAAAGCGACTTTTGACAAAGTGAGTTTATCAAAGAACCATAATTTTATAGTCCAACGAGAATATTGGAGTTGTGAAAGAGTTTATTTTTAAACAACACATCTATAAGAAACAAAGTTTTAAACTTGTCCTCACTTTGATTCCGGAAGGAAGGTAGGAATGGTTATGCAAATATTTTGAAAATTTGAAACTACTAAGGAGATAGCAAATAGGAAAATCTTGAGATGTATAACATAAAGTGAAGACGGATTGAACTTGGTTCACATGCATATAATAAAACATTTGTTTAGATAATGCAAAATGGATGATATATAAAATTTGCCTATATGAGGGTACTTGTGATAAGTCACTAAAAACAAAAGTACTGACAGTGAGACATTTATCACACGACCAGAGGTCATTCTACAAAATCAGATTGGAACATTTTCCTTTCTCTTGAAGTAAGTGGTATGATTGAATGCAAAAGAAAGGCAAACTTGCTATTAAAGAGTTCAATAAAAGGTCTAGAAGTGGAAGAAGTCTCAAATATTATTCAAATATGTACATATACATATAATAAATATATATAAAAATTTGAAGATTTAATAATATTCTTTCGAAAGATTTCATCTTTGAGAATCCAAGTAAATTGGTGAAATGTTGCGAAAGGGTCATGAATGATAACGTGGAAAAGAAAGCAAAAGAATTGAGAAAATGCATAATCTATTTCTTTCAACAACCGTTGTAGTTAAAATATTATTTTTGAAAGAGGGGAAACATCTTCTCCAAAGGTTCAAAGATAAAGGTAAACCGGAGAAGTGCTTCGTGAAGAAATCATAAGTGACGACTGAGTAAAGAAAACACAAGAGTTTCGAATAGTGCATGTTTTTGTGTCGTTCAAAGATTCACACGATAAGGACTATTGTGATTTTGTTAAAAGGTTTTGAATTGAAGGGGAAAATGTTCAAAGGATAAGGACAACCCTTTGTTCTTAGAAATAAAAAAAAAAATCAGAAAGTCATTTCTTCCAATTTGAAGAAAGAAGGTTTAGAATAAAACAAAACAACTTAACACCTGTAGTAAAAAAATTTTCTTTGTCGAGGAAAACTCTTAACAAAATAAGTTGCATGCTAAAATCCTTTATCAAACGTAGCTTTAAAAAAGGCGTGCATGAGTTGTAAGGAGGTTCAACTACTCGCTTATTCAAAGACAAAAATTTCATAGGGAGTAAAAGATGCAGTATCTTGAAAGTAATTATCGATAGAACTTTTGAACACATGTATATAAATTTTTTTTTTAAAAGTAGCCTGGAGTTACTAAATAACACTTTGGTAAGGAATGGTTGTTCACGTATTCTTACCGGAAGACAAAAGATTATGTAGTTAAAATGGATGTTTTGAGAAAGTTTGATCTTTCCACTTGTTTTCAAAATGTATAAAAATTCTATTGAAAGGGTTGAGTCTTTAAACAAAAGTTTTACGCACCAAAACATCGTGTATGGGATGCATTGAAGGTAATCACTAGGATGTAAAAGTGTATTGACCGAATTTGCTAAACATGATGCAATGAAAGGGTATGCACGATTGCGAGTTCAAATAGTTCAAAGGATGAGAAACTCATTTCCTTTAAATCAAGCATTTGACACTATGAAAACATCTTCATAAAAAAACATCAAAGTATCGCACACTTGAAAAATAAAACTTCGCCATGGAAGAACTCTTACCGAGTTCAAAAGTTTCAAACGGATGATCCAGCTACCACATTGGTCACAAATAGTATGCAAAGGGAAAAACATTTGAAATTAGAGGTAACTAAGTGTGAATCCAAATGATTATAAAAGGTACCTCGTTAAAGAAAACATGGGATTGGAAAGTCACCATGTAAGTGTTTC
Source organism: Gentiana macrophylla (assembly GCA_026214975.1). Taxonomy (NCBI): domain Eukaryota; kingdom Viridiplantae; phylum Streptophyta; class Magnoliopsida; order Gentianales; family Gentianaceae; genus Gentiana; species Gentiana macrophylla. Next base: position 40,374,407 of record CM047806.1, on the reverse strand, counting down.
TTGTCACAAAAGGGTATTAAATCTACAACACTTAATATCTACTCACTAAACTTCTTATTTTGGATGACAAGTAAGTTAGGGTCTTATGCTTCAAAGCCTTCCCAACACATACTACCCCACACCTAAACTTCTAAGGTGAAAGAATGTTGTATGGCCTTTCATGAACAAGTACTTAAAAGGGTTTTAAGAGTTTGGGTACATACATCAACCATGAAATGATTGACTTGCACAAAGTAACCCAAATTAATTTTGAACAAGATGTAAAAGAAAAGTTGTAGGTATACAAGCTTTACATATGCTACACAAAATTCAGAATTTATGGAAAAGCATAAGTTGGTTAAAAATAATTATTTTAGTCAAGCTGCTTTGCAAGCTGTCAAAACTTTCAGAAATTTAAAATCTGCATTTATTTGCAGATTGAACTCAAACTAGAAAGAATTAGCACTTGACTCCAAAACAAAATTGCAGATCAGAGAGTTTTCTACAACATATCAAAAATTCAAGTCATTTGAAGATGTTTAGCTTATTCAAAACAGACTCATAAGTAAGAGTACCGCTGCAGAATTTTCTGAACAGAGTACTCCTCCTTGTTAAGCAATTTATGAACAATTCATATTGAAAACTAAGTTGATGCCAAAATAGAAAATGTAGATAAGGCAATTTCCTAAGTGACTGCAAATTTATAGAATTTTTGAAACATTAGAAGTAATATTAAAAGACATATAGAAACGTGAACAAAGTTGTTTTACTCGTTTTGCATAACGCCAAAATACAAAATCAAGGTAATGATTGAATCAAAAGGCCATAATAAGAAAACTTTAAATCCTCCAAGGAAAGAGCAAAAGGAGAAAAGTCTAGAAGCTCCAAAGGAAGAGAAGGGTTCTGCTAAAGATCCTAGAAGGAACACTCAGAGGCATCACATAAAGGATGTGAGCTTGGAACTCTAACTAACCTTTGCCAAGGAAGACTCTTTCACTGGTCCTAGTGAAACTTGACCAAGCTCTAAAGATTCTTAGTTTTACGATTTGCCACCAAGAACAAAAGAAGTCAGAAAGGTTCTAAAAGATCTAAGATACCTTATCTTAAAACAAAAGTTTAGGTCAGCAAAGAAACTTCTATGAATTCCTGCAATTCTGAAAGATCAAAGAAGTCAGAATGATTACTAAGCAGTCTTAAAGGTCTTATCTTAAGAAAGGGAAGCCTAGAAAAGCAAGGAACGCTTCTCTCTGATACCAACTGTAACGCCCCGTTCCCGGATACCGAGCCCTTATCCGGAAATACGACGTTCGGCACATATATAAATAAAATTTAATTCATTTATATATGTAAGCCTACAATCAATACAATCAAAGTGCGCGGAATTTAATGCTCGGGTAATAAATATCCATAAAGATACTAGAATACGAAAAGGTACTAAAAGTCGAAAGTGTATCAAAACAATACAACTGAAGTCCCTCGAAAGTCCAAACGAAATACTATGAAATAAGAAATAAAGATGAACACACGTCATCCCAAAGTACTATGAACAAAGTATATAAAATAGTGCAACATCTCAAATGTAAATGAAAGTGCATAAATAAAAAGAATGAAATATCAAGCTTAGAGATCCTCCTCGGGAACATACTCCTCGTAATACTCGAAGTCCTGTTCGCCTTCTCACCCCCAAGCACATATAACAAAAATGCACAAGGGGTAAGTATATAATACTCAGTAAAGAAGAGAAGTACGTTTAAGCTTAGAATATACAAGACTTATTATTAAAATTTCAACTAAAAAGCAGACAGACTCGATTCTACGCATAAAGGTTACATCTCCCAATACGCCTAAACTGTATCTACCTAGCTTATCTTTGTTACAACATGCTATCAAGGTGGAACGTGACACATTGAAATCTTCAGGATACAATAACCACGGAACGTATTGAAATCTTCAGGATACAATAACCGGTTCCGATAGTATGAACATACGGCGATGCCTATAGGCTGCCGCAGCCGATAGGACCTCACTTTGACTGTCTGTTCACACATCACGCTATAGATCTTCAGGATCTACCCAAGACCACATGGTGTTTAATCTTTTATCTAGCAAGTTGTGTAGTATTAGGTGATTAACTAGCCCTCCTAGTTCATTTAGATAACACTCCCTTACCGACACCACTCATCATGATCAAAAGACCAATTCTAGCCTAAGTAAGGTTTAAAGGTGTTATAATAAAATAATAATACGTTTACAAGGGTTTGAGGTTGATTAAACAACCCTAAACGATAGTCGAAAGCCAAATTTAAATGTTTGGAAGACCCGGCTCAGGTGGACGCCCGTCGAAGGACCAGACGCCCGTCTCAAGTCCTGGACGCCGTCGTCCAAAAAAATAGTGGACGCCCGTCCAGACATTCCCCTTTCAATCCTGTATCAAAATTTCACCTCAGACGCCCGTCCGAGGTATCCAGACGCTCGTCCAAGGTTGGACGCCCGTCCAGAAAACCGGACGCCCGTCCGACCTGGCGATTTTCCAGAAAACTGAAACGCGATCCTTCATCGTTTTCATTCGGTTTTCAATTAAAAACCCACTCTTTCTCAACCTAATCGTGTCGAAATAATCTACCATCCATACCAAAACATCATCCATCTCATAGACATCAATTTAACGCAATTTAAATCCCCAAAACAACAAGAAATCAACACAATTACCACATATTCAAAAGCTCAAACGTAAGGGTTTCTCCTTACCTAAATGCGACCACCAACCGGATCAAAACTCGGAGAAAAGTCTGCCGCAACACAACCAAACCGAAGGCAAAAGCGTCATCTCCTCTACACGGCGATTCCAACTCTTGAATTTGCTCGGAAAAGCGATCAACCCTCCCATTGATGGTTGAAGAACTCTTCTAGTCTCTCCTTTTCTTTCTCATTTTGCAGAGAGAGAGGGGAAACGTGAAAAGCGATTTCTAATTAGGTTTAGGAGATTAGTGTTAGAGTTAACCTTAAATACCCACTTCCAAAATAAACCCTTTTTACTAAAACACCATTGCTTAACAAAAATCTGGTTTTCTCTCTTATGTAACAAAATATATATATATAAATATACTTCAAATCGTTTAATTAAATAACCCGAAAAACCTGAATTTGTTAAAAGACTCTTTTACCCTTTTCTGAAAAGTCGGGATGTTACAGCTTTGTTCCAGGTATGTTTTGGATGATTTTCAGGTTTTAAGTGCTCATGAGCGGTGATGGAAGATTTACAGACTTATAGAGCAGTTTTGGAAGCTTTGTGAAAGATTGGAGAAAAGCAGCATTTCAAGTATCGTGAATTTCAATTGTCGCCTATGACAAGACCCCGAAATGTTGAAGAAAAGACAACCTTTTAAAATCATTCGTGGATTTCTCTTTTAAGTCACATCGATTTTTGGTTATTAGAAGACCCTATTATTATTATTATTATTATTATTATTATTATTAAATGAGGATTATTAAATAAATAAATGGGCTTAGGCCCAAAATAGATTATGAATGGTTAAATGAAATATACAGGACGTGAGATAGATATTAGGTTTTTTTTTTTTTTTTTTTTGTTGCTGTGAGTGGACAGACGAGAACAGGAGAATAGTATGGACGGAATAGATTTCGCCGGCAATTCTATGTAATACTCTTTATTTTTTTTATTTCGTTTTTGCTTTTTTTCTTATTTTATTTTTATGAGTAGTTAGCTTTTCTATCCAGTTGATTGATTATTGAACCATCAAATTTGTATGGTTGTGAGATCAAATTGTTTTTCTCCTCGTTTGATTATTAGTATTTGTCTGTTTTTTGATTTCACGGACATATGATTAGAATTATTCGTTTAGTTGTTGGCGCGCGATAATTAAGCGGTTATTTTGATCTAGTACCAAAATCCATCTTAGGCGGTTGCCATAAAAGATTGGATTTTTAGTGGTAAACAACACATTGTCTGCCGGTTCATAGCCCGTAGGATTCCCTGTTGTGAAAATAGATAATACTACGGTTAAAATTAAGCCAGTTGGATTAATACCTAGTAATTGGGTTTCTCTAATCTTTAAGGCTGTTATATCACCAAACTCCGGGCTGTCGTTGCGGGGTGTGCCATAATTAGGGCGTGATTAGTGGCGGTTGTCCTAATTAACGAATTTAGGAGAGATTTGTTGATTCACGGTTGTGGTAATCCGTGAATCGATGATCAATCATAGGAATTGAGGGGGAAACGATTAATTAGCTGGAACTTTTCTTCATTCATCTTTCTTTATTTTGTTTTCCTTTTCTTCTTAGGAAATAGTTATAAAAAAACCAAATATCTTTTCTTTCCACGAATTTTAGAAGAAATAAGTCCACCGTTCCCTGTGGGTTCGACCCCTACTTCTACTATACTAGCTATAGAGGTTGTAGGTGATTTATCTTTGGTGGTTTGACGACTCTCCAAGTACTTTCCGGCAACGGTACAGGCGGATAAGGCAAGTCAGTTTTTGAAGCTCAAGCAGGGTATCTACATGACGGTATCTCAGTATACCAATAAGTTTAATGAGCTGGGAAGGTTCTACCCTGAATTAATGAAAGTGGAAGAGAGGAAGATGGCCCTCTACAAGGAAGGTTTGGCTCATGAGATACAGTCTGGCATGTTGGGATTTACAGCGAGGAACATGGCAGAGCTATTGAATAAAGCCTTGGAGGTCGAGACCTTCAGAAAGAAGGCTACGGTGGTTATTGGGAACAAGAGGAACTTTGGGACTAGTCAGGGTAATCACCGAGGAGCCCCACAACAGAATACTAAGAAGACAACAGCTCCCTCGGCAGCTAAGGCCCCAAACAGTGCACCTTTGTGTTCCAAGTGCAACAGGAATCATTCAGGAGAGTGCAGAGCTAGTTCAGGCGGTTTCTACCTTTGCGGAGAACCGGGGCACTTTTCTAGGGAATGTCCCAATAAGGGGAATAAGGGGAGTACGAGATGAGGAAACGGGAGAAGCGGCCCAAGCCGACCAGTTCGAGTTTTTGCAGCAGATGCTAGAGATGCAGAACCAGAGGATGATGTTACTCAGGTACCTTGTTTTTGTTGTTTAATTTATTAAGATATTGTTACATCACGTTTATTCATGCCGTAATTTTATTTAAATGAATGAATATGCATCCTAGGTACGATAATGTTAGATAATCTATTGGTCAGAGCTTTGTTCGATACGGGAGCGTCTAACACCTTTGTGTCGACCAAGGTAGCTAAGAAGTTGAGTTTACCTTCGGAACCCTTAAGGAACACCTTGGAGATAACCACACCGTTAGGAAAGGTAACAAAGGTAACTAGGATGATACCTCAAGTGGAAGTTCGAGTTGGATCTTATCGATGCAAGAGCGACTTTACAGTTCTAGACTTTTCAGACTTTGACGTGATTCTTGGGATAGATTGGCTATCCGAGAATTATGTTCACTTAGATTTCCAAGAGAAGAAAGTGACTTTTAAGATACCCGGGAAATCGAGATAAGACTTATCAAGGTAACGTGTACAAGCGAGTAGTAAGCGACATCCGATAATTTCAAATGTTAAGGCAATTAGAGCTTGTCGAAGGGTTGTAAAGGCTACTTGTTGTATGCAGTGGATGTGGAACAAGTGAAGCCCAAGTTCGAGAAACTCCCTGTAGTGAGAGAGTACCGAGGTGTTTCGGAAGAGTTACCGGAAACATTCCGAGATAGAGAAATAGAGTTTGAGATCAAGTTGGTACCCGAGCGGCACCGATTGCTAAGGCACCCTATAGAATGGCACCGGCGGAATTAAAGGAGTTGAAAGCTCAACTTAAGGATATGCTTGAGAGGAACATAATTCAGCCTAGTACCTCGCCTTGGGGAGCCCCTGTTTTGTTCATGAAGAAGAAGGATGGTAGCATGAGGATGTGTATCGATTACAGAGCGCTGAATAACCTTACCATCAAGAATAAGTACCCTTTGCCGAGGATTGATGATCTGTTTAACCAGTTGCCGGGCAAGAAAGTGTTCTCTAAGATTGATCTTAGGTCTGGTTATCATCAGTTGAAGATCAAGGTAGCAGATATACCGAAGACGGCTTTTAGTACGAGGAGGTACGGACATTATGAGTTCTTGGTTATGCCTTTTGGACTCACTAATGCTCCATCTCGCATTTATGGATTTGATGCAATGAGTTTTCATGCCATACTTGGATAAGTTTGTGATAGTGTTCATAGACGACATCCTGGTATACTCTAAGGATGAGAAGGAACATGAGGAACACTTAAGGATAGTGTTGGATACGTTGAAGAAGAACCAGTTGTTTGCTAAGTTCTCTAAGTGCGACTTTTGGTTGGATCAAGTTAGTTTCTTGGGTCATGTCACTTCTGGAGATGGCATTCAAGTTGATCCAGCGAAGATAAAGGCAGTTGAGAATTGGCCTAGACCTACCACAGTTTCAGAAGTACGAAGTTTTCTTGGTTTGGCTGGCTACTATAGGAAGTTTGTGCAAGACTTTTCGAAGATAGCTACCCCACTCACTAAGCTTACACAGAAGAATGTGAAGCTTGAATGGACTAGAGAGTGTGAAATAGCTTTTCAGACGTTGAAAAAGAAGTTGACTACATCCCCAGTTTTGGCAGTTCCGGAGATCTTTGATAACTACGACGTCTACACGGATGCTTCGGGACAGGGTTTAGGTTGTGTGTTGATGCAGGGAGGAAAAGTGATTGCTTATGCATCTAGACAGTTGAAGGTACATGAGAAGAACTACCCGACGCATGACTTAGAGTTGGCAGCAGTAGTGTTTGCCTTAAAGACTTGGAGGCACTACTTGTACGGAGTTAAGGCTAGGATCTTCACCGATCACAAGAGTTTAAAGTACTTTACTCAAGAGAATCTGAATATGAGGCGAGAGGAGATGGCTGGAGTTCGTAAAGGATTATGATTTGGATATTCAGTACCATCCGGGCAAAGCCAATGTGGTGGCTGATGCTTTAAGCAGGAAACCAGTGTTTGCGGTCTCAAGTGTCGAAGTTGTTGCAGAAAGGTTTGATGGGCTAGAAATCAGTAGCTTTGATCAGATTGAAGACCGCGATTTGTAGCACCGTTGTTAGCGAGGTCGGAGTTGATGGACGATATTCGAGAAAAGCAAGATGAAGATCCGGTTTTAGTGGATTTGAAACGAGTTGCTAGAGAGAAGCCTATTGTGAGCTATGTATTAGACAAGAATGGAAACCTTTGGTATCAAGACCGTTTGTGTGTGCCTAATGTTGCTGATTTGAGGCAAAGAATTATGGAGGAGGCACACAGGATTGCTTTTGCGGTGCATCCAGGTGCTACTAAAATGTACAGAGACTTGAAGGAAAAATTTTGGTGGCCCTCGATGAATTTGGAAATAGCCAAGTTCCTGGCAGAGTGTGACGTTTGTCAGAAAGTTAAGGCAGAGCATAGGAGACCAGGAGGAATGATTAAGCCATTGGATATCCCTGAATGGAAATGGGATAAGATCATGATGGATTTCATTACCGGATTACCTAAGACAAGAGGTGGTCATGATGCGATTTGGGTGATTGTGGATAGATTGACCAAATCTGCTCATTTCTTACCATATAAGGTTGATATGCCCTTGAAGAAGATGACCACCCTATACTTGGATAATATAGTGAAGTTACACGGAGTTCCTATCTCTATAGTCTCGGATCGAGATAGTCGATTCGTCAGCCGGTTTTGGAAGAGTTTACAAGAAGCCTTTGGAACCAAGTTGGACTTGAGTACGGCCTTTCATCCTCAGACAGATGGACAATCTGAGAGGACTATCCAAACTCTGGAGGACATGCTAAGGGCTTGTGTTCTGGAAGTAGGCGGATCATGGGATGATTACCTACCCGTAGCGGAGTTTGCCTACAACAACAGCTATCATGCAAGTATAGGCATGCCACCATTTGAAGCGTTGTATGGGTGAAGATGTAGAACGCCGCTGTTTTGGGATGAAGTCGGGGAAAGACAAATCACAGGGCCGGAATTGGTTGAACAAGCTAAAGAGAGGGTTCAGTTGGTTAAGAAGAATCTGAAGGCTGCTCAAGACAGGCAGAAGAGTTGGGCAGACGTTAGAAGAAGACCACTTGAGTTTGAAGTCGGTGATAGAGTGTATCTACGAGCTTCACCGATGAAGGGAGTGAAACGCTTTGGACAAAAGGGAAAACTAAGTCCAAGGTATGTTGGACCGTTTGAAATCTTGGAAAGGATTGGACCGTTGGCTTACAAGCTTAAGTTACCGGAATCGATGTCAAGGGTCCATAGTGTTTTTCACATTTCAATGTTGAAGAAGTGTCTGACGAAGAATGATGTTGAAACTACAATTGATCCGGAAATTTTACAAGACAATCTTGCTTATGATGAGAGACCAATCAAGATTTTGGACCGGAAGGAAAAGATGATAAAGAGACGGATGATTCCATTGGTTTTGGTTCAGTGGATCAATCATTCACCCGAGGAGGCAACTTGGGAAGTTGAAGATGACATGATCAGTGAATTCCAAGAGTTTGTTGATCTACTAGGTATGTTCAAGTTTCGAGGACGAAACTCCTTTTAAGGGGGAGGAATGTAATATTCCGATTTTCAGGAAAGGGCAGACGTGTCATTTTACGAAAACGAAATATTATTATTTCTTTTCTTTTATGGGAGTTAAGTATTAATTGATTATGCATATATATTTTTGAGTTATATGTATATATATGATTAAGGGAAAATCTGATTATTTGGTAATTAAGGGCAAATAAGGAAAAAGAATTAATTGGGAATTGGTATTTAAGGAAAAATTGACTCAGATTAATCCCATAACCTACACACTAATCAGAAAATCAGTTTCACGTCTCTTCTCTGCGGCTCTGAGAGGAAGAAATAGGGCTTGGACGATTTTCACAAATTCTAAGAGAAAGCTTGACCATTTTCAGATCAGACGAGATATTTGGAATCGTTGTGAGAAGGGCAACGTTTGGATATCAGTTTTGTGGGAAGGGCTACAGACTTTCGAGGCGGTTGAGATTGGTTTTTGGCTTGCAAACAGGTAAGAGGCTCTTTCTACGATTTCAATTATCGTTTATAAGGATTAGATCGTGTTTAAGATGTTTTAATGCTAGGAAGATGTGTCTTTTCGTTGATCAATGATCATAGATGCTATGGTTTGATTAGATATGTTTTCTGTGTTTTACTCGGTTTAATTCGATGTCAATTAGGTTAGAAACGGTTCAGAAATCGCGTTTTGAAGATTTTAGCGTTTTGGGAAAAACCCAGGCAAACAGGCGTTTGCGATCATAGCAGCTCAAATGGGCGTTTGCGATCATAGCAGCTCAAACGGGCGTTTGAGGATAGACTTTTGATTCAGGATGTAGCCATTTTTTTACGGACGGGCGTTTGGGTTAGTGGACGGGCGTTCGATTTCAAACGGGCGTCCATAGGATGTCAAACGGGCGTTTGACCTGTTTTACCTTGTTTCTACTGTTTTATCGTTTCAGCTTGGTTTCGGGTTTCATAATCATCTTTTTATTGTTCTAAACCCTTAATTTGTGATACGTGAACATTTCATAAACATAAACAAGCCTGAATTGAGCTTCGATTCGTTCGCTTAAAACACCAAATGTACTCTTAAAGGAGTTGAAGTTCGGATCCGTCGGAAGAGCATGATAGGCTTGTGCTTTGATGAATTAGCATTCATCAATGTCTCGTGTAATTGCTAGGCCTTGTTAATGTCTCTTGGTCTAGGAAGAGAGTAGTGTCGGTGAGGAGGCTAAATGAAAACACATAGGTGGTTAGTTAATCATTCTAATAAAACACGATTTGACTAGTAAAAGATTAAACAACATATCTCTCTTGGATAGGCACCGTCTATATCGCGATGTGTGTGCTACCTCACGAAGGTGGAAGGACCCGTAGGTCAAAAAACCACAAGTTCGGGGAACTCCACTGAGACGCACATACTATCGGAGTCTACCTATTCTAGACTTCGTGGATATTGGTGTGATCCACTAATATGTTGCAATCGATATCTCCTGGTGGATATACATCAGGCGTAGTGCCCTTGAGTGCAATTGTAATATAGATAAGTTAGGTAGAAACGTTTATTCATAACATGTTGATGGACATGTAATGAACCCCAGATTGAGTTGGTCACACATAAACAACTAAATGAATAAATGTCTTTTCTTTATGAATTGTAATTGTTGTCGTAGCTTCTATCTCTTATTAAGTACGTTGTACTTACCTCAAATGCATGTTTTACGTGTGTTTGGGGTGAGAAGATGAAACAGTTGATCGAGGTTACGAGGATGAGTTCGATGATGACGTTTGACGACGCCTCATTGAAGACTTAGCATTTATTTATTTTGTCATTCTTTTATTAAACTGTGTTAGTACTATTGGAGTAGACTTTTGGTCTTTCGAGACTTGTAGTACTTTACGTTTCTTTTGAGAATATCGTACATTTCGTTTGGATTTCGTATCTTTCCTTGAATATAATAAGTTCCATCTTTAGATTTCATGTTTCTATTCTTGGATATTTGGAAATTTATTGCCCGAGTCTTTTGCTTCCGTTTGCTTATTTTTGATACGACGTAGCAGAGGCTTACGTATGAAATGAATTTGTTTTTATTTTATACGTGCCGAGCGTGCCTTTTCCGGATAAGGACTCGGTGTCCGGAAACGCGGCGTTAGATTATACATATGACTTTGTCCTTAATCCCCAACTTCCCCTGTTCTTGTCCTTATTTATTTTTTAGAGTGTTTATTTGTCCTTTTAAACCACCTCCTCTACATTTTAATCAATGGATAAGATGTATGCAGGGCCGTCCCTGTGAATTTCCGGGCCCTAAGCCAAATACAATTATCGGGCCCTTGACAATTTTTTTTGTACACTAATATTTTTTAAGATTAAAATGAAGCATCTATCTCAAGAAAAAAAAAACATGTAAAGTCAACTAATAATAGTATAAATAATGCAAAAGAAATGATTTTGTCAAACATTTTCAACAAAAGTATCACTTAAACACTTACTGTTTAGCAATTTTAGATGCAAAAATACTAATAAAACTTTAGTGATAAATGTCAATTTTTTATTTTTATTTTTGCAGTTTTCTGTTTGCACTACTAGTCTTTTTATCAAATGTAATCACTCACATAGAAGAGAGTGAGCCGTCATTCGAGGAGGGTAAAAGTCGCACACAAGAAAGAAGGAGGTTTACTGTTTACAAATATTAAAGTACTAAGTTAAAGCTTTTCCTAATTTCCTTGATATAAAAAAAGGTACTAATTTTGGCTTTTCCTTTTTTTTTTATGCGAAAGACTTTTCCTAATGTTGAAACACGCTTTTATAACAAAAAGTATTATAAGGCCATGAATATGGGCTACTAGTTCAATAATATTACTAGCTTATTTTTAGATTGGCGCCTTAAAATAAGATATTTTTTGAACGCAAGCTGCGGCACTAGTTGGCTTGCCTCGGGCGAGTGGACGGTCTGTATGTCTTCACACACTATATGTAGTTGATATATCATTTTCCATACTCAAAATATTTGATTATAACCACAATCAATTGTGAGAAATAAAAACATTTTCCATACAATTGAGGTTACTATTCGATGAGAACATTAAAGTAATAAGAATGTAGCAACAAATGCAATCAATTACAATATTGATGGATCAAAGTATTTGATTTAAGCTTTCACCTAAAAAAAATTAGTACCGAAATGTAGCATGTTCACCTAAGAATATTAATATAACTCATGTTACAACTACGTAACTTGATAGTGTTCAAGGACTAATGCTAGAAGATACATAAAAACAAACTTTACTCAAACATCAAACATATCAACCAAGATCCTAAAAAGGTAGGGATCCGTTTTTGGATTCCTAAACCGTAACCTTATAATTTTAACAAAGTTTACATTCGTAAGAAGACTACTGTAATGGACGGGAAACGAAAAGCGCAACAAAACATTGGGGGGAGGAGGGTCACCCACCGCTGAGAAGTTGGTGATGGGATTTCCCTGCCAAAGAGGTGATGAAACTTAAAATTGAAGGACATTTTTTTGTTATCATTGTCGCAATATGAAGAAAAGGAGGAATCATGATAATGAACTTTGTCGATGATTTTCATCATCAAAAACTCATCAGAAAAGTATGAATTAGTTTTAGGGGGAATGAGAGAGAATGACATAAATATTTCATCATTTGAGTAGAAAGACAGTCTTTTGAAACTTTTGCATAAAAGACAAAACTATTTATCCACTGTCGAAATTCACTGTCGAAATTCACTGTCGAAATTCACTAATTTTCAAAATTCATTGTCAAAATTCACTGATTTTCAGGATTCATCATTTAAATTCACCGATTTCGAGGATTCACTGGGAGATTCACCGATTTTGGGATTTCTTGTTTGTCCTTCTCGCTATAAAAATTATGCGATTGTCTCTTCTCCTAAAAAATATGTAGCTGTCATGTTACTTAAAAATATTCCAGATTGTGTCCTTATCCCAAATTTCCCATTAGTTTTATCGTCATGAAAAAGAAAAGAATATTTATTACCTTGTGAGTTTAGAAAGAACTGAAGCAATTACCTTTCAATCCTAAGGTTTCCAGAGATGGCCATCCTCATTCGGGGGAGCTACCCTTTCATTTGCCAAACTAATGAAATGTATTTTTCTTTCTTTTATTACTTTAAGGCCATCAGACATCATGACATAGTTGTTCAGTGTTACATCAAAATTAAACTGCAAAAAAATGATAAAAAAAAAAAGAAAAAAAACTGCACTCGCAACGAGCATATACGCCGGTGGTCTCTCGTCTTCGTGGTATTCTCTATTTCTCCATAGCCAAATCCCGCTAGAGATTTCTTGCCACAAATCGGAAGAAATACCCCGAACTAACTGAGTATTCCCCTTTCGGCTCCATCCTCCATTTGAAACCATCATCAGTTTCTTCCAAGCCTCTCCAGAGAATTGCATATGCTTTACATATGCTTTTCCAAATATTCGAACTCCCCGTTTTCAATTAATTAGACCATAAGTTCCTTGTATTTTTACGAAAGAAGGTGGATACAAAGGGAGTCTTTCTTGTTCAGAAATTGCGAGACCAGCTTACCAGAATTGTTTTACTGAATGTTGGCAATCCTGTCATAGGCAAAAATGTCAGACATGCCATGTTAATTTACTTCAATCATAACAGTCAAAAGAGGTTAGTGTATACTTAAGATAACAATATATGACGTAAAAAGTTGAAAAAATAGTATATGAAACTTATTTTACTAATAATGAGAAGAATGCCGTGTTCCAGCATATAAGAAAAGAAGCAAAAATAATGAAGCATAAACCTTCAAATTTAAGTATATCAACTTTGAATGTGTACGAAAACTCGTTTGAACAATAAATTAGAGCTATCAACTACAGTAAGTAAATCACCAATTCTTTGCTTTTTAAGAATGAATATTCGAAAATCCGAAACCTGTCCATGAAAGCTGATGATTTATATTGTAATTCAACAACATATAAATTTATGGAATATCGATGCTATTGTGAGATATTTTTTTTCTAGGTATTACCTGTGAATTTTATTTTGGGACAATTATTGAAAATGACGCATATTGGACTTAATTAGGCAAAAAGGACATCCAAAACAAGCACTTAGTTATAAGGACAAAATTAGATAGATAGACCCAAATAAAAAAAAAAAAAAAAAAAAAAAAAACAGTCGCATCACGCATGCATTATTTTTCTTTACACAGGCATGGAACATAGTTTGTGCCTTTCTTTGTTTTTTTGTTTTTTTCTTCAAAAGCAGGTGATGAAATAAGTTTTTTTATTTATTATTTTTTTTTGTTTTACCGATGCATTGACCACCGCGATGGTTTGACTACCGCGATACATTGACCACCGCGATGGTGTGAGCACCCCGATGCATTGTCCACCGCGATGCCATGACCATCCCAGATGTAGTGGCCACCCGTGATGCATTGACCACCCCGATAAATTGACAGCCGCGATGCAAGGGCAACCCCGATGCAGTAGCCACCCCGATGGAGAGACACCGTGATGCAGTGACCACCCCCGATGTAGAGACACCGCGATGCATTGACATCGACAATCATATATGCAGTGACATCAGCAATCATATATGCGTGACATCAACAATTTATGCAGTGACATCGGCAATCATATATGCAGAGACATCGCGATGGCGATGAAATGACACCGCGATGCACTGACAACCGCGATGCATTGACCACCGCGATGCAGCGATAACCACAATGCATTGGCCACCACGATGCAGAGACCATCGGGATGCAGTGACATTTGATGAACCAACACCGTGATGACATTTGATATTTTTCCGACTTAATTTCATAAAATCGATTTCTTTTCTTCATAAAATCGACTCCAAATGGCTATATCTTTTGATATAAAACTACGATCAACATAAATCTTTCACCTTAATTCATATTTTTATGCAGTGACATCGGCAATTTATGCAGTGACATCGACAATTTATGCATTGACATCCACAATTTATGCAGTGACATCGGAAATCATATATGCGTGACATCAATAATTTATGCAGTGACATCGGAAATCATATATGCAGTGACATCGGCAATCATATATGAATGACATCAACAATTTATGTAGTGACATCGGCAATCAAATACGCAGTGACATCAACATTTTTGTTGAACTTTTTGTCCCGAAATTAGGAAGATTTTTCAGGGGAAATCGAGCTTATGAGCCACATCGAGCTATATCAAGTACTTAGCCAATCGAGTTCGATGTTGCCTTTTTATGGCTCGATCGAGCTCGAGCCGAGTTTCGAGCCTGAAGTTTTTTTAATGAAGTCGAGCTCGAGCCCTAGGGAGTATCGACTCGACTCGGCTTGATTACACCCCTAAATTGGAGATAGCCTTATAAATAATCTACATAAAAATAGGTGAAAGTTGAATCAAATAAACTCCTTCCATGAAGCAATTTGCATGAGTAACATTAAGTAAGATCAAGTGACTAATGTGAAAAGGGTACAAATTTGTAGCTCAATGTTGATTCTGAACTTAATGTAAAGCCAAAACTGAATTATTGATTTTCGAAATAATAAAAAATGAGATTACAAATATAAGGTAAAATGAGAGTTTGAGGTTCAGCCTAAACAAAAAAATGCATATTTTCTTAGCAATCTTCTCAACCTTAACAATGAACTCCTCGATCCATTAACAGTGAAATACAACAACAGATGCATAAATCGGATGCAATGAGTGACATACAACAAAATGGATGCAGTGACATACAACAACATATGGATTAACAGTCAATCTGAATATGGAGATTGACTGTAAACTTGTAAACTTTGTAACTAACTCAGCTGCCATCTAACTATAACTTTCAAATGTCCTTATTCCTTGCATTCACAAAACTGCAGTAGGTTCCATTCTCAAAACATCAATCAAAGGAGCAAAGAATAAAGTGCCAAACAAAGATCCTTAATCGCCAAAGAATCACAGGAGCAAAGAGGCAACAACTTTGGAAAGATGCAGCAGCAGGCTGATCTAAAACAGCTCCAGACTTTCCAGAAAAACCAGAAGCAGCACCTAATACAAATGCCTCTGTTTATCGTCCAATTTCTTCCTCCAATTAGAGAATTGATCATAAATTCATAATAAATTCATAATGAATTCCATTTTTCTCAGTAATCTTTTTGAGCAAATCTGAAATAATAATAAGAAGAAGAAATCAAGTGAAAAATTTCACTTCAACTCTTTTGCACTGTAAGTGTTCGACATTTGGCTTCAGACAGAGAAGGAAAATGAAAGATGTGAACAGAAACTTCTCAATGGAAGCAGCTGGGAAATTATGGTAGGAAAAATCTCAATTACATCACCATCAATGTCGCTACAGCCACTAGAAAATCAAGCAAACAGCTCTCGAAATAAGACACCGCAATCATTCGTACAATGTCAAATCTTCAAGCTTAATCAAGGGTTCCATGCCGAAATAGAGGTTTTTTTTTTTTTTTTTTTTTTTTTTTTTTTTTGCAGAAAGAGAGCGGGTATTAAACTTTCAATCGGTGCTCAAAAAAAGAAGCCATCTCAACCAGTGAAATTTGTCAGGATGGACGCTTAGATCGGCGGGAGTTGGCCATGGAAGGAATTCATGCCGGAGTCAGCCATAGAGTTCCAGAGTTCAGCAATGGAATTTTATTCCTTCTAAAACAAAAACAGCGAAAGGGTATACAAGGGTAATTTAGTAAAGTTAGAAAAAATTCGTCCTTATAACTAATGATATTTTTTTGATGTCCTAAGTATTTAATTAAGTCTCAAAACATGTCCTTATAAACAAATAACACTTTTATTTTTTTCCATTTTTTTAACTAATCAACTGCATATTAAAGCTCATAAGAAAAGAGATCGACGAATACAATAATTCATTTTAAGATCCACCATCAAAATCCATTCCTCTTGGATAAAGTAGAAATACTTTTTTCATTAAAAATAAAAGCAATCAACAAAATAATTGACTGAACATATAAACTTTTCTATTAGGTATTTTTATATTGCTTCCTTAGCAAAGAATTGAGATCACTCATTAAAATAAAAAAATTATAAAAAAAAAAAAAAAGCAAAACGGTATAAAAGCACTTGAAAAATGCCCCCTCCTCCAAAAAAATAAAATAAAATAAAAATAACATGTGATGATGAGAGCCGACCTTAATCATTTCGAATCTCTTTCTGCGAATCTGAGACTCTGCCCCTTGAATGGAGGTCGGATCCTCTGCCGTAGGTCATTTACAGCAGCCCCCCTTCACGGCAGACTCACTCATAAATATTCACCCAAAAGTAACATTCATCAATGAATTAAACCGGAAATAAGATGCGACATAGAAAAGACATAACGAATCGAGGAAAGTGAACAGGAAAAATGACGAACACAATAGTTATAACGTGGACCTGCTACGGCGTAACCTCTCTTGACTCTAGCATCGGTCTGGCAGTTGGCACGTGATGAGAGAAAAATACACCCACTAAAATATTGGTCCCCGGCAACGGCGCCAATTTTTTGATGAGCTAAAATTTACCCCTCAAAAATACATTTATAAAGACTCGCAACTGTGGGTAAACCAACTCTCTGGCGGGCGTAGAGTACCTGTGTCGATTGCTAGGATAGCTACAGGAGTACGAGGTCGTCCCAAGAGAAATGTGGTTGTGAGTACCAAAGCGAACGTGTGTCTTAGTCTAGGCGATCAAAGTTGTGGTGGAGAGTTATTATAACTAGTGCAAAAGCAAACATTATTCTAACGAGTTCAACTAGGTGATTAAAAAGCATAGCCGAGCCATGATCCAACAGGTTATCTCCCCACAGGAAAAACTTGATAAGGAGTGTGTTTTATCTGATTCAGTTCATATGATATTCACGGGAGTCAACTCTTTATTCTTACGTTAAGATCTCGAACAGCCTCTCTTTAACCCCCACACTAGGTTTATTAACCCTCCCTTTAGAGAGCTAACTCGCCTAACATGGTTGACCAGAATAAAAAGCCGTTGAAAAACCTCACAGAAAACATAGTTTTAACGTGTCACTTAGGTTTCCAATCTAACGATTAAGACTATGGTTTAGTGATTTTAAAACATGTTTCGCACATCTCGTAAAAATAAGAATCTCACTTAGGCATAGTCCAGATCTGTCACTTAGATTGTCAATCTAACAATCAGGACTATGATTAGTGATATCCATATCTCACATCTCACCGCAAAATACATTTATAAGCTCGATGTAACCGTGAACAAAGTTGTCAATTTTATTCAAAGCTACTAAAATGATCAAAACGGGTTTTAAAACATGAGTTTATCATACGAACGTTTAATTACGCGCACACAACTCCCATCTCGTCTCCCGAGGGTCGATTTCACCCGTTTTCACATAATTCGGCTATACAACTACTTTAGCTACTCATAAAAACAGAGAAAACAACAAAATATAAATATATATCTAAATACATATATAAATACTAGTATATAGATATATATGCGTATATATAGATATATATATATATAACAAGAACAAAACGAAAGAAAACAAAACAGAAATAAAATAACTACAGCTATATAGATATACGTATAGATATATATATAGATATATATAATATACGATATATATATATATATATATATTTATACTAATTGCATAAAAATGAAAGAAAGCAATAATAAAAAAAAAACGGAAACTAAATTATATTAAAAGCGATAACTAGTCGGGTTATTACAATCGACATTATAACTACATATATATATAATTATAGGCCCTCAAAACATAAATAAAAGAAAGGAAAAGATGAAAGGAGGATGGGGAAGAAGAGGGGCACGAAAGGCGATGAAAATGGCCATATTTATAGGCAAATTTGGATAGGCCGGATCGATCCGGGAAAGGGCCGGATCGATCCGGGAATAAAATATATGGAAAATTAGGGATAAGGACACAATGAAATATTTTTAAGTAACGGATGACAACTACATATTTTTTATAGGAGAAGGACAATCGCATAATTTTTATAGCGAGAAGGACAAACAAGTGAATCCGAAAATCGGTGAATCTCCTAGTGAATCCGAAATCGGTGAATTTCGATAGTGAATTTCGACAAAGTGAATCCCGAAAATTAGTGAATTTCGACGATGAATTTTGAAAAATAGTGAATTTTGATGGTGAATTTCATCGAGTGAATTTAAATGATGAATTTCAAACACAAGTGAATTTCGATAAATGAATAAATAGTTTTGTCCTTTATGCAAAAGTTTTAAAAAACTGTCCTTCTACTCAATTGATGAAATATTTCTGTCCTTCTCCCTCATTCCCCCTAAAATATATTATCCCAAGATTATTCTCTGCAGACCCATGTGCAAAATCATCATTATGTCGATTTTCTGTTAAGCCGGATCGATCCGGGAAAAGGCCGGATCGATCCGGGACTGTAAAAAACATCCAGTTTTGAGCTGAAACTTGAAAAAATCATATCTTGAGTTGTAGACCTCCGATTGACGTGATTCAAAATGCGTTGGAAATCTCTTTCAAAGATCTACAACTTTCATGAAGGACTCTTATTCAGAAAATGCCTTTTTAATGGGCCATTTGTTCGTCGAAGATATAATTCGATAATAGCATTACGAAACGTTGATCCACTTGAACTTTTAAGCTGTGGCACATTCTTACACCCTTCAAAAGATATGTTTTAACTTCAAAAAGTGTCGTCACTACTGGGTCTTGGTTTATCATAAATCGCAATAAAACACCAAAATACCAAACGTAAATCCGACACGACACACTCAGTTACTAAACCGGTACAAAACTAGTAAAAACACGATATTTTATATAATATTTACTACTAACATACTTAGATAAATCTAATGAATTTATGACTCGAAATGATATAATAACGCTCAAAATGGTATCAGAAGTGGGGTAAATTGTTATAATAATAACAGTGAATTTTTCCGTCATCAGCACGCATTATAACGGATGAGGAATTTGGTGATTCTTAAACATATGTAATCGGATTAATTAGAAGTAGAAACCATCCAGGGATTTAAATGATTTAACGACTCAGGAGGTTTTGGAGGAGATTTTTGAAGATAAGCTGATTACCGTGTAATCCAATATTTTACAGCTATTTAGTTTTATTTATGCATTAAAATACACAGAGCATCGATATAGCTCTTCATTTGCCCCCGATGCTTCACCCACCACTCCCCATGTAAGGCCCGAACCGGGTGTGACCTCCTCCTCATCTAATCCACCAACTATCCAAGATTGTGCATTATGAGCTGTTGATGTTAGAAGCACATCAATTTCATCATTCCTCTTCTTCTTCTTGGCCTTCCATCTTGAATTGAATTGAACATAGACTAGCTTGTTCATTCGGTCGGTATCTAGTCTATTTCTCTTCTTTGTGTGTATCTACAAAAATAAAATTAAACACTAAAATCAATATCACATAAAGATAAAGTTCAAGAATACTTTTATAGAAGACTTTTAACTTCTAAATTTTAATTTAAGTGAGATTACCCCTTCAAAGACACTCCAATTTCTTTCACAACCGGATGAGCTTGTTGTCAAAGAAAGAATCCTCATTGCAACCGTTTGGAGGTGAGGTGTATGGTTGCCATAGTTAGACCTCCATCCAACTATAAATTCAAAATGACAAAAACTCAAAAAGTAAAAAAGACATTATTGAACTTAATAGTTTATAGTTAATATTTAATAAAGAGAGATATTCATAATCATACCCGGATCAAAAGTATATTGCTCACATCCTTTTAAAGCCAAAGGTTTACCAAATGCTCCTTCCTTGTTTTTGTACTTCATCAACTCATGGTTCATCACAATGTCTTGAATGTTGATGTCCGTAAAGAACCGCTCCATACATTCGTAGACCGCATCATGGATACTTTCACATTCTTCAAAGGAAAATGAAGAAGCATCTTTATAGTAGTAGTATGGATTCAACAAGTAAGCCGTCAAATGAAGTGGAGTGTTAATACGCCACTTGCCTTTGCTATCCACTATATCAAGTATAGACTTATACATGTCCACTTTATTCCTCATAACTACTTTGATCTCATTCTTTGCTTTTTTGAGTTCACCATACACAAAGCCCATAGTCGGCTTCACATCTCCATCCACAAGTCTAAGTACTTTTACCAACGGTTCAAATACTCTCAAAGTATGACCAACCCCATCCCAAAAGCCTTGTTGCACAATGATAGCATAAGCTGCTTTTCCTTTCTTGCTCCTAGACCATTTTGTCAATTCTCATTCATTGGAGTTCACCATATGCCTCAATGCCTCTCTCTTCTCCATTAAACTTTACAATGTTAAAAAAGAAGTGGCAAATCTAGTCACTTCGGGTCGTATTATCTCTCTTCTTGTACACTTTCTCATCATTTGCAAAGTCTTGTGATGAGAGTAGGTAAATATAGTAAAACTCTTGGCTTTGTTAATTATAGTCTTGAAAGTAGTGAGCTTACCAATGGCTTCAAGCATAAGATTGATGGAGTGAGTGGCACATGGAGTCCAAAAGATATGTGGTCTTTTTTGCTTCATCAATTCCGCGGCCGACATATTGTTTGAAGCATTGTCGGTCACCTCTTGGACCACATTTGTTTCCAATACTTTCAATACATTCGTTCACGTAATCAAATATGTATTCAGTATTCACCGGTATGTGCATCACCGGAAGCCTCTTTTGAAGAAAGGAAAGTCATTCCAATTCTTGAATTGACACACAAATTCATGATGCTTCTTATATTTCTATCATTCCAAGCATCGGTCATGATTGAACAACCATGTTTCTCCCATTCTTCTTCGTGACTCTTGAGAGACAACTTTGTTTTCTCCTCTTCCTTGTTCAATAGTGGCTCTCTAAGTTGGTATTGGCTTGGAGGTTGGTAACCCGGGCCAAATTGTCCAATCGCTTCACACACTCCTCTAAAGCTATCATTGTCCACCGCATTAAAGGAATGCCGGTCTCATACACCCACCTAGCCAACCATTGATGCACATATCGAGTTCTTTCTTTGAAAAGTGCATCATTAATATTTCGTTGTCTTGTTTTCCTAGGAAAATTGTCATCAAAGACGGATTTAGGGTTGATTTGTGAAGCATATCTATCCATGGGTCCAAGACTACGAGGCATTTTGTTGCTTCCTCCACTTTCAATGATTTCAATTTCATCCAACTCTTTATTAACATCAACCTCTTTCCTTAAGTTTTCATTTTCTTCTATATTGGTTTCTTCTTCTTTACATTTGCTTCAAGTGCTTCTCTACATCGTCTCTTGTCTTCCTCGGACGACTTAAGACAAGCTTTAATGTTCTTCTTTTTTTCGGTAAAGTGTCCGAAATGTGTTCCTTAATTCGATACGCCCTCCACTATATTTCTTATTGCACCTTAAACATTGCCATTTATCCACATCTTTTTGATCATAAATCCTTGCAAACTTCCACGCAATATCGTCACTTTGTTTCTTCAAGTGGTTAACAGCATCCTTCTCATTTGAAGCATTAAACGAACCACCAATATTTGCATTTTCTTCTTGAGACATTGTTTATCTAAAAAAGAAGTCAAACAAAGAAATCCAAGAAAATTAGTATGTTCTAGACTTCTAGTCAGTAGTTACTACTTAATACTTAGTCGCAAAGTACCTAACTACTAAGTACTACATCCGTCCCACAAAAAGTGTCCATAACGGAAAAATGAATTGTCCCATAAAAAGTGTCCATTTAAATTTCCAATACATCATTAAATACATTTTTTCCAATCATACCCCTATTTTAACATTTAATTTTTCATAATCCTTTCATATTCCAAAACAAGGATTTATGATTAGTAAAGAGTATATTTGTCTATTCATTCTTAAAATACAACACATTAATTATTTCTTTAATCTCCGTGTCCAACAAAAAGTTGACACTTTTTGTGGAACGGAGGTAGTACTTACTACTTACTAACAACAATAAACTAACAAAATAAATCAAAAAAAATACAAGCAAATTATACAATCAAATTTATTTTCTTGAACAAAATCAAAAAAGAAAAAACTCACTAATTCATTACTAATTTGTTAGTCATTACTCATTAGACTCATTACCCATTACAAATTTACAATCAACAACAAAAGTATATACAAAATAAATGAAGAAATTGATAAAAAAAAATTGGATTAAAAAGGTAAACAAAAAATAAAAAAAAATAAAAAAAAAAGAAAAGAAAAGAAAAACTCACATGCTGCCGGAATGATGGCTGTCCAGTGGCCAGAAATTGATGCATGAGCCGGTCACCAGCCGGCGGTTGTGCTGAAAGAAGTTGCGGCGGGAGGGGAGGGGGGAAGGGGTGAAAAATCGGGTAGAAAGGGGAGGAGGCGGCACTGTTTTTTTGAATATGTGTAAACTGATTTTCAGAGTCGCCTAGAGTCGCCTCGGATCGCCTAGAAAATCTCCTAGGATATTTTCGCCTAGATATGATCAACTAGGGGATAAACGAATCGACTGGAGGTCGCCTAGGGCGTTTTTTAGAACACGGGTTTCAAGATCAAAAGTCTGGGATCCAACAAATTCCAAGTCTTCTTCAAGTGCATGGAAGATTTAGACCGAGTACTGGTGGGATGCCCCTGGTTTTATGAAAATTATCTCCTTGTCGTGAAGCAGTGGAGGAAAGGAATTGAGTTGGATGAGAACATGTTTAACTTTGGGCATGTCTGGATTCAGCTCTGGGATCTCCCTCATGAATGGAGCATTAAGTATGTAGCCGAGTGTGTTTGCACATCCTTTGGTAAGGTTATCTCCTCAGAATTTCCAACAACGAGCAACATGCAAGGCAATTTCATAAGATGTTTGGTTGAAATTGACTTAACTAAGCCCATTCTAAGAGGATCTTTTGCGCAAAAGAACAATGACAAAATTTGGGTAACTTTAAATATGAAATTTTGGGCTATTTTTGCTTCTATTGTGGTGTAGAGGGCATGCATTTAAGTCTTGTTACGCAAGGAGCGGTTTTGATAAGGATGACCGGTTTGGACTTTGGATAAAGGCATCTAATTTGAATCTGCCACTAGAGAAGGAGTATGAAAGAACACATCCAACCTGAAATACACTTCCCCCATTACAATTTGATGTGGGAGCTTCACATCCAAGAACGCAGCAGACCCTGTCTCCATCGGGAAGCAACCCACCTATGGATGCAT
Organism: Gentiana macrophylla; assembly: GCA_026214975.1. Lineage (NCBI taxonomy): Eukaryota > Viridiplantae > Streptophyta > Magnoliopsida > Gentianales > Gentianaceae > Gentiana > Gentiana macrophylla. Next base: position 40,350,686 of record CM047806.1, on the reverse strand, counting down.
GCAGGCTTACAATTACAGAATTCTTTCTTAGTGTTAGGAACATTTTATTATGTTTTGATGATGGCCATACTAGCTGTTATAGCAAGCCTGAAATAAGTTAGAATTCTCTGTATAAGTCTTTACTTAGAGTCTGACATGTTGTATAAGTTGAGTCAGACAAGTATTGTACTAGTTGGTAGGACGGCAAAGTGAAAACAGACATTCGGCAGAGTGAAGCCAGCCAAGCACCAGCAGAGATACAGAGAAGGGATTATGATCGACTTATAACCAAGAAGAAGTGTGATGACCTTGGATAAGTCTAAGTTATGTTTCAAGTGATGAAACTCAATATTCCAATATGGTGTACACTGATCTCACCCAAATCAAGGATCAGTGAAGTATAAAGATTCTCCAGAAACTAAAGCAAAGAAGAAAACAGTGAATCGGCTGAGTACACTGACTGTCGGCAAAGAGAAAACAAAACGGCGAAGAAAGAACTAACGGCTAAGTCGAAGGCTCACTCCACCGTTCTGAGGACGGTGAAGAGACACTTACAAGATCGATTTAATATACATTGAAGATTCAGCAGATCATGCATTAAATGCACAATCATTAAAGGATCAATCAAGGACGGATTTTCGCTATACATTTGAAAGAAGAATCCGATCACCGAAATCAAGGAGAGAATACAATTAAGGGGAATCAAGAATAAAATCAAGGATTATTCCCTCATTAATATAGCCAACGGACGGAATTTCAAAATCAAGGCTATTCAAGGCTATAAATAGAAGGCATTGACAGAAAAAGAGGTGAACGAAAAAAAAAGAAAGAAAAGTAGAAACTCTGTCAATTAGAAAAGCCTCTCTCTGAACTTACAAGGATACATCTACTGATCAACTCAAACATCAGAACTACAAAGTCATATTCAGAATTGAGATTGATCAAGCAAGTGCGTGAATTTCATTCACATCAAACTGAAGCAACTGAATCAGAGGCAATCTGAGAAGGAGTTGAAACTGTGATAGCTGTTGAAGGATTTTGATCTCAAGGAGCAGCAAGAGGAAGACTAAATCACTGAAGCTGTTGCAGTCAAGGAGTGATAGTCTTGTAGATTGTGAAGCTTGGGAAGCCAAGGACAATCATACTGTTGTATCTGTGAAAACAATAGTGAATTCCTCCGATCATCACAGGAGAAGAGTGGATTAAGGGATTACACCACCCTGAACCACTATAAGCCTTGTGTCAATTTAATTTCTGCAATTTACTTTACAAAGACTTATTTAATTTGCCTACATCATAACACATATATCCGTGATTGTCTAAAGCGATTTGAAAACAACATAGTAAGAAGGGACTTATCCACGCCCAAAAGCTTTTAAAACACAAGAAAAGTTTTGAAACTCCACTATAGTCATTCACCCCCCTCCGACTATAGTTTCACCCTTCTCTGGGACCAACACTTAGCATGTTCCAAATGAGTAATGTTTTCGCAGATCCTATGGATCATTTTTCACCCCTATGAATCTTGCTCCTTTGACGAATTGGAGTAATGAACATGAAGCTCTGCAAAAATGCTAATGACATTAGGATCTCAGAAGTTAAAGACCCCAGTCCACAGGGCACTCAACATGATCCCAATGGCAGCAATTTGAATCCTGAAATTCACACTCACCTAACTGATAATATGGCTGATGAAAGTGGTACAATTCCCGGAACTGAAGAAGAGATCTTATCCGATACTTTACCACTAGTAAGTGACCAATTTTCCAACATTGAAAGTCAGGGTCTTCTATGAGAAGTGAAATAAGTGATGGACCGTCTATCAGGTAGCCTATGGATACTGATGAAGCTGCAAGGTCTTTCTTGTCTAAAAGGAAACTCTCCTCTATGAACTTCTTTAGTTCAGACATGTCTATTAAACCAAACCTTTAAAAGATCTGCATCGGTGATGGGGTGGAGGAAACCAGCCCTGAGTGGCTCCCACCTCCCAATTAGGATATCAGTATGGAATTGTCAAGGCCTGAGAGGATCCTTGGCAATTTCCCAGCTTGAGGAGGCTTACAAACTCCACTCCCCCGACTTAGTCTTTCTTATGGAAACTAAAAACAGGTTGGATTTCATCAGGAAAGTTTGTAGAGGACTAAAATTTTTGGATTTCTCTACTATGGTGCCCACTGGTTTGGCTGGTGGGCTTGCTATTTTGTGGCAACAAGATACTTCCGTTTTGTCTATTTACTCAACTCCCTAAACTATTGAAGTAAAAGTTTTTTATCCTGTTATTAATGGCACTTGGTGGTTTGTGGGGGTTTATGTCTACCCTAATCATGCTAACAAAAGAGAATGTTGGTCTCTCCTCTCTAGTAAGATGAGGCTCTAGGGAAACCTTTTTGTCTTGGCAGGTGATTTTAATGCTCTCCTCTCTCATAGTGAGAAGTTGGATGGTACTCAAAGGCTTGCTAGTTCCTTCAGAGATTTTAGAAGTTTTGTGTCAGATAATAATCTAGTTGACTTGGGCTTTCAAAGCTAGTTTTGGACATGGAAAAGATCTGTGGATGGCCACCCCTCCACTTTTGAAAGGCTTGACAGGTTCCTTAGCTCTCTCTCTTGGAAATATATTTTTCCTAGATTTAAATGCTCATATTTTTACACTTTTGCTTCGGACCACTGTATGATTTTGAGAGACACCAATCCACTTAATTCAAGAGTTAAAAAGTCTTTTGTTTTTTACCCACGTTGGATTGGCATGAAATGGTTCAATGAAGCCATTCAGAATTGATGGAGTTCCCTTTATCATGGCTCTAACATGTACACTTTTATGATGAAAATCAAAGCCACTAAAAATGCATATATTAAAATGGAAAGGTGGGGAAAACTTCAACTCTGCTATTAAAATTAAAGATCTAAAAGGGAAACTTAAAGGTGCAATTAACTCTTTTGCTTGCTCGGCTGTCATCAGTTGCTTAGAAAATGAGCTCAAGGATGCCTATAAGAAAGAAGAAGTCTTTTGGTCCCAAAAAGCTAGGGTCTCTTGGTTGAGGGAGGGGGACAAAAACTCTAGATTTTTTTCATGTAGCTGTTCATCTAAGAGAAGGATAAATGCTTTTCTTGCTTTAAAAAGACTCAACTCTGATAATTGGTGTCAATCTACCAGTGATATAGCTGTTGAATTTACTATCTATTTTACCTCTCTTTTCACATCTACATGCGATTTTCCATATTTTGACAGGTTTTTTGGCAACCCCAAAATCACAGATGAAATTAATCAAAAGCTGATGAGCCCATTACTAAACTTGAAGTAAGGAAGGCTGTCTTTAGCATGAAGACTCATTCTGCCCCGGGTCCTGAAGGTATGACTCCCTCATTCTACAAAAAGTTTTATGATATTATTAACCATGATCTTGTTAAGATTATTAAGAGCTTTCTGCATTCTGGAAAAATGCTTAGGGAACTAAATCATACTTGCATCTCCTTGATCCCTTAGCATCTGCATTCCTTTGAAGTAACTGACTTTAGACCCATTTGTCTCTGCATTGTATCCTACAGAATTCTCTCTAAGGTTTTGTCTAATCGGTTGAAAACCGTCCTCCCTTCTTGCATTAGTCATAACCAATCATCTTTGTTCTCTAGGAGATACATTACGGATACTGCATTCTAGGCAAAATTAGGATTTTAGTCCTCTAAGTTGGCATATTTTGGATTTTAGTCCTGCTCATGCTCCGGTAAGGAAAATAGTCCTCTAAGTTGGCTTTTTTTTTTGATTTTAGTCCTATCCGCCGGATATTGCTGACTGGACACCGGAATCATCAAAAATAACTTATATGGACGCCACATCATATGCCATGTTGGATCTACGTGGCGGTGGGTCCCACTTCTACCCCATTTACTAAAAATAAAAAGTTGATGCATGAAGGATTTGAACCGGCAACCTAGTGGTAAACTATCAAGTACTTTGCCACTAAGCTACAACCTTAATGCTCATACTATGACAAGACTTTTTACTTATGCATAATATGGTTTCCTTTGGTTTTATTTTCCTTGTTAATTTGATGTAGTTCTTTTTTATAATAAAAAAAAACTATCTGCGTCCCTAAATGTAAGTGGATTTAGAATTATCATATACATTAATAAAGTGATTAAATTTTTTTTGAAACACAATGATTATTTTTTTTTGAAACACAATGATTATTTTTTTTTTAAACACAGTGATTAAATATATTAGACTATAATGTTTGGTTCTCAAAAAAGACTATAGTGTTTGATATACAATTGGATTATCATTAATTGTAATAATTATGATATTAAAAAAGTTGACCGAATATATACAAATTAATAGTAAGATAAGAAAAAAAATTATAATTATTACTCTTCTGGTAATGTAAGGTCGACTTACATTAATAATAATAATAATAAGAAGAATAATAGGTTATAAAAAAAACTATAAAAAAAAATTATGCAAGAGCTCTTATATATATATCATCTACAGTTAAATTAATTTTGTAAATAAGTTTATATAAATTAGGCACATACAATGTTGGAAGAAATGTTATTGTGCATAAGTAATTAATTGTGTCATAATATACATATTGAAGTTATAGCTTGGATGGCAAAGTGCTTAGTATTTTACCACAAGGTCGTTGGTTCGAATCCTTCTTCCCTGAACTTTTTATTTTTAGTAAATGGAGGAGAAATGGGACCCACAAGCCATGTAGGATCCGACGTGGCAGCTCAGTAAGCGCGCCACGTCATCAATTTTAAAATATTCCGGTGCCCGGTCAAGAATATCCGCGGATAGGACTAAAATCAAAAAAACCAACTTAGAGGACTATTTTCCTCACCGGAGGCGAGCAGGACTAAAATCCAAAAATAGCCAACTTAGAGGACTAAAATCCTAATCCCACAAGCCATGTAGGATCCGACGTGGCAACCTAGTGGCGACCACGTCATCAATTTTAAAATATTCCGTGCCCAATCAAGAATATCCGCGGATAGGACTAAAATCAAAAAAAACCAACTTAGAGGACTATTTTCCTCACCGGAGCAGGAGCATGACTAAAATCCAAAATAGGCCAACTTAGAGGACTAAAATCCTAATTTTGCCCTGCATTCTAGCACATGAAATTCTTAATGTGATGATGCATGAGAGATCCCGTAGAGATAAATACATGGCTTTAAAAGTTGACATGGCTAAAGCATTTGATCGTATTAAGTGGTCTTTCATCTGCTATATCATGAGAAAATTGGGATTCTGTCAGGAGTGGATTAATAGAATTCTAGAGTGCCTCTCTCTACATCCTTTTCTCTCCTCATTATTGGTATTAGGACTGGCTTGTTCAAACCTACCAGGGGCCTAGACAAGGGGATCCCATGTATCCTTATTTATTCCTTCTTTGTGCTGAAGGGTTGAGTCTTCTTCTTAACAAAGCTGAGAGTGCCAATCTTATTCATGGTGTCATGTTTAGGGGAGCTGGACCTTCTATTTCTCATCTTTTCTTCGCTGATGATGGTCTAGTTTTTTGTAAGGATGACACTAGGCAAGCCCAAAATCTTAAGGATATCTTTAATATTTATCAGCTCTGTTCTGGACAACTCATTAACCTGAGCAAATCTGGTATTTTTTCCAGCAGCTTCACTAGCCTAGAGACAAAATCTTCTGTCTTTGGTACTTTTCCAGGTATATCTGAAGCTCCTCATAGTAAATATCTAAGACTTACTTTTTTGATTGGCAGATCTAAAAAGGAAACCCTTTCCTATATTAAAGACAAAGTCTCTACTAAGCTCAATTAATGGAAAAATAACCTGCTAAGTCATGGGGGAAATGAAGTTCTTCTGAAATCCGTTATTACTATGCTTGCCTTTTATCCCCTATCTGTTTTTAAAATGCCAAAGAGGCTTTGCAATGATCTTTCTTCCCTTATGGCTAAGTTTTGGTGGGGAAAATAAGCTGTTTCTAAGGACGGTATTCATTGGCTGGGATGGAAAAAACTTTGATTTGTTAAGGGTCTTGGGGGTCTGGGGTTTAGCGATTTTGAAGCTTTGAACTTGGCATACATGGCTAGGAAAATCTAGAGGTTTCACTCTCACCCTGACCTTCTTATTTCCTAAGTGTTGAAGGCCACGTACTATCTTTACTGCTCAATCCTTGAAGCCGGAAATTCTTCTAACTGTTCTTATTTTTAAAGGGCCTCATCCGGACTCTTCTCCATTAGTGTTGGTAATGGGGAATGTATTAAAATTTGGGAGGACAATTAGATCCCAAACAACCCCAATCTAAAGCCTTTGACTCTCAACATGTCTTCTCCTTCTGTTTTTTGGGTTAGTGATCTTATTTTGAACAAAGCCTAGAATGAAAATAAGACCAGAGAAGTCTTTTGGCCGATGGATGTTAGCCAAATTCTCTCCCTACCCCTTGGCTCCCATGGCAACAAAGACACCCTTTTTGGAAGCCCCTACTGGAGTTTTCACTCAAGAGGCGCCTATGTTTTCATTTTTGAAAAATTAAACAATACTTTATTCCTTCCAGATTCAAAAGCTAATCTTTGGTACTTCCTTTGGCACTCATGTTAAATTTTGGAAGTATCTTTGGGCTCTTTGTCTATCAAACAAGTGAAGCATTTCATGTGGAAATGTCTAAAAATGTCCTTCCTTGCAAAGGAACATTTCTAGCAGACTTAAGTCTTGTTATATATCTCCCTCATGTAGTTTATGTGGTCACCGTTTTGAATCTATTGATCACATCCTGTTCTTTTGCCCTATTGCTAGAGAGGTTTGGTATCTCTCTCTCTCCCCCTTGTTTCTTGGCCCCATGGAGAACAATTTTGGTGTAATATCCTAGTGGACCAGCTTGATCATGAAAAGTTTTGATAGCTCCACATCTCAGGCTGTTGAAAAAATTATTTTCATATTTTGGCAAATCTGGAAATCCAGAAATGCCTGGGTTTTTAATAGGGACTTTATTGACCCAAATACTACGATTTCCTTGGCTTTAAAAGAATGGCAGGATTTTTCTTATGCTAACAACTCTCATTTGATGCAGTCGGATGCCTCAGTAGCTTCTGCGCTTTTGGATAATTGCCAGGAAATATTATCTCTGCTTGTGATAACTATTTTCCTGATCAAACTTTTTTCTTGCAGGCGGATGCTGCTTGGACAGGTTACTCTGAACCCGGCTAAATTACAATTTTGGTCCTTTAACTAGACACATTTTTCGATTTTTGTCCTGGTTTTTCTCCGCGACAATTTTAGTCCTGTAAGTGGTCTTTTTTTGCAAAAATAGTCTGAGCAACGCCGTAAAGACCACTTACAGGACTAAAATTGTCGAAAGAAAGACCACTACTGAGGACTAAAATTGTCACCGAAAAGAGCAATTTTAGTCCTGTAAGTGGTCTTTCCGGCGTTCAGACTATTTTTGCAAAAAAGACCACTTTACAGGACTAAATTTATCGTCGGAGAAAAATCAGGACCAAAATCGAAAAACGTGTCTAGTTAAGGGACCAAAATTGTAATTTAGCCCTCTGAACCCTCTAGAGGCAGTGTGGCAATTTTTAACAAGAACTACAACTTGGTTAAGATTTGGGGTCGGTCCTTCAAGAATTTTGATTCCGCCCTTCATGCAGAAGTTTAAACTATTCGATGGGCCTTTTGCATGTAGTTGATGAGAAGAGGTGGCGAAACCTAGTAGTTAAATCGGACTACAAGAACCTTATGAGTATGGTGTGCAAGCGGATGAACTCCTCCTGGACATAATTTCTATAATTAAATATATTGAGACTTTGATGTAAGGCATAGACTTATGCTCTTTTGTGTTTTTGAGCCGGTCTCGGAATCTTGTTATCCATGGTGTTGCTTCTTTCAAGAAAAAGCTTGTTACCCCCACCTTTTTAGTGCAGGTGTTTCCCCCCTCATGGGTTAGGGCTCTAAAGAATGAGGAGGATAGGGTTAGATTTTATTTGTCTCCCTGTTCTTGTTGTTTTCCTCCTTTCGTTCGCGAGAAAAAAAAAAGAATACACAAACAACAAAGACGAATTTGATAGATTTTCTTTCGAGGAAGGTCACGCGGGAAAAAGAAAAGATTGTGGTTTTTTTTTGAATAATTTAAGAAGAGGAACACATATATATGCTGGAAAGAAAAAAAAGAATTTGGTTTTTTTAATAATAATGAAAGAAGAAAAGGGGATATTTGATACCTTTAATAGCTGACCTTTGTTACCAACTGATGTGATCCGTAAACGAATCAGATCTGAATTTACCCAAGGACTGATTAAAAGTATCTATAAAAACGTGCACCACGACCCCCGTACTTAAGAACCTTGGTATACGAACGTCACAAGGTATGCTCAGAACCTTAATAAATTCAAGTTTCGAATATTCTACATAAGAATACTCGTAAAAATACTTGAAAGCTTTATAATAATTCACTCAATTAAATTTTTGTTGTATGTAAAAGAGACACATAAATGCCTTATATAGGCTACAATCTCCAAGCCAAAAAGCTATCTAAGCTATGTGAGATAAATTTCTCCAAAAAAATGATAACTAAATAAATAAATAAAATACTATAAATAAATTTAATAAACTTTTTCTTCAATGAGAATCACATCAGAATGAAATGAAAATCGCCAAACATGTGGTGATGAATAACAGTAAGGTGATGTTGGGAGGGTGGTGAGTTGGGGTGGGGTTAAGATGGTTAGGTGGTGGAGTAGGATAGGGTGGGTGGGGTATGATGAAGTTTGTAGAATTACAAACAAACAAAATAAAGTGCGGAATTATTATTGATCAAGTAAAGATTACAAGTTAATTACAATACAGTTGATCAAGAGGTATTTATAGCTTCATACACCTCATGGATCAGTCAGAAATAAGTTACAAACGGTTATAAAAAAATATAACAAAATAACTGCTTTCTAGTTTACATCATACTGAAAATGATCTGCAGGCTGCTGAGGCTTCCATACTGTCAGCAGCCTTCAATACTATCAGCAGGCTGCTGGGGTGTTCATATCATCAGCATCTTGTCCACTCAGCATTCCTTTCAGCCTATATACTGTAACACCCCCTCAAGCTGAGAGTGGTACATCAACAGCTTGCACTCAGCATGCCTTTCAGCTACTTGAAATCTAGAAGATCTTTGAAATTCCCAATTTACTAAGTAGATAAGAGACAATAGGTGCATCCAAAGGCATTGGTTAGGATGTCGACTATTTATTCTTTTGTATTGACCGAAAGAAGTTTGTGAGCCCACGATTTGACTTTGTCTCTCACAACATGGCGGTCAATCTCAATATGTTTGGTTCTTTCATGAAAGACATGATTGTGAGCAATATGCATTGCACGGCATTGTCACAAAATAACACAATGAGCAATCGAATCAAATTTGTAAATCTGTAGTATATAGATAAGCCCTGGATTTCAAAACTACATTTTCCATGGCCCTGTACTCAGCCTCTGATGAGCTTCTAGCAATTGTTGTTTGTTTCTTTGCTTTCCAGGAGATTGGAGCATCTCCTAAAAACATCATATAACCTGATACTGATATTCTTGTTTCAGGACAACCAACCCAATCACTATCTGTAAAACCTTTAAGTACAAGATCATTGTCTGCTGGGAAGAAGATTGGCCAAGATTGGTCTTCAAGTACCTCAGCAGTCTATAAGCTGCCTTCATGTGATTTTTAGTAGGAGTGTCCAGAAATTAACTTAGTTGTTGTACTGCAAAGGAAATATCTGGTCTGGTAAAAGTGGGGTAAATCAATTTACCCACTAGGGATTTGTATCAGTGTTATCTTCTAAAAGTGGTGAATCACCATGTTGTAAAGTCTACTTGGACTCCATATATACGTGTCTTAGCAAGTTTGGCTCCCAAAAATTCATATTCTTCTAGGAGGTTAAGTGTGTATTTTCTTTGTGAAATGAATATGCCTTTTGGACATCTAGAAGCCTCAATGCCTAGGAAATATCTCAATTTTCCAAGATCTTTGATGGTGAACTGCTGATGTAAAGCATCATTAACTTGCTGAATTAACTCTTTACTAGGGCTAGCAACTACTATGATGTCATCTACATATACCAATAAGGCAATGAATGACTGTCTCCGACCACTTTTGTGAATAGGATCGTGGTCATGTTTGGATTGAATGAATCATTGAGCCTCCAATGATTGAGTCAACTTGCAATTCCATTGTCTCTTTGGCTTGTTTGAGTCCATATAATGATTTGGTGAGTTTGCGGACTTGGTTTGGTTTAGTTCTTTGCACAACCTGGGGGTAACAACATGTATACTTCTTTCATGTAGATCTCCATGTAGAAAGCGTGATTGACATCCATCGATGTAGATGCCAATTATTATTCTTCTTTGCTTCTTTGCAAGTAATTATCGACAGTAGTGATCTTGACAATAGGGAGAATGTTTCTTGATAATCAATCCCATATTTCTGAGTGTAGCCTTTTTTCTACTAATCTAGCTTTGTATCTCTCTACTGATCCATCAGGATTGTGTTTGATTCTATGCACCCATTTGCACCCTATGGATTTCTTTCTTGGGGGCAGATCAATTATTTCCCATGTATGAGTCTTTTGCAAGGCTTCAATTTCTTTGTTCATCGCCTCCTTCCATTCATCATGCTTGATAGCTTGATTGTAGGTCTTAGGCTCTTTAACAGCATCAATAGCATTAATGAATCTGACATAGTTTGCTGAGAGGTTGTCCAGACTCATTACTGCACTCAGCAGATGTGGGGTCTGCTGAACATTATGAGCACCCCTTTGATAAAAGGTTGGTGATTTCCTTGTTCTTGTGGACCTTCTTAGTTGTGTGGGTTCAGGTGCCTGATTTATTGGTTCATGCCTTTCATTGGATGTATCAGCTTCTGTTGATCCTATTACTGGTTGGTCTGCTGACTCGTTCAGGAGGTCATCAAAGCTATCCATTACTGGCAAAGGAACATGCATGTCAGCAAGATATCTAGGCTTTCCCAACACCTGCTGAAAAAGAGGAAAACAAGTTTCATGGAATTGAGTATTTCTAGCAACAAAGATATCTTTGTTGGTATATCTAAGAGAATAGCACCCTTAGAGGTGGTTGAATTCCTAAGATAGACACAAGTCCTACATCCTGAGTCAAATTTGGTCCTATACTGCTGAACTGTGCATGAAAACTAAGCAACCAAAAAATTTAAACACAGAATAATCTGGTTTGGTGCCATAAAGAACTTCATGTGGAGTGCTTTCTTCAGCAGTGGTGTAGGTGTGGCATTAATCAACTTTACAGCATGTAAAAGACAAAAACCCCAATATTCAATTGGTAGATTACTCTAGAACCTCAAACCTCTTGCAACATTCAGCAGATGTTGATGTTTTTTTTTCAACAATACCATTTTGCTCAGGTGTACTTACACAGGATGTCTGATGTATGATACCATGTTGAGCATAAAAGTCAATAAGTTGAAATTCTGCACCATTGTCAGATCTAATTACTTTAATATTTCTATGAAACTGAGTAGAAAAAAATTTAACAAAAGATTTAACAAGGTCAGAGGCTTCAAATTTATGCCTCATAAGAAAAACCCAAGTAAATCTAGAAAAATCATCTACAATAGTAAGAAAATATTGTTGTCCATTTACAATATGCTGTCTCAGAGGACCCCAAATATCTATATGAACAATGTCAAAAATATCATTTATAGCAGTGGTACTTAAAGGAAAAGGATTTTTCTTCAGCTTAGCCAAAGGACAGACATAACAAAGATCATGATTACAAAATTTGACATCAGCAGACTGTGAACTGATGACTTGCAGTCTCTTGTCTGGCAAGTGCCCAAGTCTGTAGTGACATAAAAGTGCATTATCTAATCTATCAGATAGAGTGTGATTATCTACAACATTGGTAACAGAAAGTCTTATTGGTTGGTCCATGACATAAAGTCCTCTCTGTAACTCAGTTGAACCAATCCTTTTCTTGTTCTTGTCCTGCAAAACACACTTGTTAGCAGAAAAGACAGCTGCATCATTTGTAAGATTAATAAAAGAAGGTAAAGATAAAAGGTTATACTTAAGACCAGGAATGCAAAATACATCATGTAGGACCAGTTGAGTGTTAATCCTCACTTGTCGTATATGTGTGACAGAGACATTATTTCTATTAGGTAATCTTATTTTTATACAAGAAGAAGGTTTGGGATTGCTTAACAGATTTAATGATCCTACAATGTGATATGTGGCACCAGAGTCCAAGATCCATTATATTGATTTTAATAAATTTAGGTCACCTATTCTTGTAGCAGGTGAGTAGTGTGTAACAACATCAGCAGGTTGGCCAACAGCAAACCCTACATGTCTAGGAGGATCATTCAGCAGAGCCATCAACTTGTCAAGTTGTTATGCAGTAAGATTGGGAAACCCTGGTGCAGCAGACATGTTTGGTGTCTGATCTTCTTTTGCTGATTGCTCATCTTCTACCATATTTGCCCTTTTTGACTTGAAGCCAGGAGGAAAACCAAGCTTCTTGTAACAAGTCTTCTCAGTATGACCATTGAATCCACGAAAACTACATTGCATCTTTTTGGGATTTTTGGGTTTGGGATTTGCAGCAAAGTTAGGTCTGCTGACAATCTGATTTTCCCCTGTCCATTCTTTTATGACAAGAGAACCATGGAATCTTGATTCTTGGCCTTGTTAGCCACATACAACTTATGTCTTTCAAACTTGCTTGCCATTGCAAATGCATCATGAATTTCTGGAAAGGGCACCATCAACATTGCCTGTGAGACCATTGGCTCAAATTCATCCCTTAATCCTTTTAAGGAATTTCATAACATGTTCAGCCTCCATATGATCCATCAGATTGCTGATTGCATTGCAGTGGCATTGAGGATCACAACAATGATCGTTATTACATGCACGATGGTCTTGATTTCTAACCAAAGAATCATTAATTTTGTAAAATATTGATTGACAGAATATGTGCCTTGCTTTAGTAGATGCATTTCTTCAAGAAGATCTGAAAGTCTTAATGGATCAACATTTGAAAATCTTGCTGCAAGATTCTTCCAAACTGCATGTGCATTCTTGAAGTACATCAAACTTTGTGCAGTGGTGTTTTCAATAGAATTTAAGATCCATGATCTCACCATTGTATCACATTGTCTCCATGCATGGAAGTTTGTTGAATCTGCTTCAGGCCTTTTAATTGTGCCGTCTACGAAGCCAATTTTATTCTTGGTGATCAACACCATCTCCATGGACATTTTTCATGGATTATAGTTGTTGTCATTCATCAATGGCTGAACAAGAACCATAGAAGGATTCTCATTTGGATAAACATAGAATGGACTGGAGGGACTTATTTCTTGTTTCTTAGCTTCCATGGCTATCAAGAACTCCAAAATTGATCACAAATCAACAATGATAGTGAAAAACCGCTCAAGAACTGATCAAAAAACAGGGAAATAGGTGACAATTTACTCTCAAGAAACTGAAAACTCAGGAAAAATGAAGAAAACTCTCAAGATTCTTCAACAGTTGGAGAGAAAATGCAGAAAAGCATTCAGAAATTCTCAAATTTCTGCTCTGATACCATGATGAAGTTTGTAGAATTACAAACAAACAAAATAAAGTGCGGAATTATTATTGATCAAGTAAATATTACAAGTTAATTACAATGCAGCTGATCATGGGGTATTTATAGCTTCATAAACCTCATGGATCAGTCAGAAGTAAGTTACTGAAGAGAGTTTGAGAAAGTAATAATACTTGAGTAAACTTCAACTTGGTTTATTCATCATAAAAGAGTGAGTATAAATAGGTACAAGTAAGTGAGAAAGGTCCTAGTAGAGTATAAGCTAGGAGAGAGCAATTAATTACTAGAGTCGGCTAGTATTAATTGCTAGAGTTGTCTATTACCTAATAAGACAAAATAGAGCGACTTTATGGCTTTATGACACATTAATTGTTTATACTATACAATTAATATGTCTTACAATTAATATGTTACACTAATGTAATAAATGTAACGTTATATTTCTACACCCCCCTCAAACTGGGTTGTATATGTTTATACAGCCAAGTTTGCTACTCAGTCTGCTGAACATAAGTGGCGGAATGGCCTTGGTGAGAATATCAGCATTCTGGTCTGCTGAGGGAACATACTGGAGTTGAATAATCTTGGCATCAATCTTCTCCTTCAGGAAGTGTCTGTCAATGTCCACATGTTTGGTTTTATCATGATGGACTGGATCCTCTGCCATGCATAAGGCTGAATTATTGTCACAGCAGAGTGTGATAGGTTGTTGAATAGTCTGCTGAAGTTCAGTAAGGACTCTTTTTATCCATAGAGCTTCACAAATACCCAAAACTAGTGCCACGAGTTCGACTTCAAGATCGCTGCTTCAGAGACGATGAGGTTGTTTCTTGCTCCTCCAGGTGACAAGATTTCCCATACATAAAACAATGAGCTTGTAGTAGACAAATGCATCGGTGTAATGACCCGGCCAATCGACATCGGTGTAAACCTTGATAGAACTCTCGCCAGACTTGGTGAAATGTAAGCCTTGGCCAGGGTGGACTTGGTGAGTACTCGATTATCTGTTCACGACATCCCAATGTTGCTCGATAGGGCAATGCATGAATCAGCTAACTAAAGCTGAATCCATATACAATATCGGGTCTTGTATGGGGCGAGATAAATGAGTTTCCTACAAGTCTTTGATATTGATCCTTCCCGACAAACAATGTCACCATGCGGCCAGTAGGTATTACCTGGGGTCACTGGGGATACAAAGAGGTTTACATCCCAAAGATACCAGTTTCCTTCAAAGAGTCCAAAGCACATATTTCCTTTGAGAGATAGAGATACCCTGGTTGTTTTCGGCTATTTCCATGCCAAGGAAGTACTTGAGATATCCCGGATCTTTAACTTGAAACACTTTTGCGGAAGGGTCTTCAATTGTTGGATCTCAGCATGGTCATCACCAGTAAGGATGATATCATCCACATAGACAATAAGAATGGATCTTTTACGGTTGGTTGTTTTGATAAACATGGTGTGATCTCGAGTTGCATTGATGATATCCAGCAGGCTTTAACCACGGTGGTAAGTTTGCCAAACCAGGCTCAGGAGACTGTTTTTAGGCCATATAGAGATTTTCTCAATTTGCAAACTTTCCCTTGAGTGTGAGTGTTGGCAAAACCGGGAGGTACATTCATATAGACTTCCTCAGTAAGGTCACCATTTAGAACGCATTCTTGATATCCGGTTGGTGGAGAGGCAGTCAAGTTGGACAACAAGTGAGATCGAGTAGACCACGATAGTGTTTAGCTTTGCCCACAGTGCAAAGGTCTCTTTGTAGTCAAGTCCAAATGTTTGAGTGAATCCCTTGCAGCTTGGGCCTAGCTTTGTATTTGTCAATAGTACCATCAACATTGTACTTGATAGTGAGCGACCATTTACTGGTATTTGTCTTCTTTCCATTTGGGAGAGTGGTGAGGTCCCAGTATGGTTGTCAAGGAGAGCGATCATTTCAGGTTTTGATGTTTGCCTTCCACTTATCATGTTGGAGAGCCTCCTGTATATTCTTAGGAATAGAGTGAGAGTCCAATTCATGTGTAAACATAGCAAAAGAAGGTGACAAGTGATCATAAGACACATAAGTATGGATAGAGTGATTAGTGCATGATCTCTTTCCCTTTCGGACAGCAATGGGCCTGTCATCAATATCAGTGGAATGAGCAGTGTCAGTAGGCTCGAGGAAGCTGCCGAGGTTCGTGGGGGGTTCGATAAGTTCTTTGAGGTTCGATGGGTTAAGTAAGTCTTTGGGGCTCGATGAGGCTCTTTGAGGTTCGATGAGGGTGATGAGTATCAGTGTCTCTTTGAGGAGTTGGTTGAGGATTGGATTGATCTCAATCTCAATAAGGTTGCCATCTGTGGTTGTCTCGGTGAGGTTTTTGTAGTAAGGGGTTTTTCAAAGAATTTTACATCCATAGAATTGTAAAATCTTTTGTCGGTGGGAGAATAACACTTGTAACCTTTTCTCATCTTTGGCATAGCCTAGGAAGATGCACTTATGAGCTTTGGGATCAAGTTTACTGTGTTGGGCGTGAATATAGACAAACACAGTACATCCAAAGATCTTTGGAGGCAAGTCAAAGAATGAGATGAGGACAAGGATGAGTTGTCGTAGGGTTTGAATGGGAGTCTTGAATCTAACACTCTCTTTGGGTAGCCTGTTGATCGGTATGTGGCGATTAATATATCTTCACCCCACATATATTTAGGCACATGTGTGGTGAACATGACAGATCTGGCCATTTCGGTAAGTGCTGTTCTTCCTCTCAAAGAACCCCATTTTCTTTGAGGTGTCTCTCTACACGCCTTGGTGTGAATAATCCCCTTATCATTCAGGAAGGTGCTGAGATTGGACTCATAGTATTCCAAGGCATTATCTGTTTTTAAGATTTTAATCTTAGTGTCAAATTGAGTGGATACCATGTTATAGAACTCTTGGAAGATGGTTCCAACTTGATTTATCTTTCATCGGGAACAACCATGTGATCTGGTGTGGTCATCTATGAAGGTGACAAACCACCTCTTTCTGTTATACTTTTAACTCTTGAGGGTCCCCATACATCACTATGAATCAGTGAAAGGTGTGGAGGGTAAATAAGGTATTTTAGTATACACAGATTTAGTAAGTTTAGCAAGCCCGACAAATATCACATTGATGGTCACCGAGGTTACATCCTTTAAACAATTCAGGAATTAAAGACTTTAAATAACCAAAACTCGGATGACCTAGCCTATAATGCCATAACATGATATTGTCTAAGGTTTGTTTGCGCAGTTCTTGGCGATTCAGTCTTCAATCTTCATCTTGGCAGGTTGACCATAAACTTGATCTGAAAGCGAGGCTTTAGCTCTCCCAATCACTTCTGTGAAGAAAGATCTGGAAAATACATTGATTGTCATTAAACAAGATGTCAAATTTAGGTCTTTAGTGAGTCTCTTGTGAGATATCAAAGTTCTGATCTAATTTAGGAACAAATAGGACATCTCGAAGGTATATCTTATCAATAAGTTTAACATTTCCAAACCCTTATGCACATGAGATAGATCCATCAACAATCTTAATATTGTGGGTTTGATGACATGGCCTAAGGCGAGATATGAGACTCTTGTTACGATCATATGGGATGAAGCCCCAGAATCAACAATCCAAGTATCATTCTTGAGAGGTGAGTGGAATATACTGTTTTAGCATGAGTAGCTATGTCGGTGATAGAACTACCTTCCTTTTGTTGAACAATGAAGGCTTTGAAAGCAGCAAACTGGGCATCCAACATGGTATCTTTGTTCCCTTCTTCACTGACATGCCTGCCATGACTCTCCCTGGTTGGTTTGGAGGGTTTAAAGAAATTAGGCTTACCATGTAGTTTCCAGCAATTGTCCTTGGTGTGATTTGTGTGTTTGCAGTGGTCACAGAACAACTTTCCTGTCTTCTCAGTAGGGTTCCTGTAAGTATCAGTAACCTCAGTGAGCTTCACGATCACCAACATTGCCGAGCTATCAGTTGGGTGATCAGCAGGTTGCTTTGCAAACATTACTTTCCTCCTGCTTTCCTCATGTTTGACTCAAACAAACACAGATTTGAGGTGGGAGAGGTTTAGTAGCAAGAACTCTACCTCTAACATCATCAAGGGATGAGTTCATTACCTGTGAGGAACTTGAATACCCTCTTCTTCTCAATGATATTCTTGTATAAGGCGACATCCTCTACATCCTTCCATGGGTGAATTTCCAACATATCTAGGTGTTGCCATGCCTTAGATAGTTGGTTGAAGTATTGAGTTCTGCACAGATCCCCTTGCTGCAATTTTGGATTTGAGTTTCAAGATCATAGACCTCGGATGTATTGTCCTTTTTTGAGTAAAGGTCTCGGCATTGTCCTGCATTTCCTTTGGAGTATCATACATCATGAAGTTCTCATCGATCTCTTTTGTCATTGACCTCGTGAGGATGGTCATGACTTGGTTATTCTGTATCCCATGCTTCAAACTTGGGGTCGATTTGTGAGCGGAGTTTGGAGCCGGATAAGTATCCCATCTTGCTCGGCCTGAGATATACATTTTCTTAGATCTTGACCACAGCACAGGTAGTTGTTGCCATCAAGTCCGTGATTTGTAAAGAATGGTTTTCAGTGACCCTGATCTCTTTGAGGTAGGCTGGGGCTCAAGCGAGGCGAGGAAGCTTGAGATAATGAAGACATTCTTGATTTTGAAGTCAGGAGAATTTGCGTGGATTCAGGAGTTTAAGTCGAGGTCTTGAGAATTTGCAGCGGATTCAGGAGTTTAAGGCTTTGATACCATGAAGAGAGTTTGAGAAAGTAATAATACTTGAGTAAACTTCAACTTGGTTTATTCATCATAAAAGAGTGAGTATAAATAGGTACAAGTAAGTGAGAAAGGTCCTAGTAGAGTATAAGCTAGGAGAGAGCAATTAATTACTAGAGTCGGCTAGTATTAATTGCTAGAGTTGTCTATTACCTAATAAGACAAAATAGAGCGACTTTATGACTTTATGACATATTAATTGTTTATACTATACAATTAATATGTTACACTAATGTAATAAATGTAACGTTATATTTCTACAGTTACAAACGGTGATAACAAACTATAACAGAATAACCGCTTTCTAGTTTACATCATCATCGAAAATAATCAAAGAAAGGTCTTTGAGGCTTCCATCTTGTCGTCAAGAGGTTTATATACTATCGCCAGTCAGTGGTGCCTTCATACCATCAGCAGCTTATGCACTCAGCATTTCTTTCTGCCTATATACTGTTACATGGTAGGGTATGATGGGCTGGTGCGTAGGGAAGGGTAAGATGATGTGGTGCGTAGGGTAGGGTAAGATGGGGTGGTGGGTGGGGTAGGGTGGGTTGAGATTGGGTAGGGTAGGATGGGGTGGTGGGCATGGTATGGTAGGGTAGGGTAGAGTAATTAGGTAAAGTGGTGTGGTGAGGTAAAGATGGTAGCGGGGTATGGCTACCCACCCCACCTAACCATTACCATTTTCACCATATCCTAACTTATGCACCATAGAATTGTTAGTCCCAAAGTATGTCTTACACAAGTTTAGAGGGGGTGAATGACACATAGTTTATTTGCAGTAAATACTAAAGCACTGTAAGCTTGTTTTTCAAATTTGTTCGGTTTTTATGTTTAAGTAATGACATATGTATCATTGCTTCTGAAATAAATCTTGCAGAATGTAAAGTGCAAAAGCTAAATGTGTGAAGTAAATGACACAAGGTGTGTTAACGATGTTAAAGGTGGAGTAGACCCCTAGTCACCATTTCTCATGTGATGTTGGAGAAATTCACTGTTGTTCATATGATCCTCTACAATAGTGTGACTGTCATTCGCAACTCTCCCAACTATTCACAATCCGAGCAACCAATCCATATGATCTGCTCCATTGTTCCTTCAAGGGTAGTATTGTCTCCTCAACACCTCTATCTCAAACAACCTCTGCAGACGCTCTGGTCCGCTGTACACAATCATTCAAAGCTACCAACTTCTTCAACGTTTTTGTTGAACTACCATCTCTCCCAAAAGTTTAAGCTGATGGGGAGGTAGATAATTAACATTATATCTCAATATGCCCCCTCAAGGTGGGCTTAGAAGAATGAAGAGAGACCCAACACTTGATTTAATGTTTTTTTGTTTGAGAAGTATGGGCCTGTAAGAAGAGAGAAGGACCCAATACTTGGTTTTTTTTAAATTGTGTTGGAAGCGGGGTTCGAACATTGCTCTGATACCATGTTGAACTACCATCTCTCCCAAAATCTTAAGCTGATGGGAGGTAGATAATTAATATTATATCTCAATAGTTTCACAGTCCTCAAAGCCCGTCGCTTCTTCACTGCTTCATAGTCCATCAAAGTAAACCACTTGTTCATTGCTTTCACCTCTTTGTTGATTGTAAAATCAAACAAGAGTTCACTGAAGTTGAGACTTTCTGGATTTGTCAATGTAGCTTCTGGTTGTGCTCCACATGATTCAAGAGTTGCTTCTGGAACTGTCGTTGTCGCTTGTGTTGTTTCATCCTCTCAAACTTCTATGGTTACAACATTTAAGTTCTTGAATCTCAATATACCCGTCATTTCTCATTGGATAGATTACCTCATTAAAGCTCTTAAGGTCTTCCCCCTTAAGTCTTGAATCTCTAAAAGTTTTTCCAAGATTTGAATCTTATTTTTCAATATTAGCCATTCAAAATGACTTAAATTATGTATTTATAGGCAAGAGATATACTTATTCACCTTTGATTCTTCAACTCTGACTGCCAGCGTGGCATATTTGACCGTTGTAAATCTTCAATGTGCATTTTCAAATAAAGCCGCTGTAATGACAGAAATCCTGATTTGAACGTTGCTTGTACGTTTGAAATAGCTATTGTCTTCCAGATGGCATAACGTTCATATTCTCAGTCTTCTGATATATTATCTCTGCTCCGTATTAATTGCTTGTCAGCTTTTGTCTTGTCATCATAAAGTGTATAATCTTCAGAGCTGATAATTTACGTCTGACTTGAATCTTTAGGTATGATCTGAGTATCTTTTACCTTGACTTTGGATATCTTCAAATATGCTATTGTTTTCAGTTTCTCTTGATTTCTACTTTCATATTTGATTCTCCATTTCTCTGATCTTTATATATGCCAAGATCAAAGTACTCCATATTTATCTTTTCATCACATTTGCAATTATAATAAAGTTATTCTAAGCCATCAGAAACTTACTTGAAGATAAATTTAATATCCTGGTTTCTCAAAGTCTGCAACTCTGAGTCTGAGTCCTGCAGTCTTTCGATCTTTAATCATTACCACTGAGTCTGAATCCTCAACCTTCATTCTTCTGGATATGTCTTTCATCGCGTTACGTCTTGTGACATATCTATTACAATGCTTGTCTGATTTAACCTCTACAATAACCAGACTTTAGTAAATCTTATACATATATCACTTCTATCCTCACATGCTTCTATCACAATTGGTTCTAACCATCATCTCATCATCAAAACTAAACTACTTAACGATCATCAAAACCGGACTTAACAAATTCCCCATTTTTTATGATGTTAATAAATTCTTATTTTTTATTAGGGATAATTGAAATTTAACCCCTTAAAGTACACTCAATGCAAAATTTTCCCCCTTAAACTTTTAATTATTCGATTTACAACCTTAAAGTATGACCTTTGTTCGATTTACAACCTTGAAATTTTTATCGATCAATTTACAACCCTCAACAATTATTTTGCTCAATTTAACCTCTTTATTGATAATTAACATTTTTGATAAACTTCAACAAAAGGTAAACCTGTCATTTCCTAATCATCTTCCTTAACTTCTTTCCCATCCTAATACTTTTCCACCATACTCACCCACGTTCATCTATCCTCCTCGTTAGAGGACCTGAACCGCTTTCTTATAAGAAATGGCGTCGGATCAATCAATTGTTGTTGCAAGGAATTGAAGGCTTGTAATCAAGAGAATTGGAGAACCTGGACGATGAATTACGACCAGGGGAGGTGACGGTGGAGAAAGTCGCCGGAGTTGTACCAGTCTCAGCGGCGGCTATGATATACGGCTCGACATGACGGAGTAGCCACTCAATAGTTTGGCCATCAGAATTTGTGTCCGAGCTCATGCGTTAGCTGAAAAATCCTTGCAACACAAATAATTGGCATACGAATGCATCGACTACCTTGCTATGTCGGTCTTTAGCAGGGGCTTCTTAATTGCCAGAGCGGAGCCGTTAGCGGTTCCAGCACCGCTGTTGCTTACCCTTTGACTAGGGCCATTAATTGCTGTATTACCATCTCATTGCGTAGCATATGACATCTGTAGAGGCAGAGAAATGGAGCACTTGATTCTTCTCCTTTATCTTCCACCTCCAAAATGCCAACAGCGGGAAAATTAGGGATTTTGGTGACAATAGAGGAATGTAGGAGAATAGAGTAGAGATGGGTGGGCATGAACAAGAAAGACCACCAACGAAATGACAAGTCATACCAAGTACGACCAAAGTATCAACCAAAATGTAGAGACAAAAAGATCATGGGCCACACCTAGCCTTACAAAAGAGCAAAAATATTATGCTAAACTTTTACGGGCTGCCTCCCGGTAGTGCTTTTGTTTAACGTCGTTTGCTCGACAGACTTAAATGACCAAAATGATGATGATTAATTAATATAATATACTAAACAAAAGGGGATACTTCTAACAATTACTCACCAAAGCATGTAGCAATTAAGTACACGAACCAACCAGAAATAAATGCTTAAGGAGTAAATAGGAAGGATAGTACCCGTGATTGCTAAATTTATAGTCTATAGCTAGACTTTGCCTTGCTTAGGTTTTTAATGCACTGGTGGTGGGTCATCCTCGCGCACCATATCCGTCTTTTTTATCAATACCGGTCTCCAACATAGGTTAGACGAATGCCGTCAAATCCAACGGTTCTTGACCTTTTCTTTTGATTTTCGAGCTTTCGGTTTGCGTGCCTTCACATTATTGCTGGAGTCATCTTCTTCAACTACCTGCGTGTTAGTACGATCCACAATAAGGGGACACAAAGTGTCCACAAAAGAACAAGATTCTAGTGTAGTGCATGGATATTTCAATGAAGTGTAAATGTTGAAGACAACGCGCTCATCATTCACTCCCAAACTAAGCTCGCCCTTACGAACATCAATCACAGCTCCCACCGTTGCTAAAAATGGTCTACCGAGGATACAGGGTGTATTGTACCCTACCTCTATATCCATAACAACAAAATCGACGGGGAAGTAAAATTTATCAACCTTCACTAGTACATCCTCAATGACTCCCATTGGACGTTTTATAGATCTATCCGCAAGTTGGAGAGTCATCTCCATATGCTTAAGCTTGCATATGCCAAGATTCATGAAATCATTGTAGGACATGAGGTTTATGCTTTGCCAAGATCACATAGCGCCTTCTCAAACAAAAGTCCCCCAATATCACATGGGATAGTAAAACTCTTGGGGTCTTTAAGCTTAGGATGAAGCTTGTGTTGAAGCACGGCGGAACACTCCTCACTTAGACACACTGTCTCATATTCTTCCAACCGTTTCTTTTTGGATAGTATGTCCTTAAGAAACTTACCATACGCCGGCATATTCGTGAGTGCTTCGATGAAAGGGATATTAATATTTAAGTGTCGAAAAGTGTCAAGAAAACGTGCATATTTCTTATCCAACTTCATCTTTTTATTTCCTCTCTCGGGGGATAGGTGAGTGATTCAAGATCAATTAAAGTATGGTTAAAATGTATACCTCCTTTACCCTTGTCGTTAGATGAAGATGGTGAAGCTTCCTTGAATGTTTGTGCATTTGGAGGACGCCATGTGTCATCATTCTGCACCTTTTTCTTCAAAATCTGCTCTGGATGTTGTGCTGCCCTATCGGGTTGAATCGAGGTGAGTTTGAGTTGAGCCGGATGAGGTTCGATTTGAACCGGCCCTTCCAAACTTGATTCCTTTCCAACATGCTCATTGAACAAGGTCCTCAAATCACTCAATCTTGGATTTTTCAATAGCCTTGGAACCTTTACCCGTTCTTCTTCTTCCTCCACCTCAACATAGCCATCATTTTTCAAGAAATCATCAATAATTTCTTCCTCTTCTTCACTCCACTCTTCCTCCTTCTTGTCTTCTTCATCCTCATTTCTTCCTCATTATGCCCATATGACTTTCCACTTCGAGTAATAATAGCATTGACTTCTCTCGGGTTTCGCTTGGTGTTGCTTGGTAATCCACCCGGTGGTCTACTATTATTTCTCTCGCCTTCCCTAGTCAAATGGTCTTCAATACCTCGCATTGATGCTTCCATAGTTCTCATTCTTGTATTTTGACTCACCACTGATGTTTTCAAATTGCCAACATCTTGGGAAATCACACCAATAGAAGTCATCATTGTTTGCATATTAGCGGCTTGAGTAGCAACGACACCCATCAGGTTTTCCATCAAAATTTTCCATTGTGAAACCTCTTCCATTGATTGAGAACTTTGTTGAATAGGGTCATATTGGGTAGGAATTTGTTGGTAAAAAATATGCAGTGGTGATTGTTGGTAAGAGGGATTTTTTTGGTATTCACTATGTTGTTGCACATTGGCATTGATGGATGCCTTTTGTTGTTGTTCAAGAGATGGTCCGGGTCCATGATTTTTTGAATTATCGTACCAATGGAAAGTGGGATGATCTCTCTTGATATTATTGTAGGCGTTGGTGTAAGCATTATTGAGCTTCCGGTGTTGTTGCATAAAACTCACTTCCTCCTTTGAATATTCACCGGATTTCACTAATCCCAATGGTACATTATCATTCCTTAGACCATCATAAGTTTCATGACTAGGCTTGTCATTCCCCAAACTCTTACTAGCTTGAATTCCATCAACTTTCTTACTAAGGGATGCCAATTGTGCCAACACTTCCGTTTGAATGGATGATTCTCCCACAAAAGCTACTTTCCTTGTACTTGTACCGGTTTCCCACATTCGGTTATTTTTGGAAATTTTCTCAATGGAATCATAGACATCTTGTGCCACACTCATCATCAAGGAACCGTTACAAGCTTGGTCAACTTCCGCACGTGCCTCTTTCCTTAACCTTCGACAAAAAAATTGGATTTGCATGTCTAAAGGGTATCCATTGTCGGGACATTCTCTCAACAACCTCTTGAATCTCTCCCAAGCAACCCCAAGTGATTCACTCTCGCCTTAATTGAAGCTAGCAATCACAACCTTTAATTCCAAATTTCTCCCAGGAGTAAAATATTGCTTCAAGAACTCATTTTGGATCTTATCCCAACTTGTCAAAGAATGGTGAGGGAGTGACATAAACCAATCCTTAGCTACCAACCAAAGAGAATGGAAACAGTGACATTCTAGTTAATTCTCTATGATTACCATGGTTTTTGGCGGTGTTGCATAATTCCTCAAATTGATAAAGGTGGTGGTGTGGATCTTCATTATCATCACCATGAAATTGGGTTGTAGACTCCACCAATCCAAAAAGATGAGACTTGATATCAAAATTGTTTGCACCAACATTGGGTAGAAGGATCGGGTTATTGGTTGCATTTCTCCTCATGGTTTGATCACAAATAGGTCTTGGGTTTGGATGGTTATTGTTGAGTGGCGGAATATTGTTGTTGTTTGGTGGTGGTGGATTTGGATTTTCAGGATTTTGGGCAAGGCCTTGGGCACGATTGAGCCCTTGCTCTTCTTGTGCGTCTACAAAGTTCTCATCATCCATCTCTCCTCTTGTGAAAAACTTTCACCTCGATTAGGCTCTTGGCTTGCTTGACTACCTTTATTTTTGGCTCTCAAATTTCGAATGCAAGTGTTGATATCCGAATGATATGGAGTGAGCGGTGCCTTGCCTTGTCAAGAACGTGTCATCCACTACAAGATAGAAACAACAAGAAAACAATAAAACAACACTTTGTGACTTACAAAGAGGTAAGCACCAAAGAAACAAAATAGAAATTAGGATAGAAAAAAGTTTTGACTCATTCTCAAGAATTTTGAACTAATACAAGTATCAACCGTTACACATCCCCGGAAACGGCGCCAAAAACTTGATCGAGACTTTCTAGGTGTCCAATCTTACCGGTAGTGTACCGGGTCAATTGTAGTCTAGTAAGTGGTCAAGGTCGTATCCCACAGGGATGTGAGGTCAAACACCAATTAGTTATTATTATCTTGATCCAAGTCGCAAGTTTTAACATAAAAGTGATAGTTTTACGCCTCTAATAAATTAACGATTAATAATAAAGATACTAACCAAGGCAATTTTATTGAATAACAGTCTCTTTTAGTTTCATGAATGTGACCAATCGACCTATTAAGGATATTTAACTGTGTGAAACGGCGTACTCCTATTCTAACAATTTCCCCTCATACGAGTGTACGAAATTGTTCTATGCCTCCTCCTTGGTTTAAGAGCCATAAACCTAATGATTTGACATGATAAACTCACTAGTACAACTAGTCATTCCCGGGATAAGAAATTGAACTCCGCTAACGGTCAACTTTACCTTCCGGTTTTTCTACCACGTCCTCACACCTAATATCTCCGTTCGGTATTAAGTGTGTGTGTGCTAATATTGGTTAATTACTCCAACACAAGCTAACAATCAATACAAGTAGAAAAAGCTTCAACACAATCGAAATTAAAATAAACATTACATAATCATCATCCGATTAACTAAAAGAGACCAAAATAGTTCAACTACAATGCCTTGGCTAGTTACAAGTCTAGTCACTCATTACTACGAATACTAACATATTTAATTTAGCATTCATGGTAATCAGATTAACAAAACAAAATAATACTAGAATATTACCGATTACAACCGTTGAATTTCAAAGGAAAAGCTTGCATTTTTCTTAGAGCATCCATGGAGGTTGTCCCGCAAGATGAGAGCTTCTTCCAATTAAAATAAACCAAGAGGTTGAACTAGCATTTTAGAATTATATTGTGATGAAAATAACTAATTTTGGAATTTAATTTTGGCTCTAAAAGCCATGGATAAATGTTGCCTGCAAGCTTGAGCAAAAAAATGGAGAAGATGAGCCTCCCTTTTGCTTCTCCTTCGATATATATATATAGCCTCTGAACGTGAATAGTAAATATGGAGAAGAATTGAAGGGCCCATTCCCGGTTTAAACCGGTAATTCCCGAGTCTCGAACTGGTCAAAATCGATCGATTGGATGTCAAACTCAACAAATGCGTCATTAAATGCCCAATATTTGCAAAATCTTGATATATTCCGGCGTGCGCCGCTAAAGGTCTCTGACGGCTTCTTTTGCGACGCTCGGCGCGCGCCGTAATAGGCTGGTTCTTCACAGCAGTTCGGTAAAATGGCCATAACTTGAGTTGTAGACCTCCAATTGATGTGATTCAAAGTGAGTTGGAAAGCTCGTTTGAAGATATAAAACTCTCATGAAAAAGTCTTCTCCAGATAATTCCTCTAAGTAGGGACAAAAGTCCGTTGAAGATAGGCTACGGTAGAAACACAAAAGACAATTGATCCGCTTGAACTCAATAGCTTCTGGCATACTCTTCTAGTCCTCAAAAGACGTGTCAATGCTCAACACGTGTCATCCATCGGAGTCTTGGTCAACCTATAGTCCTGCAATAAATCACCAAAATACCAAGCGTAAACCCGACACGACGCTCCGGTTACTAAACCGGTACAAAACCTATCAAAATATGATATTTTATATAATAATTACTATCTACACATTTGGATGAAACTAAGAAATTAATGATTTGAATTGGTACAATAATGCTCAAAGTGGTATCAGAAATGGGCTAAAATGTCATAATAATGAGCGACAATTTGTCTCTCATCAAATGCATCGACTACCTTGCTATGTCGGTCTTTAGCAGGGGCTTCTTAATTGCCAGAGCAGAGCCGTTAGCGGTTCCAGCACCGCCGTTGCTTACCCTTTGACTAGGGTCATTAATTTCTATATTACTATCTCATTGCATAGCAGATGACATCTGTAGAGGCAGAGAAATGGAGCACTTGATTCTTCTCCTTTATCTTCCACCTCCAAAATGCCAACAGCGGGAAAATTAGGGATTTTGATGACAATAGAGGAATGTAGGAGAATAGAGTAGAGATAGGGGAGGGGGTAAGAGGACGGGATGGACACATGAGTTGGTGGAAAAATAAGGGGATGATATGTAAATGACAAATTTACCTATCGCTAAAGTTTTTAGTAATGTTAGTTATCAATTAAGGGGTTAAATTGAGCAAAATAATATGTTAATTATCAATTAAGGGGTTAAATTGAGCAAAATAATTGTTGAGGGTTTTAAATTGATTGATTAAAATTTTAAGGTTGTAAATTGTTCAAAAGTCATAGTTTAAGGTTGTAAATCGAGCAAATAAAAGTTTAAGGGGGTAAATTTTGCACTGAGTATACTTTAAGGGGGTAAATTGCAATATTACACTATAAAATCTATGTATTCAGTTTCATCCATAAAATATTCTTAATCCAGCCCATCCGACGAACTCGATATAGTCCATTATCTCACCCTAGATGAAAATCATGGCTCCGCCCTTGATCGCGTATGAAGTCTTGTGACTTATCTATTACAACGCTTGTCTGATTTAATCTATACAATAACCAGACACTAGTAAATCTTATACATATATCACATCTAACCTCACATGCTTCTATCCCAGCTGGTTCTCACCATCATCTCATCATCAAAACTAAACTACTTAACGATCATCAAAACCATAATTAACAAATTCCCCATTTTTTATGATGTTAATAAATTCTTATTTTTTATTATGAAAAATATATATTTATGTTTTGGACGATGTCGAGAACTCTTGTAAGCCTATCTAGATCTTAATAAATTAATATCATTCAAAAATTAAACAGAAGTCATAGAGATCATGACTTCGAAGAATTCGCTTCATTTCATTAATTTTTAGATATTACAATACAATGCAAAAAGAACAAAGTGCAGGGAATGAAAATTATTTATAAAAACACTTCAGTCCTCTTCTTTTGCTCCTGCTTCTGCTTCCCAGATCTAAGTTCCTCATCAAACCTAGATCCCCCCTTACCATCAGCTCTGATATCCGCCTTTATCAGCTTTTGTGGTATCATTCTTATAGCTGATATTTCCCCTTACTGGCAGCTGCCTTTTTGCTGATGTTCAAACCCAAGTCAGATGAGGTGAGCATAGGTTTTCATCAAAGATCACACTCATGTTGAGTATAACCTTGTTCTTAGCTGATGACCTAATTATATACCCCTTGACTCCATCTTCATACCCTACAAACACTTAATTCTTGGCTCCTGATTACCTTCACTCACATTATAATAAATTGTGCTTACAAAAACCCTTAGACCTGAGTAATTAGCAGGCTTGCATGACCACATCTCAATTGGTGTTTTGAGATTGATCCTTATGTGATGTTCCCTATTGATTAAGTAGCAAGCTGTGCTGACAGACTCTGCCCAAATTCTTCTTTACAAACCAGAATTAGAGATCAGGCACCTAGACCTCTCATAAGAGTTTGATTCATTCTTTCTGCCACTCCATTCTTCCGAGGGGTATCCATGACTATGAGGTGCCAAGAAATACCATCATCATTGCAGAAATAATCAAACGCATACCAACAGAATTCCATACTATTATCTGTACGGAGCCTTTTGATCTTCTTCCCTGTCGGATTCTCCACTAGAGCCTTCCACTGCTTGAAACTCTTGAATGCATCACTATTGTGCTTCATCATACCACCCAATTCATTCTTGAATAATCATCAATGAATGACACAAAATACCTGTGACCACCCAAAGATTCCACCATTGATGGCCCCCAGCAATCAGAATGAATATAATCAAGTGATGCCTTTGTGTTGTGTATGCTTTTTGAGAACTTGCTCCTATGTAGCTTCTCAAACACTCAATTCACACAAAATTTTAGATTTGTGACCTTATTTCCCCCAAGTAGACTAGCTTCTGACAGAATCTGTATCCCTCTTTCCCCTATATGACCAAGTCTCATATGCCATAGCTTGGTTAGCTATGACTGGTGAACTTATGATGATGCAACATTAGCAGAATCAGATACAATAGAGCCCTTAATAGATACAATGTTCCTTTTTAACACCCTCGATGACCAAAACTTAGTCTTTGTTGACACTCGGTACTCTAACTTCACCTCTGAACTTGAACCATTTGCTGTCCAATAGACCAAGAGATAACAAATTCTTGCTCATCATGTGGTACATGCATGTCTGCAAAATCTACTATCATCAGTCCTCAGCTGAATTGAGCCAATGCCAACTATATGCAGGCCAATATGTCATTCATCCTTCTGCTCAAAGGTTAAGAACCACTCCGTGGGTGGACTAATATGATAGGATGCTCCAGAATCAAGAATCCACACATCATTATGATGTTCTGACTCCCCAACCACTAGAGCCTGATCATCATCTGACTTATGCTCAGCTGCAATAACAGTTGTGCCAGACCTATTCTCCTGATGCTCCTTTTTCTTTGGACAGTTAGACTTTCAATGTCCACGCTCCTTACAATAATTAAAAACATCTATGGACTTAGGACCTTTGGAACCAGATTTCTTGGATTTTTTCTTCAATTCCCAGGCTGTTCATTCCCTTTTCCACTGCTGCTGTTGGCTACCAAGTCAGCTGCATGACTGTTTGTACCTGTACCCATTGCCTTATGTCTTAGTTCCTTTGCATGGAGAGATGATCTCACATTCTCCAAAGACACTAAATCTTTCCCAACAATGAAGTATTGCACAAAATTCTCATATGATCCTGGCAATGACAAGCACATGATTAGATCTGCATCTTCATCTTCAATCTTGACATCAATATTCCTCAAATTCAACAATATTGTGTTCAGCTGATCAAGATGATTTCTCAGTTGAGTACTTTCATGCATCCTCAAACTGAACAGACGCTGCCTCGACATCAAATTGTTGGTTAATGACTTAGTCATATACATACTCTCAAGCTTTGACCAAAGGCCAGTTGTTTGTAATTACTGTAAAGAGCATAGATGGTTGAATGTGCCTTCTCCTTCAGGCGAGCCGTCTCATTGGAACCGGCATCCCTTTTCTTGGTTAAATGAGTCCACAATCCTTGTTACATTAACAAGGCACGCATCTTGATTTGTCATAAACTGAAACTATTTCTCTTTGTAAACATGTCGATCTTCACGCTAATTGCAGACATCATTCCTTGTGGGAGAACATACCTTGATCCCAGAACCTATAACCAGTGAAGACCTTGGTGACTATCAAATCGGCTTAAACTATGGAGATTCCAATAACTTTGCTCTGATACCAGTTTGTTGTAACGGATTGCAAAGAAAGAACATGAATAATAGATCAAATAACGTGAAACTAATAAACAAGAATAGAAACAAGAAGAACATATAGTGATCTAACGTGGTTTCCGGCGTTGTGCCTACTACTCTACAGATAGAAAATGATCATTTATTATGCAAAGAATTACAAGAAGATACTTGCATACTACCTATGTAAAAATAAATGCTTGTATTTATAGCATTGGAACCCTAACCCTAGTCGCCATAACGACTCATGTCGAAATTCCTATACATGCCCAGATGTAATCTCAACTTAGCTGAATCACCAGGTGTAACCAAACTCAAATGCAGAGCTGACTCAAACGTATTCAACATACTACAGCTGATACCACTCGGCAGAACTTGGACTCAATTGAACACCATTTCTGCTAACCTTCCAGACTTGAACACTGAGCTCAGCTGACCATCACCAGGGCCGACCCTCGCTTTTTTTGGGCTTAAGACCAAGTCCCTGAATTAGGCATTTTAGTTGAAATTGTTTTTACTTATTGTTAGATATTTTTTCATAAATAAATATTTTGGTTATCGTTTGCATACGAGTTACCGTACGAATTAATGTTATCGCAATGAAACGGGGTTCGACCTGCCCGGTCAGGTCATGGTGGGTCGAGAGGGCAGCGCCAACTCGTGGGGGTTCGGGGGCAACGCCCCTGAAACCTAAACCAATGCATGCATCAGTTCATGAAGGGATATGCATTTTCAGACATGCATTTTCGAACTGATATGTACTTACCCTAACGTGTAAGGGTTGCATGCATCCGGTGAACAGTGACAACCCTACCCTTTCGTGCAAGGAGTACCTTCATTCGTTTATGGGGTACTTGCAACCTATAAAATACATAAGTATGCAGACGAAAATTCATAAGTTTGACAACATCATCAAAAAAAAAACTTTGAGTGTCCTCGGGTTTGATTCAAACAAGTCACTGTTTGAATCAAACACCCCCGTTATATCCTGAAAGAGATTTTCATTTGATCCCTTAGTGACAAATCGTGTAGGACGAAACATCTTTTAAATGACAACGTTATTAATGTGCCTTGGAGTTTCTAATTCTCTGTCAAATCCTAAGTACTACATTTTTTCCAACACTTATCGCGTTTTTAACATCCGTAAATGCAAAAAATTAATAAAACTTGTTTGTATGTCTATTTTATTTTTAGGCCAAGTAAAATTTTTTATTGGGACCTTTATCGATTGGAGTAAAAAATAAATTGGGCATTTATCAAAATAAAAATTAACATATTATATTAGGTTGGATCGGATTAAATCTACACAAAATTTTCTTTTCTTTTAGCGAAACATGTACCGTTGGCCCTCCGACACCCTTGGGCTTAAGACCCGGGTCTCGCCGGCCTCACTATAGGGCCGGCCCTGACCATCACTCAGATGACCATAGAACTCAGCAATGCCAGATTCAGACGCGGGGATCAAGTCTCCTATACTAACAATATTCCTTCCTCCTCGAGAGAGATGCCGTCTTTTAAGTTATTTCATTCCAACGTCATAGATATGATGATTGGTGAAATTTTTTTTTTTTTTTTTGGTTTTTTTGAGGGAAGATGATTGGTGATTTTTAATCATCGAGATGTAAAAAAACCTTAGAGGGAAGGGGCAACATGTATATGGAGAACAAAACATGATGTTAGAGTATATGGATATTTCTAGATATTGGAGGACTTAAATGTAATATCTAAGATAGATTCTCCTAGACAAGTGGTACATTGTACTAGTGACATGTGTCCTATCAATAGTCTATATGTAACAATGAACAAGGATCAATGAAATCTTATCCTTTGGAACCATATTCTGTTATCAAAGTTGGTATCGGAGCCACTATCTTCTTCTCCGGCTATGGCCGACACCGGGAGCACAGCTCTGGCAGGCAGCATGCAGTCAACTCCTGCATCTATCTCACCAACCCCAGCTCAAACGATTTTGTTTGGTACTCAAATCCCAACTCAGGCACTTTCGTCTTCATCTGTTCCCATAATCAACACCACCACTTTTCCACTTTCCGGAGCTCCACTGTTTTCCAGATCTCCGTCCTCTACTCTTCACCGACCATCACTCCTTACACCAAATCAAACTAACTATCTGCCTACTATTACACATGCACCCCCATTTGGTGGTACTTTGACCCCAAGCTTTACTGTCAAGCTCAATCGAACCAACTACCTTATGTGGAAGTACTCAATTTTGCCAGTCATCAGAGGCCATCCTCTTGAAGGTCATGTGTTTTGATCTAAGCCCAAACCACCAGAATATGTCTACACCATAGGAAATCCAGCTATTCCTATCAATAATCCAGCATATGATGAGTGGGAGACCATGGATGCACTATTACTTGGATGGATGCTTGGGTCCATGACTGAACAAGCTCTTCTTGAAGTGGTTGGTTGTGGTACCGCTGCTGAAGTTTGGCACACTTTGGAGATTCTCCACAATAATCAGGCTGAGTCTAGAATTTTGGAACTGAAAGATGCTCACCAAAACTGAAAAAGGAAACAAGTCTATGGCCGATTATCTGATCCAAATGAAAACACATGGTGATGAACTAGCTTCAGCAGGATATTCAGTTTCAATATCGGAGTTGATTTTGGCCACTCTTGGAGGTCTCACCAAGGAATATGAATCTGTGATAGTCAATATCACCTCAAGAGTTGGTTCATTATCTTGGCCTGAAGTCCAGTATCAACTCTTAACTCATGAACGTTTGATTTCAAGGTTTAATCCTTCTTCTCCTTTGGACCTGTCTCAATCAAGTGCTCATATGGCTCAAATGTATCAAGGAGGAAACAGGGGTTCCAGACCACAAAACAATGGCAGAGGCAGAGGTGGAAACCAACAAGGGTCTGGAAGTAAAGGCAGATCCAGGAGATGAGGTAGAGGAAATGGTAGAGGTGTTGCTGGTAGTGGTCCAAGGCCTACATGTCAGATATGTCTTAAAGTTAGGCACATTGCATCAGAGTTCTGGCACATGTATGATTCAAATCCTCAGGGAAATGTAATGGCAATCAAAACGGTGGAAACAGACAAGTAGTTGCTTATCTTACAACACCAGAAATGGTGGGAGGCCCAAGCAGGTATGCAGATTCTGGAGCAACTAATCATGTGACATCTTAAATCTGAGTATGATGGTAATAAATCTTTAACTATTGGTAATGGCCAAAAACTGCATATAGCACACACTGGACACTCTATCATTGAACCAGATATACACTTGAATGACATTCTGCATGTTCCTCACATAAAAAAGAATCTGATTAGTATTTTCAGACTAACCTCTGATTACAATGTCTTTGTTGAATTTCATTGCTCTAAATGTTTTGTGAAAGACAAAGTGTCAAAGAAAGTACTTCTGGAAGGAACCCTGGCAAATTGTCCTGTATCAGATTCTGCCTTCTTTCAGTGAAGACTCCAACTGGTTCAAAAGTTCCCTTCAATCCAAGAGTCTTGTTCCTAGTAGTTTTACTGCTTCTATTGTCTCTAATGAAACTAGCCCTCATGTGTGGCATAGAAGATTAGGGCATCCTAGTCTAAGGATTTTAAATAAAGTTGTTTCAGATTATGGTGTTGTTATTAATGGGAATCTTTCTTTCTGTGATGCATGCCAATTTGGCAAACTTCATGTTGTACCCCTTGGTTCCTCTACTAGTCATGTTGTTAATGTTTTAGACCTGATTCACACTGATATCTGGGGACCTGCCCCTGTCCAATCTACTACTGGTTTCACTTATTATATTCACTTTATTGATGACTATAGTATATTTACCTGGATTTATCCTCTCAAACATAAGTCAGATGCATTGTCTACCTTTGTTCAGTTCAAAAAATGGCTGAAAACACTCTTAATGCTACTATCAAAACTGTTCAGTCTGACTAGGGAGGAGAGTATAGGGTTTTTGAGTCTTATCTGGCAGAACATGGGATTAAATTCAGGCATCCATGTCCCCATGTTCATGAACAAAATGGAAGGGCTGAAATGAAGCACAGGCATATAGTAGAGACTGGTCTTACTCTTCTTGCACAGTCTTCCTTACCTCTCAAATACTGGTGGGATAGCTTTCATCATGATGTCTCCATCATCAACATTCTTCCCACACCTGTGCTTCACCATAAATCACCTTTTGAAACTCTTTATAACAAGAAACCTGACCTAAAACTGATAAAAACATTTGGATGTACTTGTTATCCCTACCTTAGACCTTATCACACTCAAAAGGTCCAGTACCACACCCAAAGATGTGTTTACTTAGGGCTTAGTCATACTCACAAAGGTCATAAGTGTATGGACACAAATGGCAGAGTCTGTATTTCTATGCATGTTAAATTCAATGAATCAGAATTTCCCTATAAGTTAATGCATCCTAATAGCACTTCTAGTGTGATATCAAGTCCTAATGATATACTATTTGCTCCTAGTTATACTATTCCTGCAGGATCATCAAGTCAGGGTGCCATTTCAGAAGTACAATCTGCTAGTCCTGGTCCAAGTTCTCATGTGCATTCTTCATCACCAGATCATCCAGAATCACCAGTGCATACACCAGTGCATAATCCACCAACAGATAACACTCACTTCCTTACCGATGCCTCTCCTGTCTCTCAATCCCCTATATCCTCACTTGCAAATGCATCCCAGTCCAGTGACTCATCCTCCACATCATCCTCAAGTGTTTCACCACCACCAAAACACCAGATGCAAACAAGAGCCAAGAGTGGCATTTCTAAACCCAAGAAAATATTTACATTGACTGCTGTTGTGGAGCCAGATAACACACTGGAACCTACTTCTGTGACTCAAGCCATGGCTGGTCCAAAATGGCTAAAATCTATGCAAGAAGAGTATCAAGCCCTAGTTCAGAATCAAACATGGGAACTAGTTCAACATCATCCATCACAAAATCTGGTAGGGAACAGGTGGATTTTCAAAACTAAGTTGAAGCCAGATGGCAGTGTCTTGAAATACAAAGCCTAGGTTAGTGGCTAAAGGGTTCAATCAAAAGGAAGGCATAGATTATACAGAAACCTTCAGCCCTGTGGCCAAGGCAGGGACAATCAGAGTGATCCTATCTCTAGCAGCATCCTTAAATTGGGGAGTTCATCAGGTTGATATAAATAATGCATTCCTAAATGGAACTTTATATGAATCAGTGTATATGCCCCAGCCTGAAGGCTTCATTGATCTTACCAAACCTGGTCATGTATGTCACCTGAAAAAGGCTTTATATGGCCTCAAACAAGCTCCAAGGGCATGGTTTGAGGAGCTCAAGACACAGCTCCTACAGTGGGGATTCACTCAGTCAGTGTCAGATACATCTCTTTTTATTATGAGGCACAACAACACACTCCTGTATGTGTTGGTATATGTTGATGATTTTTTGATTACTGGAAACAGTCTTGATGCAATCTAGAAGTTTGTCAAACTTCTCAATAATAGGTTTCCACTGAAAGATCTGGGGGAACTCAGTCATTTTCTTGGTGTTGAAGCTCACAGACATAGCAGTGGTATATTTCTGACTCAAAGACATTATCTCAAATAGCTGCTGCATAAACTCAACTTGGATAATGTCAATCCTTGCCCTGCTCCTATGGTGACAGGCAAATCCTTCCTTCCAGAAGAAGGTACTCCTATGAAAAACCCCTCATTATACAGAAGTGTCATTAGTGCTCTTCAGTACTTGACTTTTACAAGACCAGATGTGGCCTTTGATATAAACACATTGAGTCAGTTCATGCACACACCCAGTGATGTACATTGGCAAGCCTTAAAAAGAGTCCTGAGATATCTGAAGGGTCCGTGGACTTTGGCCTACATTTCAAGGCACAGGGCTCACTTGATCTCACAGCCTATACAGATGCTGCTATCTCTCTCACTGGATATAGTGATGCAGATTGGGGTTGTTGTAAGTATGACAGAAGATCAGTAGCTGGACACTGTATGTATCTTGGTGACTCTCTAGTGACTTGGAGTTCAAAAAAAACAATATGTGGTCTCTAGATCTAGTACAGAATCCGAGTATAGAAGCTTGACAAATGCTGCAGCAGAAATCACTTGGCTCAAATCTCTTCTGAAGGAACTTGGTATTAAACTCACATCAACTCCAGTGCTGTATTGTGACAACATCAGTGCCAACTCTCTAGCCCAAAACCCTATTTTCCATGCTAGGACTAAGCATATTGAGATAGATGTTCATTATGTTAGAGATCAAGTTATTAATGGTGATTTGGTGGTGAACTACATCCCATCTAATGAGCAGCCTGCAGATATCTTTACTAAAGCCTTATCAGGCACTGTGTTTGTTCCCTTTCGTGCCAAACTAAATGTTGAACATCACCCACATTTAGTTTGAGGGGGGATGTTAGAGTTTATGGATATTTCTAGATATTGGAGGACTTACATGTAATATCTATAAATGTAATATCTAAGATAGATTCTCCTAGACAAGTGGTACATTATACTAGTGACATGTGACCTATCAATAATCTATATGTAACAATGAACAAGGATCAATGAAATCTTATCCTTTGGAACCATATTCTGTTATCAAAGTGGCTTGATGATGAAAAGATACACCTTCGATAAAAAAAAACACTAGCAATATAAACATTATTTTGGAGATTATATTGTTTACAAGTTCGTGAAGCATACAAGTTTGTGCACTCCGTTTAAGAAAAACACGGGCAGTGATTGTGATCAGTGATCACAAATACCACATGATACTTGGGGATCAGCATTATTAAAAGAAGACTGTTAATAACTTCACAATCAATCTATTTTAAAGGCAATATTCGACATCTCCGGAATGCACAAAACTGATGAGAGGTCGGTCGAAAGTAAATTTTGACATCTTAAAAAGTCGAAATT
Source organism: Gentiana macrophylla (assembly GCA_026214975.1). Lineage (NCBI taxonomy): Eukaryota > Viridiplantae > Streptophyta > Magnoliopsida > Gentianales > Gentianaceae > Gentiana > Gentiana macrophylla. The sequence continues at coordinate 40,312,863 of CM047806.1, read as the reverse complement.
AATTTTTGGTGTCAGGTAAATCGACTATGAGTAGTAGTGCCAGCCGTCAACATCTGCTGCCGAGTATTGGCCTTAAAATTGAAAAAGATGGCATAGGCAAGCTACTTGGTGGTGGAGAGAGCGTGGAAACCACCGATTCCCATAAATCACCCACCTTATCAGTCTCTTTGATCAGCAACTTGGGAGATACTTGCTCAGATTTACTTGGATTCTTCATGGATCTAGTACCCTGGAGGACATGACACATGGCTCGAGATCCACGGCCACCTGCAGAAGAAACTGCAATATCCTTTGAAAAGCCGCCGCTAGCAGTAGCAGCAGGTTTAGGCGCTGTAGTTTGTTTGAAGGCCAATGAGGTACTAGTTGATGATTTTCTAGGAGCAATGAGGGATGATGAGTACTTCGAATTAGAAGCTATATTACTTTTTTTAATGGGTTTTGTGTTGATTGGAGGAAGAGAAAGTCCTCTAACAAGAGGTTTAATCTGTACTGTTTCGATGCTTGAATTCCTTAGAAGAGATTTGCGGGGAAGGGGTAGGGGAAGAAGGGGCGGCTGTTTCTTATGAGAAGAAAATGGAGGATATGAAGACAGCTGAGAATGATTGCTAATTATTAATGGAGGAGATGGTAAGATCCCAGCTGCTTCAAAGTTTGAAGCTTGATTCTTGTGGGTTCTTACAGTTGGGGATTTGTGGGAAGAGATTGATTTGTCTGATGAAGAATGGAAAAGAACAGCTTCCATAATTAACAAGATATCAATCAAACTTTAAAAAAAGGAAGAGGTTAATAATCAGGATTGATTGTAATAATATGAAATCAAAATAAAGCTGAATAAAATAACCTAACCCTTACATGGAATCATGGAAGGATGTTAAAAGTAGTAGTTATATATTGGTAATCTTTAAATGGATTATTACCAATTAATAAAAGCCGAAGAAGATCTCCAATGGAGCAAAATGACACACAGCGAGCGCTGCGTAATCGGTAGAGCCAAAAAGTGGCTTCTACGTCCAGAGCTAATTCATGTTCCTCTGATGGAGTAGCCTTTTTATAGAAGAGATATTAATTGCAATTCCCTCACCGACTACTTCATATTTTATAGAAGGAATTGATATGTGGTAAGTGTTCTAACGGATACTGCTCAATCAATCCCTGGGAAACCGACTACTTCATATTTTACAATTTTCAACTGCATAATTTTATTTGCTATCAAAAGTGAATTTCGATGAATTTTTATCCGAAAATCGGTGAATCATGAATTTTGAAAATTAGTGAATTTTTTTTTTTTTTTTTTAAGGTAATTTGTATATATATATGTGGCTTTTACGCAAAAGTGTTCTAACGGATACTGCTCAGTCAATGATGAAATATTTTTTTTTATTATATTTTAATTATTCTGGTTACTCCCAAAATTATCAATCATTACGTCATTTATTATCCCTAAAAAAAACACAAAGAAATGTCATTATTTAATTATAGAAAAATATTAACTATGTTTCAAAATGTAAATTCATTTATGATTTTTCACACAAATTAAAAAATTCATTATTTACATTATAAGACAAAACTAAAAAACTAAATGGAGCACATCACATCATATTTGGTACTATTGAATACAAGTTACAGCTAATAATTACAAAGGTAGGAACGTCTCAAATATATGGCGATGAATAAAACAACATATTTGATATTATTTTCTTATCACGACATCATTTTTTATTTGTTAATATTGTATTCATGTTTTTGTTTTTGTTTTTTACATAAACCAAAAAAAAAATCAGTATATCATAAAATCATACACAATTTTAGTTAAAAAAAAGTCTAATCAATTATGTTATATTTTTTTTACACACCCTCTAGTATATAACAAATATAAATGTTATAATATATTTTTTTTTTACAAAGTCGTAGGATTTTATATTATTTTTTGGTTTTATGGCCTTATGATTACACAAAGACAATCTTGAATGTTGTTCCTAGTTTTTATTTTCATCTGTTTTAAAGAACAATATGTATAAAAGTTTTATGTATCTATTTGAATACAATCCAAAATCATAAACACCGTTTCTCTAGTAGATCAAGTACCACAAACAAAAAAGAATAATAAGAATAATATGTGCCAATTCCAAAAATGATAATAACGTGACTTAATTAGAAGAAAGTGAAACCAAGAAGTATAATTTATTCAAGGATGGTGATGGAGGCACACCTATTATCTACCGATCTGGTCTCCCGAATAATTTTGAACCATATATAAATTTAATTACGATATAAAAAAAAAAGAAAAGAAAAACTTACAAATTCTAGACCATAATTTGCATCGGTCCGGGATATGTTGTACAAAGTTCCCGATGCCTTAATCATTTACTTTTCATCAATGTTAAATTGTTTCTTGAGTATAGGTCCCATGAATAAATTCAATAATATCAAGTGTCGCTGTCAATAATATATTTTACTTAATATTACACCTAGTTTTAAAAAAAAAATTAATTTGGAAAAAACAAAAATCAAAAGGTTAGAACTTAGAAGGATCCCCTCAAAAAAGGAAAAAAAAAAAATATTAGAAAGGACTGTTGGGCGGCAGCCGCCAATTTGCTGTGGACCGTTGGATGCTGTTTACTCGTTCACGTAGCCGTCGAGGCAATTGTGACGGTTGATGATGATGTTTCCTTGTTCCCCAATATTGCGTATGGTCAATAAGTTGATACTCCTTTCTATTTTTTCTCAAAATTTGTTTTGTTTTTAGACGACTTTTCTCGAAATCACGTATTTACTATTGATTATATATTTTTTTCTTAATTTTTCATTTACTTCACCACTACCTTTAAATTGTTTTTCGATACCACAATACATGCGTCGGTGTCATTGAAGTTTTGTTTCGCTAACATCATTGGATCTGACGTTTTTTTATCAATAACACATTTATAACTATAGTATCAGTGTCACAGATGGTGTTGAAAACCAATGTCAGTGTCAGTGACGCCCGTACCGAAAACAAACGTCAGTGACACAGACGTTATGTTGCACAAAAATAATAAAAATATAATGGTGGTGCAAAGAGTAATTTTAAGAGTGTCTGATTTAAGGGTGCCGGTTGAAGTAAAAACGTTGTGTCAATAGAAGCCGTATGCTTTATTTATCTGTCATTTTACAATATTAATACATTATTTATAACTCCCTCTATTTTTTATCTATCATAGATAGAAGAATCACACAGATTAAGAAAATAATTAATATGTCTAAAATATAGTAATAGAAATGTATTTTTTTATTGGAGATGTAAATACTTTGTTGGTAAATGAGTTTTTAGTATTGAAAATGTATTTTTTTATTGGAGATGTAAATACTTTATTGGTAAAGGAGGAAAAAATAATAAATGATGCGTTGAAAATGTAAAATGACAGATAAATAAAAACAGAGCAAATTTTAAAATGTGACAGATAAAAAAACGAAGGGAGTAGATTTTTTCACTTTTATCCCTCAATTTAATTATAATATATTAACAAAATATTTGCGTCTCCAATTAAAAAAATTTCATATGTTAAAAACTCTAAAAGTTAATTTGTAGCACTATTACTATTGCATATACAAATTCCCAATATAATACTCAAATTAATAAGAGATAATCAACATTTATTGGGTATGCATATATTCAAAAGACAATTTAGTCATTTTATACTCTATTCTAAACATATTAATTACTTTATTAACATGTATAGTAATTTTATATGCGACATTTTAAAAAACGGAGGAGTACAACCTCCGTTCTAAAATATAAGTCATCTTAGGAGTTTTCAAACAGGTTAAGAAAGTAATTGAGTGTCGTTAATTAGAAGGTTAAATGTCTAAAATAATAATTGACTATCATTAATGCAATAATTGTTAATTAATGAAAAATGATTGAATTAATAATAAATTAAAGGTAATATAAATAAAAAAGTAATAAATGTTGCATTGGAATATAGAATTACTTATTGATGATGTCGAAATTATCATCTTGTTTTAGCGGTGTTTGTATGGTGGATATCTGGCTATAAAAAGTGTATTAAAGTGGTGTTTGCCGGTGGTGCTCGGCGGTGCTACTGAGATTCAGCGGTGGTGTGCTTAATAAAAGAGGAGAGTGGACAAATTGCTTTTGCTTATATGTTTTTATATCTTGGTTGTCCCTTTAAATTTAAATGGTTATATGTTGCCCTATTTATAGAGGCCAAGCGATTAAAGCTTCGCTTATTTTTAAAATGAGGACATATAGTACAAAATACTACCTCCGTCCCATAAAAGTGTCATCAATAACGGAAAACGAATTGTCCATAAAAAGTGTCCATTTAAATTTTAAATACATTTTTTCCAATCATATCCCTATTTTAACATTTAATTTTCCATAATCCTTCATATTCCAAAACAATCATTTATGATTAGTTAAGGGTATATTTGTCTATTCATTCTTAAAATACAACACATTAATTATTTCCTTAATCTCCGTGTCCAACAAAAAGTGGACACTTTTTGTGGGACGGAGGTAGTATATATTTATCTATAGTAGCGGGCTCGTAGAGGAGCTAATTATAATAGGCCGCGCTCATGATGGCCTCGCCGATTCTTGTATCTTTTACATCCTTGTCTTGCCAATCCGGAGGTAGTCTCTTCCTCTAAGTGTCATGGACGAGGTCGCTGGCAGACCTAATGACCTGGGGTTCGCGGGCCGGCCGCTAGCCTGACAGGCATATAACCAAAGGCTTGGTGCAGGCCGATGGCCTGCGAGTTCGCGGATTGTGGTGGCCGGTGGCTTTATCCACTATTTTGGGGGTCGAATGGACCCGAATAAGGATCCGTGGGCCAAATTATGATTTAGGCATATCAATGGCCCCCTACTCCGTGCCTTAAGGATTTTCTTGAAATGTTAGGCGGGGAGTAAAGTTTGTTCGTGGATCCATTGGCTTGAACTAATGTGATGGCTCGCTATTGTGGCGGATCGCTTGTTAGCTTTTTGGTTTGAGAGCCTTTGACCTTGTAGAAGGTTCCTTCGAAGGCGAGTTCCAAACAAGATGCCAAGGTGAAGTCGGTCTTATAGAGTGCTCGCTCAAAGGTGAGTTCCAATTATGATGCCGAGCTGAAGTCGGACTTATAAAGTGCTTTCTCAAAGGCGAGTTCCAAATATGATGCCGAGCTAAAGTGTCGGTCTTACAAAAAGGTTCGCTCCAGGGCGAACTTCAAAATATGAAGCCGACCTAGAGGTCGGTCTTACAAAAAGGTTCGGTCTTACAAAAAGGTTCGCTCCAAGTCGAACTTCAAAATATGAAGCCGACCTAGAGGTCGGTCTTACAAAAAGGTTCGCTCCAAGGCGAACTTCAAAATATGAAGCCGACCTAGAGGTCGGTCTTACAAAAACGTTCGCTCTAGGGCGAACTCCAAAATATGATGCCGACCTAGAGGTCGGCCTTACAAAAAGATTCACACCGGGGCGAACTCCAAAATATGATGCCGACCTAGAGGCCGGTCTTACAAGTTTGGCATATGAAGCCTTAGTCTTGGCATTGATAGCCTGTTTTATGGCTTATAGCCTTTTGTGCCGCGCTATGAAGCAGACGACATTGTCATTTTGTCCGACTTATTTTTTAGGCTCGCACTATGAAGCGGACGGCCTTGTCGTTTTGTCCGACTTATTTTTGCAGCTTTTGTGACGTCAAGCGTCTCACCGCGGGGCTGCGCTATGAAGCGGACGACCGAGTCTTTTTGTCCGACTTATTTTTGTAGCTTTTGTGACGTCAAGCGTCTCACCGCAGGGCCGCGCTATGAAGCGGACGACCGAGTCGTTTTGTCCGACTTATTTTTTAGGCTCGTGCTATGAAGCGGTTGGCCTTGTCATTTTGTCCAACATGTTTTTTTAGGCTCACACTATGAAGCGGACGGCCTTTTGTTGAAGAGAAAATCCACGTTGATAGAGAGCTTATAATAAGTGAGCTCGCTGATATGGAGCTTGTAAATGAGCTCGCACATTTATTTTTGCTCGAAATATTTCATCTTTTTCGAGTCTGCTATTTTGGTCCGACGTATCCGTATATATATATATATATATATATATATATATATATATATATATATATATATATATACGGCCCCCTTGTTTTTGGCGAGGTCGAGGAAATTAAAGCATCGAACTTGCTAAAAATAGTTGAACTAAAAGCCTTACTTGTTTCTATTGAGCTCGATGACTGAATCAAAAAATCCGATGTGTGGCCCCCTTGTTTTGAGTAAGATCGGAGCTATGCCGAGGGAGCTTGCTGGAAACAAATTCAGAACCAAAGTATTAGTTCAAAAATTCCGATATACGGACCCCTATTTCAGACTAGATTGAGGGTGTTTTGCGGCGAGCTTGTTTGAAATAGATCTCGAGATAAAAAAAAACTCGGTGCCTGTTTTGAAAATTCCAAAACGCGGCCCCTTTGTTTTGGACAAGATTGAGATCGCGAGTAACTCGTCTGAAACAAATGTTGAGGACGATATCCGGGACGATAACACTTGAGAGCTTATAATAAGAGAGCTCATTGATGGTTTTAAGTAATGTGATGTAGAGGATGCACAAAACTTATATAAGTTGCTTGATATCTTTCTATGTAGAGAGTGAATAGCCAACTAAGAGAAAATGCCCTCGTTATACCAAATAGGGTGGTAAAACTTTGGGGCTCCTCAGATCAAACCCCAGCCCTGATTGCACTTTAACGTTGTTGAAATTAGTAACGCCGCATAAACTTTCTGCATCCATAAACCAATTCACAAGAAGAGAAAAAGATAAACACATCAATGAAGTCGCTTGCATCACCAATATATATGATGCTTGGATGGACATATATCAAATTCACGGCTGGTTGTCCTCAAGATGCTAATGAAAATACTTTCTTTCTCAAGTGGCTCATATTCTTCATTTTTCTAAGTGACAAGAGCTGTACATTCAGGGTCTTAAGCCGATAATGGAAATGCACAAGTTCTCCCTTATACGTAGTTCTCGTATTCTTGTGATATATTTGCTTCCCGTGCAAGAGCTTGATCAAGTTTATCATGAATATTTTCCATCTCATCCAAGGGCGGACTTACAGCTAGGCAGGGGTGGGCTAAGCCCACCCAGGTTTTTTTTTTTTTTTAAGTATGTAGCAACAAAATCAAATCCAGCCCACCCATAAACCAGATCAGCCCAGCCCAATTTTTTTGTGCTCCATTTTTATGAACACGAATATATGGGAAAGTTACATTCCTATTATACATATTGGTTAGTCTTGGAATGGGACAATTTCAATACACCATTCATTTTACTGTTTTAGAACACATACCAGGTAGACTTACGCTTAGCGTGGGGAGAAGATCATCTAATTAGGGTTTCAAGAGGATGAAGATGATGAAAGATTTTGAGAATGAGGATTGTCTTTAAAAAGATGATATTAAAAAGGGCTAGGAATCTTGTTGTAATATATTTTTGGAGTGGAAATATAATGAAAATGGGGTACCTAAGTAGGTATGGCAAAATTGTAATTAAGTATGTGGTGCAAATAAATAAATAAGAATGTTTCAACTTAGGTGTGGTGCAAAAGTAGATTTGAATTATTAGGGGTGGTGTAGTGTTGCAGTAGTGTATGAGTAGATTATGTGGGGTGTAAATAATAAACCCCTTTTTTTTCTTCAGGTTATCTTAATCTTAAAAATTATTGTTCCTTCACTTTCATTGTTAGTTTAAGTCATTAATTGCATATTTCTTATCGTGTTAATTGTTATGTTACTAGTAAAAAATTCCTCACACTTCTACCGAAAAAAAATTCCTCACACAAAAGAATAAAATAAAAAATTAACGAATGTGGTTTTTTTTATAACAAAAACAAAAGGTTTTAACATACTCACCCATTTTGCCCTTAACCAGGATCGAAGCCTAATCACTTGGCAGGTTATATTATAATGCTCACCACTAATGTGATATCTTGTTTGTAACAAATGTGGTTAGAGAATTTGTTGTTTTATTGATTTCTTCTGCGCAATCAACAAACATCCCCTCTTTGGCTCCATCGTGGTCACCATTTTCATCATTTGGATTATCCTTTACAACTTGCTGATAAATTGATTCATGGTTGTTGCAGACATCATCATCTCCATTAGCAATTCTAGCCGCACCGCCAGTGGGCTCGCCGGAATGTAATAAATCGAAATTCCATTTTTACCGCATATAGAACCATCTTCTTCTCCCAACTTATCACTAACAGAATTTTCAGACGAATCCCTTAACCAGAAAACCCAATTGCACAAAACTTTCCTTCTCGAAATTCTCACCGGGCAAAAGACAGATCTGATTCTTTAAACATAATAGGGACGAATAGTAATGCAAAGTCGTAAACTATTTCTCCAGAGATTATATATATACATATATATTTATTCTGGGCTTCTGAAAAAGGGTTTGTTGGCATTTAGATGTCGGTAGAAGAGGACAGACATGGATCTTGGATACCGCACACAACCATTAGACCGATTCTTGATGAATTCGTTGAAGATATGTGAAACTAGGAGCAATAACCAAAGAACATACCTCGTAGCTCGGATAAGATGAAATGAAAATCAACCGGAGGCCGAGTCAGTTGGATGCTTTACCAAGAAACCTCCTTCGCAGCTTTCCTCTTTTCCTCTTTTAATTATAGAAGAACTTCTTCAAGCAACAAACTTGCGATCTTCCACGTCTCAATCTTCCGATTTGATGAAGACTTCGAGATCTATATACAAATTCTTTAGATCTGAATGAAGATCTATTAGATCTTGAAGGAGATCTTGTAGAACACCAGGCCGGAAAACAAAAAACGAGCGGTTTTAGGCCGCCGGAAACTTCAGACCTCGTCGGAAAAAAGTTGAAAATGTCGATTTTCCGGTAACGGAGCCAACTGATGATGTCGAAATTATCATCTTGTTTTAGCAGTGTTGGTATGGTGGATATCTGGCTATAAAAAGTGTATTAAAGTGGTGTTTGCCGGTGGTGCTCGGCGGTGGTGCTTAATAAACGAGGAGACAGTGGACAAATTGGCTTTGCCTTGTGTTTTATATATATTGGTCGTCCCCTTTAAATGGTTACATGGTGCCCTATTTATAGGAAGCACACCGACTAAAGTTTCTGGCTTTATTTACAAAATGAGGACATATAAGTCAAAATAGATATTTATCTATAGTAGCGAGCCAGAAGCGGAATTTAATTATAATAGGCCGCGCTCATGATGGCCTCGCCCATCCTTGTATCTTTTACATCCTTGTCTTGCCAATCCGGAGGTAGTCTCTTCCTCTAAGTGTCATGGACGAGGTCGCTGGAAGACCTAATGACATGGGGTTCGTGGGCCGGCCCCCTAACCTGACAGCGTCACATAGTACCAAAGGCTTGGAGCAGGCCGACGGCTTGCGAGTTCGCGGAGTGGTGGCCGGTGGTTTTATCCACTATTTTGGGGGTCGAATGGACCCGAATAAGGATCCGTAGGTCGAATTACGATTTAGGCATATCACTTATATTATGAGACACATCTAAAAATGTAGGATGACCTATATTTTAGAACGAATACATTATTAATTCACGTATCCTTGCGGTACACGTTAGATTCCTTACCATGCATTTGACATTTCCCTATTATTATTATTATTATTATTATTATTATTATTATTATTACTACTTCATATTGTTATACCCGAATTTAACTCAATTTTTACGTCGCTCTCGGATTTGTAAATTCTCCGAAAACCCATCTAAAAGAATTTGTGTATGTAAGGACTACAACAATTGCGGCAATCATACGGCGATTGTGGCACTTTTGAATTTAAAAGTTTATGTCTTTCAACCATCAACTTCCCCAGACCCTAGCGGCCAGCAGTTCCGTTTTGGTTTTTGCACCCCTATCTCTCATGTTGTATTATTAAAAACATGACAACTTCCACATTTCTTCACTTCTACACATCTTCAAGCAAACACTCTCCAAGTTCTGTTTCCCTCTCAAATTTCTGAAGGACTAACACAACAAATCTCTTTCAGCCTTTCAAGTCCTAGTGAGTAATGATTCATATTCTTCAAGTTCTAAGAATATGTATTCTTAGAAAGTAGGATATCATCATTTTTATCTTAAGATATGTTGGATGAAACATTGTAGGAGAAGAGTTTTGTTAGAAATAATTTTAGTTTTAATGATGAGTTCCAGACGAGATGCTATAGGGCAAGCAAAAAGATGTCTAGATTTGATGTACATGTTTATTAAAGTTTGATTTTTATATAGGTTTGATCAAACAAGAACTGTATTATAAGTGGTCAGCTGACTAGCTCAGTAGACTAGTCTAGGTTTAGTACTTAGTAGAGTGTCTAGAACCTACTGTGCTGAAGGCTAAGGTTTCAAACTCAGTAATGAAGACTGAAGGCTAAGGGTTCAAACGTATCGAAGACTTAAAAGCCAAGGATATAGGGTCACACTTTAGGTAAGTCTGTGATGGCCTAAACTGATCTTATATACCTTGTATTAAAGGTCTAAGTTCCCAAAAAGGACATGTGATGAATGTGACTTAGTTATGTTTTAAATGGTGTACTCTAACCTCACAAAATAAAGGTTAGATGTGAAGCAGTCAGCTGAAGTGTTCAGCAAATCAAGAACACAACAGACCATTATTCAGCTGACCTAGTGCATTACTCAACAGACCAATTTGCCAGACATCAGTTGATTATGTACAATTAATTTAATCTGATTTTAGGACTATTGTGGAAGCTTTTAAGGATAAGAATGGATATCAAGCGGTGGATTAATCAATCAATCAATAGTGAAGATTTAAGAGTTGTTATCAATATTTCAGAGCCAAATTAAATGGAGCATTTTCATTGGTTGACAGACTTTCATGTCAGAAGGACACTGACACAGATTGTACATCAGATAATTTCAGGGGAATATCCAAAAAAATCGAACATCAGTTGTTTTCAAAATTCAAATTCAAACATTGAATATTCACCTATTAATAGAGGACTCTTGCAACCATAAGTACACACGAATAATCAATAAATCAAGAACAAGTTACTCTGTTGAATTCTCACTTCCATACTGTTGGACTTATTTTTAAGTTTTAGTGATGAGTGCCAGACTAGCTGTTATAGAGCAAAGGCAAAAAGATGTCTAGATCAAATGTATAAGTTTACTAGAGTTTGATCTTGTATAGGGTTGATCAAACAAGCACTGTAAAAGGTCAGCTGACTTACATCAGCAAACTAGTCTAGATTAGTAGGGTAGCTGAGTCAGTAGACTAATCATGAACCTGCTGAAGACTGAAGGCTGAGGGCTCAAACTCAGTTATTGAAGGCTAAGGGATCAAACTTAGTATTTAAAGTCAAGGATATGGAATCAGAATTTAGGGAAGTCAGTGATGACCTAAACTAATTACATATACCTTGTGTACAAGGTCTAAGTTCCACAAGTAAAGTGGTGATTGGAACTTAGTTATGTGCAAAAAAGTGTAATCTAACTTCATAAATAAAAGTTAGATAAAAGACAGTTAGCTGAAGTGTTCTTAAACACATCAAATTATGGATCAGCTTACTGATGTGTATATCAGCAGACTTATGTTCTCAGGAACCTGCTGGACACATATTTCGATTTAATCAAAGGCTACATTGGAAGATTACAAAGAAAGGGACAGCTAACAACCTCTGATTTATCAAACAAATCAATGGTTAAGATTAAAGGGACGTTGGAAAGATTCAGACCTTTATCCAATGGATACAAGTCAAAGGGTGGAGACAGATCAGTAAAGCTGTCAAAAAAGAGTCAGCGATGTCAGTCCAGAAGAATCAGGAAAAAACAAGTCAAGATGGAGACAAATCCAAAATGGCTATGTTTGAATTTCAAACATAAGTCACAAGGATTTCTACCTATAAATAGAGGACTCCTAACTCAGATACATGTGATGATTTTTAATGGAAATTAAGGATCTATCTTAAGCAATCAAAATTAAATCAAGAAAAACACCCTGCTGACCCTACTGAGCATAAGGCTACTGATCCAGTAATTTCTTCAAGTGTAATCTGCATTCAAACTACATCAAGTTTACACACTTGAAGACCTCAAGCTACTGATCATATCATCATGATCAAGCTGTTGAAAGCTGAATCACTTACTTGATTCAAACTTTATTTTACAAGGAATCTACTGAGGACAGTGAAGCACAGTTGTGTCAAGGACTGTTGTTTGTGGTGGAGCTGGTGAAGAGGCAATCCTACCCTTCAAGGACCAGTGGAAGACTTTGAGCAAGCAATCCCTACTGTTCCAAGTGTTCGGTTTGTGAAGCCATAGTTATTGGTGAAGGACAAGCAACTTAGGGATTTTTGTAACAGCTACCTCAAGAATCTCTAGTGAATTACCTCCAACATCACAGGAGAAGAGTGGACTGACAGGATTACACCACCTGGAACCACTATAAAATCTGCCCACTTACTTTCTGCATTTATATTCTGCATTTAGTTTATCTAGCACATCAACCTTCTGAATCTAGCAACTGAATCACACACATACACTACTGAGTATCTAATACTTGGTATCATATTTAACAACAAGTAATAAGGCTTAATTTTTGATATATTTCCACTGCATAAATTCAGTAAACTCAACAGTCAGTAGACTGCTGAAGTTGCTGAGTTTGTTAACTCCAAAAGTTTTAAGTGTTAAGTTTATTCAACCCCCCTCCCTCTCTAAACTTAACCAAAGCCTTTTCAAGGGACCAACACATACCCTACTGAGCATAAAGTGTTGAATCCAGAAAATCTTCAATTGTTCATGCATTCAAGTATCATCTAGTATCAACACTTGAAGAACATGAGCTGCTGATCATTCCATTCTGATCAAAGGCTTGTTTAAAGCAGAATCACTTTCTCAATTCACCTCTTTGTTTTACAAAGGAACCTAAAGATAGAGAAGCACTACTGAAGTGTCAAGGACTGTTGTGTTTTGTGGTGGAGCTGGTTAAGAGGCAACCTACCCTTCAATGACCAGTAGAGTACTTGGGAGCAACAATCTACCTGTTTCTTAGTATTCAGATTGTGAAGCCATAGTTATTGGTCAAGGACAATTAGTTTAGGGCTTTTGTAACTGCACCTCAAAAGACTCTGGTCAATTTCCTCCAACATCACAGGATAAGAGTGGAATGACAAGATTATACATCTGGAACCACTATATATCTTGCCTACTTTATTTATTGCTTTTACTTACTGCATTTATCTTATATCTGTTTAATCACATCAACAAACAATCTACAATACTAAACACACACTGCACAGATGAGTGCCCAACACTTAGCTTCATTAAGTTTTGAGTAACAAGTAAAGGCTTAAGTTATATTCCACTGTATTAGACTCATTAGACCTCATAGTCAGTAGACTATAGATCAGCTGAGCTATTAAACTCAAAAAAAAATTAAGTTAACTCTAAACTTGTACAAAGTCTTTCAATTGACCAACAAGTTCTATCTTGTTGAAAAGATTTATGCAAGTAACTATTCAAGCATTAAGATACATACTGTACTCAATGCATCAAATTTTTTTTTGTTGGCATTTTATGTGTTTAAGTGCTAAAATGTTGATATATGTTTTATTTCCTCTATAACAATGCATAAAACGAATGGGTATTTGTGCTTATAAGTGTATCTGGTTGGTAAGATGATTTATAGAAGCCAAAAATGCATCAACAGTGGCAGGAGAACACTGGCATGAGAAATGTTTACAGAGTCACCGCAGTAAGTGTTGAGTATTTTGTGGTACTATAAGTAATGTTGATTAATTTTCAAAAGTAATGTTCCTTTTGATTAAAGATTTTATAAGTATACGTGGTTTATAAGCGTTTATAAGTTGTTTACATATGATAATAATATATGCGTGTTATGTGATTAGTATTTGATTATACCATTATATGTAATTAACAATCCATGAAGTGATAGACTTACATATTGCAACCAAGAAGGAGTGCTCGCAATATGGAAGGAGAAGTAAGTGAGCTTGATGAAGATGATTTTGTGTCCCATGCCACGGAGGATGAGGACAATGATCATGTTGATTTTGACTTTGAATTTGAGTTGGACAAAGAGCGTGATGTTGGAGTTGAACAAGTAGAAGACTTGGAGAATGAGATTGAAGATTGAACTTACTTGAGAGTTTTGACTTGAGTTCTTAATTCTTAGACTTGTTTTGAGTTTTGACACATTTACTTGATTTTTATGCTTTAGATGTAAGGATTTATGTTGTACAAGCATTGTATATTTGTATTATTTAAAATATTAAAAAAAATTAAAAAAATCGCCTAGGAGTCGCCTAGGCGCCCCACTTTCGCGGTTTTGCCTAGCGTCTTTTAGAACACTACTTGAAACCTCTCGCAAAATCCAGATTATCTTCAAAACATTCTCCAACCCTCTAAATTTTACAGCTTTATCAGATAAAACCTTGAAGACCAAACTACGTGCACATTCTTATTCTGCTTCCTTTATAGATTCCTCTGGAAGGATAATCCCCCGTTTTTCCACTTTCGAGAAGTTGAATCGCAAAAGGTGTTGTTTAAGATCATCTGCCATGCTTAACAGGTAGAACGAAGGATGGAAGGATTAAAGGTGAGGACTGAAGAACAACAAATAGGAGAAGAATGGACATGCAAGAAGAGAGAGAAGGCAAATAAAGATACGAGAATTTTCTAGGAAGATGAAAAGGTGGAAGCTCTCGAAAAGAGAGAGAGAGAAACTCACACTAGAGTGAGAAAGGATACCTGGATGTTCTCTTTTGTGTATTCATCCCATCATTTAGTTGAGTATTTTATTTTTCTCTGTTTCACGTATCACCCCTTCATACATCTATTGAAAAAAAAATTCCTAATTTTTCCAGCAAAGGAAGCAGCCAGCCCTAGCTATAAAAAAAATTAATTCATAGAAATGCTCCATCAACTTTGACCCAACTAATCGGCCTTTTCTAAGTGTCCAATCTCACCGGCAGTGTACCGGGTCAACTATAGCCTAGAATTGGTGAGTCAAGGTCGTATCCCACAGGGAATCTGGTCGAGTACCAAAGTCGGTCTGGTCCCTAGTTCAGGTCAACACAATAATTGAACGTGGTGATTTGTCAGATCACCAGTTCTAACAACTAAATAAACATAAGAGAAAAGATTTTAAACTACGAAAAACAAGATAGCCGAGCTATGATCCAACCAACTACTCTCTAACCCTAACTCGTTTCCGGAAGTGTTTTGACAAACTCTAATGTTCACGGCATCGTTGAAGGGTGTCGTCTCCTGTTTCTAAAAATAGACATTAATTCAATAATCTACCCTCTTACGTTAGGTTCAACAGTCCGCCTCATTGTCACTCAAAGGGTGTCGTTTCCTAATTTTGAGTATAGACATTAATTCAATAATCTACCCTCCTATGTCGGAGTTCACAAATCACCGACCGGATTTAAGCGACTCGACACGGTCTACGATCTATGAGACGCTCATTAACAATGATATAAACCTCACACACGAAACCGAATCTGAACAACTCAGTCGGTTTCACAGGGTGATCATAGAACCTTTTCCCGTATCTCCTCTCGCAAAATACATATGTAAAGAAGACACGTGAAATACGATTATCGAGTAATTAATTCGACAAAAGTCATTTAGAATAAGTTCTAGAACGATAACAACACCGAGAATCTAACAATCATAACATCAAAACACTTCAATCAACGAGCTAAGGATTCAATTTCGAAGGCTATCATATAACTCGACTATCGGGATATTAGCTACTCATTCTACTAAGAAATAACAAGAAATCAACAATAAAATAACACAAACAAGATTAAAATCAAGAACAAGAAAGGAAAACGAATTACCAAATATATTATAGGCCGTCGAAAATCGATCCACCGAACGAAAACCCGTCAATAACGCGTCAAGCTATCTTCGAGAATCAACGGATTACAAAAGTCTAAGCCTAATCTAAGCTAATATATCTACAAACTAATCTAAACTAAGGAAAAATCGTAGAAAAAGTGCAGAAAACGAGTTGGGAAGAAGGTGGTGTGGATCTAGATCCAAAATGGGGGTATTTATAGTGTTTTATGAGTTCTGGATGCTAGGCTCATACTGTCTTGTGACGGCTGCTCGCCGATTTTTCCTTCACAAAACCTATCAAAGAACTTTTAAGCCAAAAACCGCATTTTTAGGCGGGCGCCTATGGTGACAGGCCCTCAGAAAAACAGCCATAACTTTGTCTGTAGACCTCCGATTTGAGTGATTCAAGATGCGTTGGAAAGCTCATTCAATTGTATAAAACTTTCATGAATATGTACAGCCCATAAAATGCATCTAAGGTGTATCAAAATGCAGATCGATGGAAGGTATGGTTGTAGTACCACCGCGTTTTGATCCGTTTGAACGTTTAAGCTTCGGGCACACGTTCCAATCCTCGTATCTCGCCTTCCGGACATCTCAAACACCTAAGTCCTATATAAAATCACAACAAATACCACACATAATCCCTACAGGACACTAGGGTGACCGAGAGTATAGTAAATCACACCGAAAAAGACCGAGAATCCCGGACTTTACGTCTTAGGTCCCGAAATGATAACCAATGTGTAAATACATCAAAATACAACCAAATGTCCCCGGAAACATATAAAACGAGGTATAAACGGGGTATAATCACATAGTAAATGATAGTCAATTTGACTCTCATCACCAACCATTACCAATTTGCTTTATTTTGATTGGTTAAAAAAAGGGGTAGTCCACTCTAAAAAAGGGGGCACTCAATTTGACGTGAGTTTCACACCTTAGATGTGATTTTTATCACACCCGTGATTCTAGTACACCTCTCAAAAAAATTTATTTCTTCTTTTTCTCTTTTACATTCGGTTCTATACCCTTTAAATTGTCCCAACCAAAGTCCTAAGTCCTTATATAGCTTCTTTGGTATTGCTTGCTTCGGGTGCTCAGTATTTTGATTTGTTCTACGATTTGAACTCTACACCCGGGGAGTGAAAACACGAGTGATTGTGAAGATATATTATTTTGATTTGTTCTACGATTTAAACTCTACACGAGGGGAGTGTAAACACGAGTGATTGTGAGTGTGTGTGTATGTGTGTGTGTGTGTGTGTGTGTGTGTGTATATATATATATATATATATATATATATATTTTGTGGTTGAACTTCAATCATGTCGAAAGAGCTCACCGAAGGAGAGGAGCATGCTATTGATGCTCGTATTCGGTCATTGGCGGAGGCCCAAGCAGCCGTGATGAATAGAAAATTTGAAGAGATGAATCAACGTCATACTGATTGGAAGGAGGAGATGAAGGCTCAATTTCAGAACATGTTAACGGAAAGAGGTGGTGGTAGAGATAATTGTGGTGGTAGAGGTGATTTGAGGAGAAGAGCACTAGTGCCCCGGGTTGAGGAGGCGGGTGACAACGTTTTTAAGCCTTCTGAGGCTACCCATAATGATGAGAGTGATGGTGATCGAGATAACATACGGAAAGTCAAGATGAAAATTCCTATGTTTTAAGGTACGAATGATCCTGATGCTTATTTAGATTGGGTTCGTAAATTTGAGCAGATTTTTTGTTGTAATAATTACTCTTAGAAGAATAAGGTTAGATTGGCTACACTTGAATTTGAGGGTTATGCAGCCATTTGGTCGTAGCAGTTAATTACTAATCGTCGCATGGCAATAGATGATCTTGTCAAAACTTGGAATGAGTTGAAAAGGGAGATGAAACGGAGTTTTGTTCCGGACTCTTATTACTCCGAACAATGTCGAAAATTGCAAGAGAATCGATCAGTGAAAGGTTATTATCAAAAGATGGAACTTACATTAATTCGTACGAGTACCGAGGAAGATCCTGAGGCGACTATGGCTCATTTCTTGAGTGATTTAAGGCCTGAAATTCCCCATCCTGTGGAGATGAAAGATTGTGATAGTTTGGATAAAATAGTACATGATGCGTATTAACTGAAAAACATTTGAAGAAAATAAGTACATTTACAAAACCGTATTCAGGTAATTCTTCTTACTGTTCGTTTCAGCCTTCAGGTGATAGTTCACAATTCAGCACCCCTAGGCCGACCCCTATGTCTTCCAATGAGGCTTATAAAGCTAAGGAAAAATACAAGGGTAAAGCTACTACCTCCTTGATGTAGGTCAACCTGATGATACAATCCCAGATGATTTACCCCATTTTCTAATGCAATTAGCGCTATTTTGACATCAACTTGAGCAATTTGAATGATGATTGGAACCATATTTTGTGTACATAGAATTTTCAAAAAAACCATGTTTCTAGCTATATTATATTAGTATTAGCCGATTTTGTTATCAGAATTACGCGTGGTATCTTTGTGTCTATTTTTCAGCACAGATATCACGGCTGGGAGCGTGGATTTTGACCTTAGGATGGCTATTGATCTGTGATGATTTTGAAGCCATGGCGAAGATTTCAGCCCACGAGGATTATCAAGACACATTGGAAGGGTTAAATCCAAGCCAAGTGGAAGAATGAATTATGATTATATGATTTCAGATACAAATGGCTCGAGCCATGTCACATTGACCCGAGTCAAGAAGTTGCTGAGCAATTAATGCAAATGTCATTCAACCAACTACCATATATTGGACTTGACCTACGCCAAGAAGCTCTGGCCTGCGCCAGTAGTGCATTTTGATCTTGACGCACGCCAAGATGGATTGACCTGAGTCAATATGGCAGAGTCAGCAAAGAGTTAATCCCTTTTATTCTTCCAAACACATTATACTCAATACACTTTATCTTCTTCAACTTTTCCATCTTGAAGGCACCACCCCACCCCAAGGCTCTTACAGCCAATTTCGAGTAGAAATTAGCACTTGAACTTGATTGTAACAATTAAGGATCCTAGTTTAGCTTTGATTTCTTGTTTGAAGTTTAACACACTAGTGTTAGTTTCATTGAAGCTTTTGAGGTTGGATGAAGAACACCAACTCGAATTTCATCATTTGAATTGGTAATCTTTAATCTTTATTTACATTCAATTGTTCTTATGTTTATGAATGTTAATCTTGAGATGTTAATGTTTGTAGGCATGAGTGGCTAGGTTTATCTAGCCAAGATTATGTTGTAGTATTAGTTTATCCTCTTGTGATTGATTGGGAATGATTGTTTGTGTTGCTAGCTTTGATTGTTGTGAAGCTTTTCTTACTTGTATTATATTGATTGCTTGCATTAGAGTAATTGCCTAGTGTTAGCATTTACACGTTTAACGGATACCGAACGGAGATGTTAGACGTGGGAAGAGGGTAGGAGAACCGGAAGGTAAAATCGACCTCTTCGAGGCATTCGATTTCTTATCCGGGGATAGATGACACAGTCATTGCATTCAAGTGCGTAGCATACCGAGTCATTAGGTTTAGTACACCTAGACCGATGAGGAGGTAGAGAGCAATTCCGTACACTCGTATGAGGGGGAGTTGCTTGCTTAGGAATGCACCGCTTCACACTTTTGGACACCATTGGTCGGATGGTAGGAGGTCATTCCCATGACATTACGAGAGGATAGCTAGGCTACACATTATCTTGGTTAGTTTCTTTTATCAGTTTATCATCTTTGTTATTTCAAGTATTTTATTTATGCAATTGATTAATCTTTCACCAAATTATGACCTAGATCGAATTAATATGAACTTTTTAGTGTATAACCTCATGAGATAGTTCCCCGTGGATTCGACCTTGATTCACCATACTAGACTACAATCGACCCGGTACTCTGCCGGTTAGATTGGACACCTCGGTTTGGCCCATTAAGCTTTCTGGCGCAGTTGCCGGGGATTTATCTTGAGTAACGGTTATTACTTGTATTAGTTTTAAAAATTTTGAGAATAGGTCGAACTTTTCTGACCTTACTTCTATTTTACTTCTTTGGTGCTTACCGTTTGGTGAGTCACCAAGTGTTATTTTACTGTGCTATTGTTGTTTCCGCCTTGTAGAGGATGACCAAAACGCGACGTGGTAAGGAACCACTTACTCCTCTCATCCCGGATATCAACACGTATATTAGGGAACGAGTAGCCGAGAACAAATTTGGTCAAGCTCGTCGTGGGTTGGAACTTAGTGGAAATCCTTCCTAAGGATCGTCTACCTAAGGAATAGAGATGGACGAGGGCACGTTGAATGCACAAGTTGAACAAGGACATGTGGATGCCCCAAACCAAGAACAAAACCCGAACTTACACATTCTTAACCCCCTTAAATTCCAATGAACCACAACCACCACCAAACAATAACCAACAAAACCTCCATCAAAACCGCAACAACCGGAACAACAACAATAATAACCCCCCAAACCCAAGGCAACTTTGTGATCAAGCCGTGCGGAGGAATGAGACCAACAATCCGATTCTTTTACCAAATGCCGGAGCAAACAATTTTGAGGTTAAAGCTCATCTCTTTGGATTGGTTGGCACAAGGGCACAATTTCATGGACGTGAAGACGAAGACCTGCACCATCACCTTTACAACTTTGAGGAATTATGTAACACGGCCAAAGTCAAGGAGCGCTTCGAGAGTTGACAAGGATGTCTATGTTTCCTTTTTCTTTGGATGGGAAGGCTAAGGATTGGTTCATGTCACTTCCTCATCATTCCTTAACAAGTTGGGAGGAAATTCAAAATGAATTCTTGAAACAATACTTCACTCCCGGTCGTAATTTAGAGTTGAAATTTGAAATTGCAAGTTTCAAGCAAGGTGAACATGAAACACTTGGGGCCGCATGGGAGAGATTCAAGCGGTTGTTGAGAGCGTGTCCGGATCACGGTTACCCGTTAGACATGCAAATTAAGTTTTTCTGCCGATAGTTAAGAAAAGAATCACGAGCCGAGGTTGATCAAGCGTGCAATGGTTCGCTGATGATGAGCGTGGCACAAGATGTATATGATGCGGTTGAGAAAATTGCGAAAAACAACCGAATGTGGGAGACAGGTTCAAGCACAATAAGAGGTTCTTTTGTGGGAGAGGCCACCGCTCAAACCGAAGTGTTGGCCCAATTAGCCTCTTTAAGCAAGAAAGTTGATGAAATAAAAGTAAGCAAGAATTTGGAAGGAAGTTTTTCCAATAATGTGAGTAGTGGGGAATTGAAGAATGAAGAGTATGCACAGTTGGAGATGAATGAATCCGGTGATTATTCTAATGAAGAAGTGAGCTACATGCAACAACACCGAGCACTACATAATGCCTACTCCAATGTATACAATAATTTGCAAAGAGATTTTCCCACTCAACGTTGGTCTTCCAACCCGAACAAGCAATCATCTTTCGTCCCTCAACAAAAGCCGCTTTCAACACCAATGTTAAGGGTGATTTTATACGTTTTATAAGGATATATTTTATATCAATTTCCCCCATATTCGTATGTTTCTCATAGAAATCGAGCTTTATATTGAAATATTGAGCAAATGGGTTTTAAAAGTCTTTAAGTGTAAACTTGAGCTAATTTCGTGATTTTATTGGTAGTTATCTATGGTTTTACACTTTGCGTGTTCTTATGGTTTTAAAGGTACATTTACATGTCATGGAGAGGGATGAAAGAAGCTTAAAAGATGTTCAAGTGATGATTTGCATGGAAGGAAGGAGCTAGAGATGAAGTTGGAATGAAGATCAAGATGAATTTGGAAGAAAAAGAGTCTGAACTGGCGTCCAGAATAGTGGACTGGCGTCCAGGCTGAAAAGTTGATTCAGAGAGTTTGGACGCAGCTTGGACGAGCGTCCAAAGAACTGGACGGGCGTCCGTCCGCCGGCTTAGCCTTGGCCGACTTAAATATCTATAAATAGCACGCTGATTCCAACCCTAAAGACATACAATTCGATCCCTCTTGACACACAAACATTAGAGAGGAGCCCTAGGCGCCCCAGCCCCCATTTGGGAGGCTGGGGTGGCGGTTAGATTAGGTTTTATTTTCGTTCTTTTTCTGTTCTTGTTCGTCCATGCTGATGGTCTTCAAACTGTGAACTTGAGCATCCATGGTTACTTTTCAGCAGCGTTTTTGATTTCTCTCTTGGATAATCTTGTGAGTTTAATTTAAAGTTTGTTTCTTTTCTTTGATTATTTGTTTATGCAATCGATATCGGAAGATGTATTGCTATTTGATGTTTACCGTATGATGGAAATCGGTGTAAACCTTAGATCACCATAGGAAAGATTAGACTTTTAACCTTGACATAACGGAAGTTGATAGATTAGATTTCTAGGTTGTTAGATCTAATAAATCTTGCACCTTGGTTTGAGAGCGTTAATCTCTATAGATCGGAAGATGATGAGATTGATAGACGGATTACTTACGGAAGTAGGAATTCATACCTTTGATTAGGTGAACCACAACTTTGATTGAATCATCATAAGATAATCTAGGGAAGAATTAAGGGTTGCGGGATGGTGGATCATGTTTGTTCTATGTTGATTTGCTTCAGTCATGAGTTAGTTTTATTGTTTTCTTAGTTGTAGTTTTATTTTATTTGCTTTTGTTCGCAACGATATTTTCCTGGCTTTGGACTGACAATCCTCTGTCCAGTTTATTTTCCGTTTTAGTTTAGGTTTAGGAATAATTGTATCAACCTTAGGAAAATTAATGAACTAGATACCCCGATTCCCTGTGACCGACTCCGGTATTAATCGCTATACTACGATCCCTACACTTGGGGAATACCGGATTTATAAATTTTATTACTTGTTGTTTTCATAGATAAAATCCGTGACAAGTTTTTCCCTTCCATTTGGGGCTCAGAAGATTTCAACACGTTTTTCTCCCTTTTTTTCGTTTTCTGTTTTTTGTTTTAAATTTTTCGTAGGTAGGTTTCTGTTTAGGTTTTCCGTATCTTTTTCTGTTTTTGTTTCTTTATTTCTTTCAATAAAAAGTAGCGTTAAATAAATTGAGAGTTTTTATTTTTGCCATGTTTCGATGACCGTTGGGTTAAGAATGTGCAAAAAGTTTTTTACTCAATGTATGAAACGTGAATTTAGGTTTCGTAGTTTTGTTCTCGTTTTTAATAAACACTAGGGTCTCTGTTTTTATGATATGGTATTAGGTTATGATTTTAGGGTTGTTGCTGTTTTCTGATAAAATCGAGTCTGCTGAGCTTTTCTGCTGAGTCAGACGGGCGTCCATAGTAAGTGAACGCCCGTCCGTCCCATAACGCACCAACTCTGTTCTGTTTTTAGAGAGTCAGACGGCGTTTGCTCGTTACCCGAACGCCCGTGCTCGCTCTATGTGGTTTCGACGAGCGGCGTGCCTTTGACTAAACGTCCATCCAAGGTGTGTCGTCAACTTCTAGTGAATAGAATTTGATTTTTAATGCTTTATTTGACGTGGATACTTTCATATGAGCTTCTGTGGCTAATTATTTTTACGTAGATGTTCTGAACTTGCATGTTTACATCTTTCCATCTACGAATCCATGTTAAATAATTGATTAATTTTTTATATACATGCTACATTAATTGACATGGATGTTTTATTGTGAGCCTCTGTGGCCGTTGTGTATATGCATAGATGTCCTGTTCTTTCACCGTGTTGGTTTTCTTTCCATCTATTGCAATCCATGTTGAGTAATTCACCTAGCTAGACGTGATTCTAATATGACTTATGTTGTTCCTGTTGTCGTCTATCTAGGGTGTTAGGATTCATCCATGCATGTTATAGTTAATGTCGGTTCTCGTATGCTATATAAGCTTTATTCTTATTGTTCTTTAGTAGCTAATGTCGGTTTCCGTATGCTACATATCGTTGTGATGAATCTGTGAGCTTTGAGACCTATGTGCTTTCTTGTTATTCTTGTAACTCATATGGGTAGCTCTTGCCGGTTTTCCGTATGCTACCATGTCTTCTTATGAGTTATATCCATTTTAGTATAGCTAATCTGTTGGTTTTCCATAATGCTATCACCTTTGATGAGTCTTAAGGCGCGTTTACACCTTGCATATAATGAATAATAATCATCGTTTATCGTAAACTATCATTATTTGGTAGAGCGTTTATTATATACATGTCGTGTTGCAAATGAGTGGGCTAGTTTTCTTTCTTTTATTTTCTTTTATTTTTGCATATCATTTAGTTGCATGTCATCTAGTTGCATTGTTTTTCTATTTTTCTTTTATTTTTCTTGAGGGTAATTCTTGTCGGCTTGCCGTACGCTTCCACTTTATCATGTAGATTGCATTGTAATATCTTTTTCATGTAGTTGCACCTAGCCCTACTGTTTTGTAATGTTCCATGTATAATTTCCATCTTTATATGGGCTTAATTTGAAAAATCTCTATGACTTCTTTTCCATGTATAATCCTCTATCATTATTAGTTGGAGTTTGATGTTTCTGTTTGCACATGTGGTCTATATTATTCTACAAGCTTCTGTGGCTTTATTTCTTTTTGTGCTTATATCAAACTTCCGTTCAGTTGTGTTTAGACGCTTAGATGTCCTGTGTTTTAACTGTGTGGTGATTTTTCCATCTGAGCAATTATACCATGTGCTTATATCATTATTGTTGCTTGTTATATTTCCCCCCGTGTCCCCGAGATACTGCCATGTTTTTCAAGTGGTGCAGGCACATTTTTAGTTGTTTTTGTTGAAGCTACCTTTGGGGGTTGAAGCTGAGAAGGACTCCATATGACATCACCATTGTTGTCTTCTTCAGCCTATCTTCATATCCTTACCAAATCAGCTAAGTTCTTTTATCTTTTCTTTAATTCTGCACAACATGAGGACATGTTGTAATTTAAGTGTGGGGGAGGGGAATAGTTTCATGTATCTACATTCATTTGCCATACTATTATATTTCTATGAAAAAGTGCTAAATTTTTAAAGTTTTTGTTTGTTTTGTCCCAAGTGAGCAAAGGCATATCTTTATTTGAGTTTTTATATCATTGGTGCATTATTTTGCATATTTAGTAAATTTAGATGTTTCACCCAACACTATTTTTCACGTGCCATAGTAAATGATGAGCTATATTTTAGAGCTATGCCCATTTGATTAGAGATTTTTTTGATGATTATCGCATGATTCTTTGCTTAAATACGGATTTTGAAAATTTTAATAGTTTGTGTTTAGAATTAAAGTATGACATACTGTGAATATCTGAAGGTTTGAATGTGATAGGAGGGATATAATTTAAGGTTTGAATACCAATCTAAGATGAATAGTATGAATAAGATGTATAAGTGTCGGAAGTAGCTGCCGATGATTTGAGTGCGGTAGGGCATTATCACGAAATGTCCTATACCACTATGAGGTTCAATAGCTCCCGACTGCCTGATGATAGTAGTCCAGCTAGGGTGTTATCACGAAACATCCTATTGCTGGGAATGAGGGCATATGCTATATATGTGTAATTAGTTAATCTTAAAGAAAAATTTAGTGAATGGTAATGTGAAAAGATGGGTGAGAACCGTAGTTATCTTCTGACTATCCCCAGTATAAACTGAAAGATATGTTGTAGGGATTATCCTCTGAGTATATCAGAAAGGTCTTAAATACCATCTATCATTCTTTTCGGAATATGTATGTTCTGTGAGGGGCATGTTATAATCGTTTTTATATTTCTATTCTAAATGGGATGTTGGCTAGTTTTGCTTGAATCAATTTCAAGTGTGGATTTAGTGGAAATTTGTTATGGCTATGCACACACACTTGGGTGAACCTCTAAACTATTGAATATGCTTCATGGTTGCATAAATGTTTATATGTCTCGAGTCTTGATTATGTTTTGTCTT
Source organism: Gentiana macrophylla (assembly GCA_026214975.1). Lineage (NCBI taxonomy): Eukaryota > Viridiplantae > Streptophyta > Magnoliopsida > Gentianales > Gentianaceae > Gentiana > Gentiana macrophylla. Next base: position 40,287,080 of record CM047806.1, on the reverse strand, counting down.
GCTCGGGACGAGCAAGGTTTAAGTGTGGGGGAGTTGTTAAGGGTGATTTTATACGTTTTATAAGGATATATTTTATATCAATTTCCCCCATATTCGTATGTTTCTCATAGAAATCGAGCTTTATATTGAAATATTGAGCAAATGGGTTTTAAAAGTCTTTAAGTGTAAACTTGAGCTAATTTTCGTGATTTTATTGGTAGTTATCTATGGTTTTACACTTTGCGTGTTCTTATGGTTTTGAAGGTACATTTACATGTCATGGAGAGGGATGAAAGGAGCTTAAAAGATGTTCAAGTGATGATTTGCATGGAAGGAAGGAGCTAGAGATGAAGTTGGAATGAAGATCAAGATGAATTTGGAAGAAAAAGAGTCTGAACTGGCGTCCAGAATAGTGGGTCAGCGCCCAGTGAAAAGTTGATTCGAGAGAGTTTGGCAGCGGCTTGACGAAGGCCCAAAGAAGTGGACGGGCGTCCGTCCGCCGACTTAGCCTTGGCCGACTTAAATATCTATAAATAGCACGCTGATTCCAACCCTAAAGACATACAATTCGATCCTCTTGACACACAAACATTAGAGAGAGTTTAGCGCCTGACCCCCTTTGGGAGGTGGGGTGGCGGTTAGATTAGGTTTTATTTTCGTTTTTTTCTGTTCTTGTTCGTCCATCTTGATGGTCTTCAAGCGTGAATTGGAGCATCCATGGTTACTTTTCAGCAGCGTTTTTGATTTCTCTCTTGGATAATCTTGTGAGTTTAATTTAAAGTTTGTTTCTTTCCTTTGATTATTTGTTTATGCAATCGATATCGGAAGATGTATTGCTATTTGATGTTTACCGTATGATGGAAATCGGTGTAAACCTTAGATCACCATAGGAAAGATTAGACTTTTAACCTTGACATAACGGAAGTTGATAGGTTAGATTTCTAGGTTGTTAGATCTAATAAATCTTGCACCTTGGTTTTGAGCGTTAATCTCTATAGATCGGAAGATGATGAGATTGATATACGGATTACTTACGAGTAGTAGAATTCATACCTTTGATTAGGTGAACCACAACTTTGATTGAATCATCAGAAGATAATCTAGGGAAGAATTAAGGGTTGCGGGATGGTGGATCATGTTTGTTCTATGTTGATTTGCTTCAGTCATGAGTTAGTTTTATTGTTTTCTTAGTTGTAGTTTTATTTTATTTGCTTTTGTTCGCGATATTTTCTTGGCTTTGGGTGACAATCCTCTGTCAGGTTTATTTTCCGTTTTAGTTTAGGTTTATGAATAATTGTATCAACCTTAGGAAAATTAATGAACTAGATACCCCGATTCCCTATGACCGACTCCGGTATTAATCGCTATACTACGATCCCTACACTTGGGGAATACCGGATTTATAAATTTTATTACTTGTTGTTTTCATAGATAAAATCCGTGACAACCAACCCCCCTCAAAACCAAAATTTCCAAGGCCATACTTCATACCAACCTCCACAACCACCCACACATTCCTACCAACAACGCCCTACACAAAATATTACAATCACTCAAACTTCAAGTTCATCTACGGAAAAAAAAAGAGAATGGAAAAGATGATGGAGAATCTTATGGGAGTTGTCTTGACTCAAGCTGCAAATATGCAATCTATGATGTCTTCTATAGGTACAGTGACTAGAGATATGGGTACCTTAAGAACATCCATGAGCGTTCATGATATGAGAATGAAAAATACAAAAGCATCCGTGTGTAATATGGAAGAGTATTTGAGTAGAGAGGGTGAGAGGAACGCCAGTAGACCACTGGATGGATTGCCAAGTAACACTGAAAAAAACCTAAGGGGAGTGAATGCCATCATAACCCGAAGTGGAAGAGTTTGTGGGAGTAGAGAATTTCATGAGAATCAAGTTGGAAACGAGGTTGAAAATGATTTACACGACACCAAAAGTGAGAAGGAGTTGAGTGAATAGGAGGAGGAAATTGTTGATGAGTTTTTGCAGAATGACGGATATGTCAATGTCGAAAAAGAGGACGAGGATTGGGTAAAAGTCCCTAGGATTTTGAAGAATCCGAGATCAAGTGATTTGAGGTCCCTTTTTAAGGAACATGTCTCAGTGAACCCCGCCAATGATGAATTGACTCACGCCAACAATCACTGTAGACATACAGAGAGTTTGAAGCCAATTTTGACGCATGCCAAAGATTCTGTGACGCAGGCCACTGAAAAAAGGGCTGAGTTGACGCACGCCAAGGATGCTTTGACACAAGCCAATTCTCAGCAGGCATTTTCTAGAAAAGGCATGGAGAAGGTGGTGCACACCGATAATGAATGGAGACCACGAGCAGCTCAAACATTGAGGAAAGCTTCCGATGATGCATCCAACGGCAAAGGTAAGGAAGGTATGAACTCTAAACCTAAAGTTATTGATCTTGAGTCATTGGCTTACCCCCCTAAGGAAGAAATTAAGAAGAAGAAGCTAGATAAAAAGTATGCTCGCTTCCTTGACACATTTAGACACTTGAATATAAATCTTCCAATCATAGAAGCACTTACTAGCATGCCTGTGTATGGTAAGTTTTTGAAAGATATTCTCACTAACAAGAAGAGGTTAGAGGAATATGAGAACATTTGTCTCAATAAGGAATGTTCAGCCGTGTTGCAACATAAGCTTCCACCTAAAGTATAAAAACCCCGGGAGTTTCACTATCCCGTGTGAAATTGGGGGTTTTTTGTTTAAGAGGGTGCTTTGCGACCTTGGTGCTAGCATTCACCTCATGTCATATGAGGACTTTATCAAACTAGGAATAGGAAAGTTGAAAAACACCGAGATGACTCTACAATTAGCAGATAGGTCCATAAAACGTCCTAAGGGAGTCATAGAAGACATGTTAGTGAAAGTTGATAAGTTCTACTTACCCGTTGATTTTGTGGTTATGGATATGGAAGAAGGGTATTCAACGCCCCTTATTCTCGGTCGTCCATTCCTAGCCACGGGAAGGACTATGATTGATGTCCAACATGGAGAATTGATTTTGAGAGTTAACAAGGATGAGGTTACCTTCAATATTTTCAAAGCCATGAAACACCCGTATAATTCACGAGAGCCATGTTCTTTTGTTGATGCACTATCTTGTGTTTGTATGGAGAATGCTAACATGCAGGTCTTTGAAGATAAGCTTGAAGAGTGCCTAGCCTTATATGTATTTGAATGTGAGAGTGATGATGAGGAAATGCAAGCAATGATTTCTTATTTGGATTTCGGTCGTACATTTAACAAACAACCGTGGCACCGATATCTAGAATTGGAGCATGATGGTCCTCTGTTGAAACCTTCAGTGGAGGAGCCACCAAGGAACCTTGAATTGAAAACTTTACCTCCTAACTTGAAATATGCTTTTATTTAAAATGATAACCTACTTCATGTTATTATTTCTTCGTCACTAACCAATGTGCATGAAAATTTGCTATTGAGGATGCTAAGGAAACACAAGAGCATTTGGTTGGACTGTGGCTGACATTCGGGGAATTAGTCCCAAAATCTGTGTTCACAAGATTATTCTCAACGATGACGCTAAACCATGTGTTCAACCACAACGTCGTTTGAATCCTAATATGCAAGAGTTTGTCAAGAAAGAGGTTATCAAGTTATTGGAGATGGGTATTATTTTTCCTATATCTGACAGTGAGTGGGTGAGTCCTACTCAAGTCGTGCTTAAGAAGGGTGGATTTACCGTGAAGGAAAATGATAAACATGAGTGGATACCAACAAGGGAAGTCACAGGATACCGCATGTATATTGATTTTCGACGACTCAATGACCATACCAAGAAGGATCATTATCCCCTTCCATATATTGTCCAGATGTTGGAGCGGTTGAGTGGGCATAAATTCTATTGTTTTCTTGATGGTTATTCAGGCTACTTGCAAATATTCATTGCGGCTGAAGATAGAGAGAAGACGACTTTCACTTGTCCTTATGGAACGTTTGCATACAAGAGAATGTCGTTTGGCTTATGCAACACCCCGGCTACATTTCAAAGATGTATGACAACCATTTTTTCTAATATGGTGGAAATATTTTGGGAGATCTTCATGGATGAATTCAGTGTTTTTGGGGATTCTTTTGAGGAATGCCACTCTCATTTGGAGCGTGTGTTACAGCGATGTGAAGACACGAACTTAGTGCTTAATTGGGAGAAGTGTCATCTTATGGTGTTAGAAGGTATTGTGCTAGGCCATAGAATTTCTGAGAATGGTATTGAGGTAGACAAAGCAAAAATTGAAGTAATTGAGAAGTTACCTCCACCGGTTAATCTAAAGACGTTGAGAGGATTTATTGGGCATGCTGGTTTCTATAGGCGATTTATTGAAAAAAATTCTCGTATTGCCAAGCCTCTCAGCCATCTCCTTGAGAAAGAAGTACTCTTCGATTTTGATGAAAAGTACATGGTGGCTTTTGAGACTTTGAAGCAAAAACTAATTAGCGCACCCGTTCTGGTAGCACCGGATTGGAATATACCCTTCGAGTTGATGTGTGATGCAAGTGACCTCGCAGTTGGGGCCGTGCTTGGCCAACGTCATGGCAAGGTATTCAAGGCCATTTATTATGCTTCTCGCACGTTGAGCTCCGCTCAAGCCAACTATGCAACAACCGAGAAAGAGTTACTCGCCATAGTGTTCGCCCTCGACAAGTTTAGATCTTATCTTGTTGGTTCTAAGGTCATCGTCTATACCGATCATGCAGCTTTGAAATATTTGTTGAACAAGAAAGATGCTAAACCGAGATTTCTTAGATGGATTCTCCTACTTCAAGAATTTGATATTGAGATCAAGGACAAGAAGGGTTGTGAGAACGTGGTGGCGGATCACTTAAGCCGGTTGGATTTCATTGAAGATAAAGGAAAACGAAGAGAGATTGATGATTACTTCCTGGATGAACAACTCACGAGGGTGGATGCTCCTCCGACAATGCAACTTATTCATGCTAGTTCAAAACCGAAGGAGAGCTCACTATGGTTTGCCAACATTGTGAATTATTTTTCATGTGAGTATGTTCCACCTAATTGGACTTGGCAAAAGAAGAAGAAATTCTTTCACGATTTGAAATTTTATTATTGGGAAAGACCGAACCTTTTTTCGGAGGTGTTCGGATGGTATCATAAGAAAATACGTTCCCGATAATGAAATCTCAAGCATACTCTCCTTTTGCCATGGCCAAGATACCGGAGGCCATCATGGAGGATGGAAGACGGCATACAAAGTTTTACAATACGGATTTTATTGGCCCTCACTCTATAGAGATGCACATCGTTTTGCACAGTCATGTGTTTCATGCCAAAAGTGGAGAAATGTATCCAAGAGGTATGAAATTCCCCTCCAACCGATCTTGGAGTGTGAAATATTTGACGTATGGGACATCGACTTCATGGGTCCATTCCCTCACTCGTTTGGTAATAAATTCATTTTAGTGATGGTTGACTATGTTTCTAAATGGGTTGAAGCACAAGCCTATCCCACTAATGATTCTAAGGTGGTGCTAAAATTCTTAAAGAAAAATATTTTTACTCGATTTGGCACTCCCCGAGCTATCATTAGTGACCGTGGCTCACATTTTTGTAATCGACCATTCACTAAGCTTCTTGAGAGTTATGGTGTGAGACACAAAGTCGGCACACCGTATCACCCACAAACTAATGGGCAATTTGAAGTGTCGAACCGTGAGGTAAAACGGATTATTGAAAAGACGGTGGACACTAACCGTAAGAATTGGTCGGTGAAGCTTGATGATGTACTTTGGGCCTACCACACCGCTTTTAAAACACCAATAGGATGTTCACCATACAGATTAGTTTTTGGCAAGTCTTGTCATTTGCCCGTTGAATTGGAGCACCAAGTTATTGGGCTATTAAATTTCTTAACTTTGATCCCCAGCTCGTTTGTGATCATAGGTTGCTCCAACTCACCGAGCTTGACGAGTTTCGCCTTGATGCATATTAGAACGCCCAAATTTACAAGGAACGAACCAAGTCATTCCATGACCGGAAGATTTTTAATCGAGAGTTCCATGTAAACGATAAAGTGCTCTTGTATAACTCACGTTTGAGATTGTTTCCAGGCAAACTTAGATCGAGGTGGACAGGTCCATTCATTGTTACGAAGGTGTATGCATCAGGTGCAGTTGAGCTTACAGATGGAAAAACAACCTTCATAGCCAATGGTCATCACGTTAAACACTTTTTCGAAGGAGAGGGCAAACCTCAGGAGGAGGTGTTGTTCCTCGAAGACCCCCCGTTGGACTGAAAAATTGCATAGTCTAGCTATAGACTATAAATTTAGCACATACCGGGTACTATCTTTCAATCCATCTACTAAGCATTATTTTTCAGTTAGCTTGTGTGTTTAATTGTTACGTGCTCACGTGGGTAATTGTTAGTAGTGTCCTTTTGATGATTTGTATAATTCCATCATCTCTACCGTATAATCTCGTCGAGCAAACGACGTAAAACAAAAGCTCTACCAGGAGGCAGCCCGTTAATTGATGATTTGCAGCCATTTAGTTGCTCTTTTGATAAGTTGGCTGAGCATTAGTAATTTTGGAATTGAATGTTTTGGTAGGTGTTTCATGACTCACGCCAAGTCACCTTGACTCACGCCAAAGTTACTGTAGACATACAGAGAGTTTGGTCGTTTTTGTTGACTTGAGTCATTTTACCTCTGACTTGAGTCATTTTACTTCTGACGTGAGTCATTAGGTACTGTTTAGGGTTGACTTGTGTCAACAGCTTTTGGCGTGAGTCAAGGTGACAGTTTTGAATTTAAAACTGTTCTTATTCTCTCTCTTCCCTCCATAACTCCATTATCATCGAATTTCTTCCACATTTCTTTCCATTTTCATCAGTTCTTCCACCACCAGCTTATAACTCTCTCTGCGTCATTTTGTTCTCGGCGTGATCCAAGAGACCTATTTGGCCCAGATTTTGCCATAATTTTGTTTATGGTCATCTCATTCGTGTTGCTCATGCTGATTCCCCGTTGTTTCCCTAACCGTATTGTCATTACTCACTTTGCGTTGAGGACACTGCAAGCTCGTAAGTGGGGAGTGGGAGTACAGTTAGTCTAACAACGGGTAATGCCCCGAATTTCTTGAGAAAAAGCTTAGCTTTGATCATCTCCGAGAAATTTGGAGCTGTATAAATTATCTTTTGGCATAAATTACGATCTTGTAATTGATAGAGCGAGCATTTCAATAAAAACGATTAACTTTGACGAAACACGGGTACATGTTATTCATTAATCTTTGTTAGTAGTGTGATCCATTGTGCACGTATATTCTAATATCTTTGTTAACAAACAACCATGCATGAAATTGTGCATACATGCTTTAACGCGCAACTTGAATTTAGGAATGTATTCATTTGAGATGAATAACAGGTACTTGGAATCGGAATAGTGATGATGATTTTTGGCATTAATTTGACTCAACCATAGCCAAATGGCCTACCTGAACATGAATTTCCCTTTTTGTCCCTATCTTAGCCTTGTAGAGTGGTGAGACCCCACTCGAATTAGCCGTTCGTATTTAACTTCATCATAATCCGACCCTTAGCCAAAAATTTGGTCTACATTCCTTTGGCCTCCCTCAAGCATAGCAAGAGTTTAGTAATTGTGAGAGCGGTGGTTGGGACTAAGAGTTGGATGAAAGTGCTAGCAGGGTAAGGTGACATCTTGTGAAGTTCGGTTGGGAAACCATTTGATAAAATAAAAATTAAAAAAAAAAACAGTCTCTTTTATCTTGTGCATAATCCGAGAGTCGAATAAAAGCTTCTAACAAATAAAGACTCAAATCAAAGAGAAGCTTACAAATTGTAAATACATCATTAAATAATGAGTCATTGAAGGCGATTTTGAAGCAAATTGCAAGAACCAAAGTGATGTAAGGGTAGGAAGTGACTAATTTGGAAGAATGGTGTCATGGAGGAGAAGGTGAGAATTCTTGCTATCTTGCCCGATTCTTTTGATTATCCTTTTATTCCCTTTCGGTTAGCCAATACCCTAGCCTGAACGTTACAAGCCGATTTGTCAACTACCTGACCTGGTTCCTTGATTCCGAGTGCCTCATTAGTGGAGATTGATTTCATTCCTAAGCTTAGGGTTACATGTTTTGAGTAAGGCTTGCTTGATTTCATGATCGTTAGTTGATAACAAGCTTGACGAATATTCACTCACACAATCCACTACTTCCTTAGATCATGAAGAACATGTCCTTGTGATTTTAATAGGTTGCATTGCCTATTTGGATCCTCAATTCTTGATGTTGCATGATCGTATTTTTGTGTCTCTAGATAACCTTATCGCTCTAGTTGCTCGAGGACGAGCAAACGCTAAGTGGGGAGTGGTCAGCCCACTCATGAACTTAGATGTTTTAAGTGCGTGGGACACAGAGCAAGTGAGTGTGCAAATAAACATGGTATGGTTTTAGTGGGTGAATCACGTAGGGAGAAGGAGTATATGTCACAATCCGAGGAGGAGGAAATGTCTGATTTTGAGGAGGAATTTGAGCAAGAACCCCTGGTTGGACCTCTTTTGGTCACACAAAAAACCTTGAGTACCACCGTCAAAGTGGAAGAAAGCTTGCATCGGGAAAATGTTTTTCAAACGCGTTGTCTTATTGGCGGGAAATTGTGTAGTGTGATTATTGATCCGGGAAGTTGTGCTAATGTGTTTAGTACCGAGGTGGTGGGGAAGCTAGAAATTCGTACTACCAAACATCCCCAACTTTATAAGTTGCAACGGTTAAATGAATGTGGTGAAGTTCGTGATACCAAGCAAACGTTGATTTCTTTAAACATTGGGAAGTTGGATGATGATGTTCTTTGGGATGTGGTACCTAAGCCTGTCACACATGTTATACTTGGTAGGCCTTGGCAATACGATAGGCGAGTTCTTTATGATGGTTTTCAAAACAGGTATACGTTGCTTCACTAGGGAAAGAAAATCACTCTTGTTTCCTTGTTGCCACAAGAAGAGCATGAGGAATGACTTAGACTTGCTCAACGCCGAGAGGAAGTGAAGTTAAAGGCGGGAGGAATAGTTGGCCTTGGTACTAAATTTATTGTGAATGGAGGGAAAAGGAAAGTTACTCCTACTTCATTATCCACTTGTTCAAGTTCTATTTCGTCTTATTTGCAGGTCTTGATGAGCATTTACTTGGTGGCAAACTGGAGAACCATTTCATTGATCCATTTTCTGAGTATGTAACTGACTGCCTACCTACGCATTGCTATCGATATGTTTCTACTTTGCAGTGATTCCTTCACATTTCTAGAAAGCGGAGCGAGTACTTTGATGTTGCATTGGTGATGCCTGGTTCTCTATCAAACTGAGCCTTTGATCTGAAGTGGTGTGTTCGCGTTACATTTGATCCGGTGACTCATTTGTGTCTTTTTGGCGTTGTCTGAGCTTTGTACTTGCTGATCCTTTTACGACATCCTTTTGATTCGAGGTCGAATCCTTTCGGAGTCGGGAGGGAATGATAGTGATTCCCGTTGAATGAAAAAGTTTATTAAATTTATTTATGTTATAAAACTAAGAAGATAATAGAGGAAGAACAATAGGAAATACAAGTATAGAAGAAAAGAAAATTGCTTTTGTCTTATTCCAATAGTATAAGAGGGTATTTATAGTAGAGATTACAACGTGAACACAATAATCTGAATTAATCTCAAATCTACGTAAATCAATCAGAATAATAAATAATCCATCAATGATATTATTTCATAACACTCCTCCTTGGATATCTATTATTAAAAATACAACAGATATGATATGCCTCATTAAAACCTTACTAAGAAAAAACCCAGTGGGAAAAAAAACTTAGTTAAGGAAAAAAAAGTACATATTTATCTGTTTGATTTACTCTCCCTGAACCAAGCACCAGTTTAGATATTTCAATTGCAGCATCCCAATGCTCTTCACTGGTCTTTCAAATGTTGCAGTCGACAATGTCTTGATAAATAATTCTGCCGGATTATCGGTTGACCGGATCTGTTGCACATCAATCTCCTCATTCTTTTGCAAATCATGAGTAAAGAAGAACTTGGGTGAAATATGTTTTGTTCTATCCCCATTAATATAGCCCAATTCAATTGAGATATGCAAGATGCATTGTCTTCATATAGTGCAGTTAAATGATTTTCATTCTCATCTAGACAATGTCTCAATGAATAAATGGTAGAATTGATTGTCTCGATCGTAGTTGCATAACGTATATGTCATGTACTATTAGCTTTGTTAGAAAAACCCAGTAGGAAAAAAAAAACTAGACAATGTAAATAGTTCATGCCATATGCGTTTCTATGTGTTGCACTGACTGCCTCATTAAAAACTTTTAACTAAGAAAACCCTTTGGGAAAAACTTGGTTAAAGGGAAAAAGAGTACAATCATTGGTTTTAAGACCAAATCCACACAAAAGTTTTGAAGTTGTCGCTCTTCCTGACGACAACAATCTTTCAAATTTACGCATTCCATTATTATAAACACTTATTATCCAAAACCGATGTAGGAATAATCTTAGTGAATAAATCTATGAGATTGTCACTAGAGCATACTTTTGCATATCACTCTCCTTTAGAGTTTATTGGATAGTTGAATGTAGGGGCTAATAAGTGCCATTCCCACTACTCACTTGTGCAACACATGCAACACAATCAACACTGTAATCAGCTAATTAATGCGGGAAGTAATATAATCGAAATTTGCATGCATATATTTCCACTATCATGCATCGTAATTCCATAAAATTTATGACATTAACCATGCATTACTTACATATTCCTTTCTCAATAAGAATCTACTCAACTGGTCATACTACATTCAACATGAATGTTAATGGGCTTAACCATATGCATGTTGCGATTGTCATATTAATTCATTTCTGAAATCCACCAAGGATTTTCATATCAATATTAACGTCTAACGACCCATAAATATACCGTCATGACATAAAGTTACTGCCAGATATATTAGTTAGCGGAACATTATATTATCTATAATGGGAGAATATATTTGACCATTAACAAACAAATATTTCCAATTCAACTCAACCTCAATTGCTTATTTCATCTCTTACCTAGTCAGAGTGTTTCTGACACTCTGCTATTGACTCAGGTACTGGATCCAGATATAATAATAGCAATTAAAGAGGCAAATATGTCGTCGACGACTATGATGTTTTATTATAAATTTCTCCTGTAAATTTCATTGCTAATTCAATATTAGCATAAACCAATTCCTTATCAATGTATGAATTGGTTGTTCCGCAACCCCAATATTTAATCATTTGTGGCACGTGCAATTTTATTTTGCGGTTTTCGCCTTGAAGACGGATCTCTTTAAGAGATCTCATGAGTGACTGAATGTGAATTCATTTTCCGCGGATTTTTATCTTTTACGCTGATCGGTATTCTACGCTTCTGGCATAGAGAAATATCATCAATCATATTGTTGGTGCCTTTATAAATAGTCACTCATTTAATTTCAATAACGGCATCTGGCGGATCACTTCTTAAATACTACAAGTAAATTGTTTTTGCGAATCAGTTAAACTGATGCGTGGAAGATCGTTTATGTTGTTAAAGTTTATTGGCATTCTTTTATTCTAACATGGGGTTTCTCTATCTCCCCCTAATGCCGAGAATCGATCTTCATCAAACATGTTGCACCGAGCTATACCTTGATGCTCTTTTATTCGCTTCAAGCGATTTACACATTTAAAGCATAGTGGTTTCATTAAATATCTCGTTTCATGATATTTTTGAAAATATTATCTCTCTTGCGCTTTATATACCACTATGTGATTTCAGATTCTTCAAGAATCGTTCAAATTATACATCATATGTAAAGAAATCACTCGAACGAGACATTGAACTTTTGGTTCATTTCTCCATTTTTCTCAGAAAATATTTGATGTATGCAAAATGTACATAAAATCTACCCTTCATGGGTTTGATATCAATTAATGATATGTGAGCTCATAGTTCATTTATGTCAAAGTTTGTCATGAGATATAATTCATACTGGGTTTTCCTCCCCTCATTCTCGGACAATATTTTTCATGATCGATATGTCGAAAATTTGAAATAACCCGGGATGGATTCAACATTTTAATGTGAGATGACAAACTTCTTTTATATTTTTCGATTTGTGGAGAAATTTTGTCTCATATAGAGATATTATATCCGTTTTCATAATTATGGATACAATGTATCGAGTTATACCAATTTTCTTGAATCACCATCAATTCTAGTGGGATTATCACATAAAGAATGTTTATAACCACAATATTCTGAATCGCTATATGCATCTTAAATACTTAATTTTATCGCATTCATTTCACAGAATGATTGTGATGCATCCCATGTAATATGATACATATATCATTGTTTTAAATGATGCATGTAGTATCAGTCACATTCTCTTCGTGGAATGAACATATCTCATTATTTTCAAACACATTGTTTATACACATTTCATCGGGAAATAGTATATAAAGCAAATATTTCAATCTCGATATAACACCCATATTACTCAAAAAAAATCGAGACTTGAGAGAGCATAGTGCTTTATTTCAAACAATTTTGTTTCAATATAGCACTTGCATGTTGCATTACCATTTGCATCTCTCATTAATTCTTTTGAGAACTTGTTTCTCAAAAGAATGTGCGTGTCGCACTATCGATGAGGCAATTTAATTGCTCTCATGTTCCGACTCCATTTCTTCCTTAGAACGAAATGAGCAATTAATTTTTTCAAAATATAACAATTGTCACATAATATAAATGAATTACAATGATTAATTATTTTAAATAGAAAATTATATTATGTATTAGTTCAATCAAATCAAATTGATATTGTAAATGCTAGTGGATCTGAGAGACAATTATCCAGTATTACAATTCGTGAATCAATCATTATGAATAATTTCACTCACCAATAAAGCATTATAATATGTTGTCATATTCATTCTTATCACAACTAGACAACAAATTTTGAATTTAATAACAATATAGAGCGAATGCGCCTTACAATCAAAGACCATATACATGGTATTCATTTTTAAAAAAAAACCGTAGGTTGAATATTTTATTTTGTAATAAAGATAAGTATAAATAATCACATTAATGATTATCACTACTCTTACCATAATCATACAAAATAAAATCTTTTCATTGAATAACCAAATATGATTTTATTTATTAAAATCAATGCAAACACTTTTTCCAAAAATATAATGAATGCATTAATTGCCTCAATGATCATGCAATTATTGTAAGGTTATGGGTAATATAAATCAAATTAGCTAAATGATATGACAATATCATGTTCTTATTTTTCATATCATATCAATTTTGTAGTGAGAAATATATTGCTAAATTATAAAGCAACGTATAAAACATTAATCTCACGTCGTATCAAAATAAAGATCATATATGCGCACCACATAAGTGATTAACACAACTATGCAAACAATCATGTAAAATATAATCTATTTAATTTTAACTATCTAAAATAACTTTAATTAATATGAATATGATCGCAAAAGTAATATACACGTTGATTAATCCAGCAATTGAGAATCATATATTATTATTATGGTCAAATAACAAGATTTACTTACCAAAAATACATGATGATACAATTATTTTCCTTTTTTTCTTTTGAAGAAAACTAGTCACACGTATCAATTATACACAATCGATAAAATAAAATCCAAAGCTACTATATATATCACAAAATACTTTAGCCGTATCAAAATAAGGTCAAGACAAGAAACAATATATTTATTAATAAACAATGCTTAAGTTTAAATGCATCGTATAAACAATTTCTGTAAATCTCCACTAACTCTGACATGTGGCGTAATCTTCTAAAAGATTACTTTAATCATATAAAAATAATTTTGTGAGGACTGTATCAACCATGTCCTCCTCCACCACCGTAACCAAATATTTATAAATTGAGTCACGTTATTTATAAAGTATGAACTCTCATAATTCGGTCGGGAATCATTAGTCATATCTATGGTGACTCATTATTTAATTTCATGTATAATTCCACATTCAGTGGATTATTATTTTTCATTTATGATACGAAATCATAATCAATTTCATATACATCATAAATTACTTTGATCGATATTGTTGCTTCAGGAGCATATCATCATGATAAAAAGTGATTTATTTTTCATCAATTATGGTCATGAAATCTCATGATATATTCAATAGATTTCTTATCTCTGAATTTCAGAACACTCGTGGAACATGTCTTTCTCTATGGACTTTGGGTCCTAATTTATTTATATGAATGACATGTATGTACTTTTTCTCTGTGAATTACAAATTCACTTTCATGATATTTCGACATGTCTGAAATTTATCTATGTGAATTTTATATTCACTTTCATCGGTTTTTGACATGCCCATTTATGTGAATTTTATATTCACTTTTACGAGCTTTCTATTTTCATATGGATTTCTGATCTATTATATACTCGTTTCAAACATTGATCAACTTCATGTGATCATACCTCCTTTTTCAATTTGCACAAAAGACGAACTCTTTTGTCTAAGGAATATAGTCATCAAGGCTTCATATCACCGATGAGTATTACTCATATTTTTTTCTTTCGTGGTATTGACTTGATCCATCATGATTTGATGATGTCAATACCACTAGCATCAATATTACATATATCTATAAAATAATAGAATTGATCACGATAAATAATTTAAATAAATCAAATTTTTACCTTAATGTTTACCTGTATCGAGATGTGTAGATATAAAATATATCAATTGATCGATTTGAGTCCTTCTGGCAATCTATTAATGGTGATTCTTGTGGGGGTTTTTTTTTCTCGAAGGTTGCTAAACTTCAACAAAACAATTTTGATGATTTGAGACGTGGTTAGAGACTCGTGCTGATAACGTGTTATAAAACTAAGAAGATAATGGAGGAAGAACAATAGGAAATACAAGTATAGAAGAAAAGAAAATTGCTTGTGTCTTATTCCAATAGTATAAGAGGGCATTTATAGTAGAGATTACAACGTGAACACAATAATCTGAATTAATCTCAAATCTACATAAATCAATCAGAATAATAGATAATCCATCAATGATATTATTTCATAACAATTTATAGTATTTTATTTATTTTTTTAGTTATTATTTTTTTGGGAAAATTTATCCCACGTTGCTTAGATAACTTCTTGGGTTGGAGATTGTAGTCTATATAAGATATTTAGATGTTTCTATTACAAACAACAAAAATTTTATTGAGTAAATTATTATAAAGCTTTCAAGTTTTTTTTTTTGTGAGTATTCTTATGTAGAATATTTGAAACATGAACTTACCAAGGTTCGCAGTTATAGGTCACATATTCGAAACATGAACTTACTAATATTCTTAATTACGGGTTAGTAAGGTCGCGGTGTTCGTTTTTATTGATACTTTTAATCGGTCACTGGGCAAATTTAGATTTGATTCATTTACAGACCACATCACATTCCTTCCCATTCCATCCAATTTTAGAGGTAATGAAAAACGATTATTTTTTATTAAATTGGAATAAAATTTCATTCAATTCAATTACTTAATAATTTTACACAAACAACAGAATGAAATGAAAAACCATTCCATTTCATTCCTCAATAACAAAATGCCAAATAACAAAGGTGAGTTCTATTGGCACTCCCAGTTTTACTATTGATATCCTTTTTTAGATTATTTATTTTCCACTTCCGGCACAACACATATATTCTTATTTTTACTTCCGGCACCATACTAGAAACGTCGGTGTCATTGACGTTCCCTTTCGATATCAACGTCAGTGGCCTGACGTTTCTAAATTATGATATTTTTATAACATAAACGCCGCAATGTCAATAAAACTGTTGTTGCTATTGAGTTCATTAAAAAGATTCGTAGTGTCGAAATAAGTTTTTATGATACCGGAAATAATAGAGTGAGAATGCCAATAGAACCGTGTAACTGTATGAAGCAGCAAGCGATGATTAGGTGCGTCTGTTCGAAAGCACATTTTGAGTTCAATTAAAAGATTCGTAGTACACGCGAAATAAGTTTTTATGATACCGGAAATAATAGAGTGAGAATGCCAATAGAACCTTGTAACAAAATGCCATTAAAGTCTAGTAATTCTCAACATAGGCACATCACAAGATCCAACGCTCTCATATAATTGTAAAAACTGGATATCCGAGTTGTAAATTGTAACAGCGTCAACGGCCAGTTGTCTACAAACTTCGGTATTGTACACGGTGACCAGGTCGCCGAAGAACATTGGTACAAATGATTATAGCAGACGGAATCGACGATGAAGAAAAATGGCTTGCCGAAGGCATTGCCGGCATTCAACATCATGCCTTCTATATGCATCGTGCTTTGGTAAAATTTAATTCCTTGATGACAATTCTATATTGATGCCCTAGCTTTTTTTCCTTTCAATTTCTGCTAGCGTTTGTTCAATTTTCGGATTTTCACTGTACCAGGACTCCAATAATCTCAAAGATGCACTCATATACTCGGCCCAATTATTGTCTGAGCTTCGCACTTCCAAGCTTTCGCCTCACAAATATTACGAGCTCTGTAATTTGATCCATTACTTACTTCTTCGGTTTTTGTTATGCTTGTTTACTACGATTAATTTTCAGGTTTTAGTTTTAAATTTGGTGATTTTCCATTTCTTACTTTTTCAAGATATGCGAGCTTTTGATGAGCTGCGGAAACTCGAGTTGTTCTTCAAGGATGAGGAAAGACATGGCTGTTCAGTCGTTGACCTTTATGAACTTGTTCAACACGCTGGAAATGTTTTGCCTAGACTGTGAGTTTCCATTATTCGTTGTCTTTAGCTGGTGATGTGTTTCCTTAGCTTTTCATCATTCACTATTGGTGAAGTCATTGTTGGTATTATTTGATTTGTACATGGCTTTATAGTTTCTCTTTTGTCTAAGCATTTCTAGTAAACTATCCTGCTATGGTCCTTTTGTGGGCTCTGGTGTTGCATATGGGATATTATTAACTAATAATATGAAAATATACTTTAATACTTTAATTCACCGTAATGAGTGTTTTGTTTGCCGTGAATTTATTGTATTGAACTATATAATTCCTGTTACAGATGGGCCTAGTGAAGCTGTTAATCTTCACACACAAATCACATATATCGACTAAACCTGAACAATGCTAGTCTATAACAAATAGATGCAATAATTACTGTCCAGCACTAGTTGAATTACAAGAGGTGACAATTATGCATCCTACGTCTGTTATTAATGTTTGATGACTCAGGGAACTACATGGCATGTATTATCCATCATAGTTACCACAATTTCATATACACCAAAATTAGATTTATCAAAATCCTTTATTTATGATCTCCATGTGTAATATCCGCAATGCATTACGTCAGATTTAGTAGTTTATGGATCCACTTTTGAAGATCCATCATTTTGGATGAAATTTGCGTTCGCAGAGTATATTAGATTGGATTTGTGGAGAAGCTAGATTTATTGGAAAATATGGCCGTATTACACTGCTTACTGCTCAAGTGTTTGCTTAGTTTACATAATAAGCTTGTTATTGAACATGAGTATCAGTGGGAATCTCATTAAGAAGGATAAAATGAAGCTTCTCTCAGTGTCGCAGTTTGTGTTGCTGTTTCAACTTATACACAAACATGAACTAGTTCTAGCAAGAAGACGTATAAAATCATAGGGTTGTTTTTTTCTACCGCCTCGGAGGTGTATTTTCCATTCCCATTTTCCTTGAGGTTGATGTTCCACTACTCTATATGTATACTCTTATTTTTACTGCCTGATTCCTTTTGGTCTGCATTACTATCATGCTCAATGCTGCCATGTGCAGGTTAATCCTGACGATGAGATGATGTACTGAAGCTGTTGAAGTATTTAGTGGATTAGTTAGAAAATTATCACTAGTTTTTCATTCTCTTAGATTCCCTTGGAAATTGTCTTTATTATTCACATTTAGTTAGGTTGTTGGCTGATTATAGTCATTAGACCTTTGACTCCTGAGTAGCCTGAGGGCCTTATCCTCTACCTATATATAAAACTCATAAACTGCATTCAATATTATCGATAGAGAAATTTTTCTCTCTCTGAAATCCTAATTTCTACGCATTTCATAATCTTTTAGGTACCTTTTATGTACAGTAGGATCTGTATATATCAAATCTAAGGAGGCTCCTGCAAAAGATGTTCTGAAGGACCTTGTTGAAATGTGTCGTAGTGTTCAGCACCCAATTCGCGGCCTCTTTTTGAGGAGTTACTTAGCACAAATTAGCAGAGATAAATTACCAGACATTGGCTCTGAGTATGAAGGGTATGCCCATTTGCTTCTTTTTCTAAGAATTTTCGTGTCTAGCTAAAATAAATATTAGTTATTACTCTGCATGGCTCCACTTGGCCATTGCTTGATGGGCTTATAATATGGTGTGCAAATGTTACTGATGCAGAGGAGAAGATACTGTAATGGATGCCATAGATTTTGTGCTACAGAACTTCACGGAGATGAATAAGCTTTGGGTTCGAATGCAGCATCAGGTGAGTGATCCTCTTTGGATCCTTCTCTCTATTACTTTATCTGATGCATGGTGCATAAGGGTTGCATGCCACGAAAGTGACTTGAATCATGAGCACATTTTGGCCATGCAGGTGTTATAGTGCTAGTGATACATTCATTTGCTTTGGTGATCCTGAGTTGAGGCCTTTGTTCGGGCTTTCTGCTCTGCAGGGACCTACTATGGTGAAAGAGAAATTGGAGAAAGAGAGGAACGAGCTCCGTGATCTTGTAATGACCCTATTCCATTTTATTCAGCATAAAGTTCCGCGTCTTAAATTTTCTGGTGATTATTTGTCAATATCTTGTACTATTTAGGTTGGAAAGAATTTACATGTTCTAAGTCAAATAGAAGGTGTTGACCTTGAAATATACAAAGATACTGTTCTCCCAAGAGTACTGGAACAGGCAAGATTTTCCTAACCTTGGCAAGATGCCTAACATGAACTCTGATGACGTTCCTGTATCAAATGAAAAATAAGTAATTATTCACTTTTCTCAGGTGGTCAATTGTAAGGATGATCTTGCCCAATATTATCTGATGGACTGCATAATTCAAGTCTTTCCCGATGAGTACCATCTGCAGACTCTTGAGGCATTGTTAGGTGCTTTCCCGCAACTTCAGGTAAATAGCATGGTTTCTGAAATTTACATCTTCAGAGCTCTCATGCATGGAACCCTTTCCCCTTCTCTCAGCCTGTCTGTCTGGCTCTGTCTTTCGTAATTTGGGGGAGAGAGACATCAACTTTTTCTTTTTAAGGAATGCATGAATGCCATCCTTATAATCACATTGCTTGTATTGGACTCACATGGATTTTCTTATGTAGCTCACTGTTGATATCAAAATGGTGCTGTCTCAACTCATGGAGAGATTGTCAAATTATGCTTCTTCTAGTCCAGAAGTATGCTACTCACTGATTCGACTTGCAGCTTATGTTTTTTCAACTCTTCTGTTAATTTTCACCTTTGCTTCTTCAGGTTCTACCCGAGTTCCTACAAGTAGAAGCATTCTCTAAGTTGAGCAATGCAATTGGGAAGGTATAATTTGGTTTACATAACCCAGTCCTATCCTTTTGTAGCAGCTGGGTGGAGGATAAATTTAGGAAGGATTATTGTGATGGGTCTACATGCGTGTGCTACCACAGTTATTTTGTTGCTTTTGTTTTTCTTATAGCCCATTACAGGCTTTGATATATCTATACATATGACCAAACCTAGGAGCAAAGAGCAAATTATATAGACCTTGTGGGAGAAAAGATGAATAAGAAGTCACAAACTTTATGTTTACGACTTTCAAGTGGTAGTAGCATCATACACTTTGGTTGACACTGAAAAAGCTAAAGACATAGGACCTTAATATTTGTCAAATTTTCCTTGTAAGGTTGTGACTGGATGTGGATTTTTTATGTTAGATTAAATTTTTCCTAGCTTTACGAGCATCTGAAGCGGGTTGGTATTTGCAGGTAACAGAAGCACAGGGTGATATGCAAATTCTTGGGGCCATTTCATTATATGTTTCTCTCGTGAACTTCTGCCTTCGCGTCCATCCTGATCGGCTTGATTATGTGGATCAAGTGCTGGTATACTCCCTCTTTTGGTTTTAGATTAGAAAAAGTTTATCAGAAAATGTGATTTCTGTCAGCATATTCTCTTTATCCCCCTTGTTTCTGTCCTCCTTCTTGGTTTTATCTTTGATTACAAACCAATTTATTTGACTAACCAGTTATAAGGGAATAAATGTCCTGCTTTCTAACATGTTGACCCTTTTAGTCAAGGTGTGTTCTGCTTGTTTAAATTACAGCTGTAATTGATAGGTGATTGTTTTTAGTAGGGTGGCAAGTTAATCACACTTTCTTAGCCAGTACCGTCCTTTTTAACTTGAGTAGTGCTGAAATCCATCCATGGCCAAAAAAAGGAACTTGAGGAAGTGAAGAACATAAAATCTTACATTTATCTTCATTGACCGCATAGTGAAAATGCAAAGTAATTAACTTCTTGCGTTAAGGCTTGATAATGACAGATAAGGTAATTACAAGTTGGAACATCATTTCTAATTTGGTTTGCTGACTGTTTGTTTCACATTTGAAATTAGGATAGTAATTTAGATTGCATAAAATTGATATGAAGTGTTCTACATGGAACGTGTGATGGAAAAGCCCAATAATTCTCATGGTACCACTTGGATACATTTTTTATTTATGATTATGGACAGGGAGCATGCGTCAAGAAACTTTCTGGGAAGGCAAAGCTTGATGATACTAAAGCAACAAAGCAAGTTGTTGCTCTTTTGACTGCCCCATTAGAGAAATACAGTGACATTGTTACTGCTCTCACTCTTTCTAATTATCCACGTGTCATGGATCACCTTGATGCCGGAACTAAAAAAGCCATGGCTATGGTTATCATACAAAGTATCATGAAATTCAATAGTTGCGTCTCAACTGCTGAACAGGTAGTACCCTAATTATACTTCTTTATTGCTGAATTACCATCTTACCTAAAATATCAAGGGTTTGTTAGGCTCTTAAAAAAGTGAAGGCCTTTTTTTATCATCGGTAGGAAGCATTCCATCTCTCTTCCCCCTCCCCCTCCCCCACTCAGAATACACTCCATTACATTCCACCCAAAACACGATACTACGGTTACTACCCATACATCATCTCATATGGAAATGGCCCTATGCTTTAAATGGTGTGTGTTGTTTATAACTTTGAACATTGTAAGATGTGCACAACACTTGGTGGCAGGGTCAGTCAAACCCAAGATCTCCTGTTCTAATATCATGTCATAATAATAATCTCATCTAACAGTTCAAGTTCTTTGGGGTACGCAATTCGTATATTTAAACAATTACTTCCTTCTCAATTTAATACCCCTTGATGCAGGTAGATGTTTTGTTTGAGCTAATAAAAGGGCTAATCAAGGATTTAGATGGAACTGTAACAGATGAGGTGAATATCTTAATCCAATGTTAGATTACTTTATGCTGTACAGGTTTTTTGTTTTGTTTTGTTAAGTTCTGTAATTTTTTGTGCCTACGACTTGCTATTAGTCTGATAGAGTTTTATATAAAGTCTATTTGATGCCTTAATCCCCTCCACCCCTCCACCCCTCCACCCTCCCCCCTCTTCCTTTCTTTCGGTGAATTGATTCATTGTTCTGTAGAGACATGTATATAATCATTGTTGGGTCAAAAATGAAGTTATTGATCCCAGGTGACAGTGATGACTCTCAGCTGTAACTGTCAACTTTATTCTGTTATATGTGCCATCTTCACCTCAAAGTCGGTCTGTGCTTTACTTTCTACCTTTTTTCACTGCTTGTCTTGCTAAGGATTAAATGTTACATTTATTATGATTGTTTTTCCCTGCAGAGGACCGTGGTTATGATTATTTTTTTTTGTGTGTGTGTGTGTGTGGGGGGGGACATCTTTTGAGAGGGGCTTATAACGATTCCTATTTTAAACTATGTTGGAATCAGAGAACTGCTTCCTTCTTCCTATATTTGCTTTACTAGCTGACTCAAAACATTTTCCTTGATGTGTGAAATCGCTAATTTTTTTCTTGTGTTGTTTAACTATGGTAAGCAGCTTGATGAAGAGGATTTCGAAGAGGAGCAGAATTCTGTTGCTCGACTCATACATATGCTGTATAATGATGACCCTGAGGAGATGTTAAAGGTATTTTGTTGTAGAGCAGAAGTTTCAAGTTTTCATTGTTTATAATTTTCTTTTATGGCTGGCTGGCTGGCTGGCTGGCTACTAAATGTTCAGTCGGATGTTATCCGACTTTGATGTTTGATTGCTTTTCTTTTGGCTTATCCTAGATCAATCAAAAGCAAAACATGCATCTCATTATTGATATATCCTAGCATCCTTCTGGGATCATATTAGTTGTTTTTAATGGATATAGGCTATTAAGTCTGAAAGTGAAGAATTTTTGTGCTATTGTCATTACCTATCAGTTTGTTGTGTGCCTTACCTCCAAGGTTTTCTAATATGTATTTCGTTATTTCCATATTTTCTTATTTCGCGTTTATTATTTTCCAACGTGTTCAGATAATTTTTACAGTGAGAAAGCACATTATGGCTGGAGGATCAAAGCGATTACCTTTTACAATTCCTCCGCTAGTATTTTCTGCGCTCAAGGTTAGTTCTTTTCAGGATGGTGAACTTTGAGTTGTTTGACATGTTTCCTGCAGTCAGAAGAGTTGCGACATGCATGCACGAATGCCTAAATACCTGATAAAAATCTGTTTTGGGGGGAAAATGGGGTATGTGATAGGGTTTAGCATATAGAACAGGAGAGAGAGAGAGAGAGAGGGCGCCACAAATTGAGGCTGTTTGCATAAAGTAGGTGTAGATCTGATATAAGTTGAATCAAGTGCGATTGTGAAGAGTGACCTTGGGGCTAGTGGAAGGGACTGATGACTTCGGTGGTATTGTGATGACGGGCTTATCTTTCAGGCAGCAGCATGCCCAAGCAGGAGATTCCACTGTAGTGAGAGATGCCTATTGTTTGTCCAGGGTGGATTGCTATGGTGGTATCTGGTATACGGACCTTCCCTTTCAATTGTTACTAAAAACTGAGCCCACCTAAGCTAGATTCCAGCACACCTGCAATCAATCATTTAGCGTGTCTAATAATAAAGTCTATAAAGTGAAGATCGAAATACTTGGGCATATAGTTACAAATCATGTGGACCAGGTTGTGGTAAGGTTGGATATTTTACATGCAGTTGCTATTTACGGTGGTTTTTATGTCACTCCAACTTTGCGTGATGAACAAGCGTCTCTCAGCATGTTACTTTTAAGGCTCTTTGCGGCAATGTCGAATGGATTGTTCTGCTATGTATTTTTGGTTGGCATTTGGCAATACAACCAACGGTAGGATGCCATAACCATTTGGGATATTATGATAATGTCGTGTTACAAAAAAGTTCGTTATTGGAGGTGAATAATACTGAAGCTGTACAGATATTTCTTTGCTGTGAAGGAGGTTCATATAGGATTCATTTCTCCACCTAGTTCTACTATGTGGGGGAAAGTACCACGGTGCTCCTCTATCAAAGTCCTTGGACAATTTTAATTTTTTTGTTGACAAATGATGATGCAAGTGAAAAAGGGCTAGAGCCCCTCTAGACTGCTGGCAATTTCTGCAGCCAGCTTTTTGAGACCCCTTACCAGGAACTATGCTCGTAGCAGCTTGGATTTTGTTGTCTTTCCCGTGTTTTGTGTGAATGTTTCTTCTTCTATGAAAAGCTGTTGCTTTATTGTTTTTACCCATTTCGGATGAATCGGCAGAATGTGATACAAAGGGCCAGTTCTGATGTTTATTTTGTGTGTTTTAGTTGGTCAGGCAGCTGCAAATTCAGGATGGAGATGTTTCTGGAGACGCTGTTTCTGGAGAAGATGTGCCGGCTACTCCTAGGAAGATATTTCAGCTGTTGAATCAGGTACTGGCCCTATGGAATGTAAACATCTTTTGTGCTGTTTGCTTGTCAACGGTTCATATAAGTTGACTATGCAGATTAATACTACTGTGGCTGACATTTGAACCTTTTTGGTCACCAGTATTCTTCGTCTACTGATGTCGTGAAGAATTTTATGTAGTCAACAGGTTTCATTCATTGCCATGAAACACAAGGACATTTTATGATTGCCAACAGAAACGTCTTTTTTTCCTGATAATTTTATCAAGTAATTTGATTTATACTTGCTCTGTCACTGTGGTTATCAACATTTTCTTTTTTTGATGTTTCAGATAATTGAAGCTCTTTCATTTGTTCCATCACCTGAACTGGCTTTAAGGTTATACTTGCAGTGTGCTGAGGTAAATTGTTCAGTATATTGCATGTTTAAAAATACGATACAAGAATTCCACTGACAAAACTTATACTGTGAAAAGGACCACATATTGACCCCCTCCTCTCCCCCCCCCCCGCCCTCTTTCATTTACCATAGCTCATAGGATATTTTTCTTGTATATGTGGGTTTGCATGTGGTGTCTGCTTTTTAAGATAATACTACATGCACGTTTCTTCATTGCACTTAAGTTTTGGATTCAGGATCTTTATTCTTCGATTATTTTGTCATCAGGCAGCCAATGACTGTGATCTAGAACCAGTCGCTTATGAATTCTTTACTCAAGCCTTTGTACTATATGAAGAAGAAGTTGCGGTAAATTTCCGTGACTTAAGCTGATCTCTTCTTAGACTATTCTGTTTGGGTCTCAAGGTATACCTCTTGCATGTTTTCTTGCCTCTTGGTTTTAGGATTCTAAAGCCCAGGTGACTTCATTACACCTAATTATTGGGACGCTTCAGCGGATGAATGTGTTTGGCGTAGAGAATAGGGACACCTTAACACACAAGGCTACTGGGGTAGGTAACAAGAGTAACAATTTAACTTACTCGTGAGCCAATACTGGTAGCTCTTTTATGGTGGTTTCATTGGTCCTTATTTTTCAGTATTCAGCAAAGCTCTTGAAGAAGCCTGATCAATGTAGAGCAGTGTTTGCCTGCGCACACCTTTTCTGGGTTGATGATCAGGATGGAATCAAAGACGGTGAAAGGTGCCGTGTAACCTAATATTTGATTCGTTTGTCTGATACTGTTTGTGTGCCTTAGACTTATCATATGGTTTTTTTCTTGTTTTTGCAGGGTGTTGCTATGCTTAAAGCGGTCACTACGAATAGCAAATGCAGCACAACAGATGGCCAACGTTACGAGAGGGAGCAATGGCCCAGTTACGCTCTTTGTTGAGATATTGAATAAGTCAGTAATGAAGTTCAATACATTCCAATTTTCCATTGTAGAGTGATGTATTTTCATGTTGATAGAAGTAACAATGTAAAGGTTTTCTCTTACTGATGCTGTATATTTCAGGTACTTGTACTTCTTTGAAAAAGGAAACCCACAAATAACAAGTGCTGCAATTCAGAATCTTATTGAGTTAATAACAACTGAGATACAAAGTGATAGCACAACTCCGGATGTAGCTTTCGATGCGTTTTTCGCAAGCACCATAAGGTACATCCAGTTTCAGAAACAGAAAGGTGGTTTAATGGGTGAGAAATACGCAATGATAAAGGTTTGACTTTTAAGGGCTTCTGGACATTCACAAAGAGAAACGTATGCAAAAGAATGTTTTTTCGCTTTTCGTCTATTCAGTGCAATGCCCTAACTGTTTGGGGTAAAAACAAAAGGTTAATGGTTGGCAATACTTGTAATTTAGTTTGTATAATCTGTTATTGCTGTAACGTAGAATTTTCCTTTTTCTTCCCTGCTTCCTTCGTGGGTTGTATTTTTTTTTTTTTTTCATAAAAGAAGTTTTTGCATCTTACTTAGAGATGTGCCCACAGTGACCTTTTTGTCCTCAAGAATTGTATTTATTCCCATTCTGTAATTTGTGTTTTCAGTGAATATTTGCATGGACTTCAGATCAGATTTTTGTATAAAACTTTTTTAGAGTCCTCTATGGAGTCCACACTGGACTTAAACACAATCTAAAAATTCATATTTTAATAAACCTCTCTTGTAGAAAATCTAGCCTAAACTTATATAAAAGGAGGGATTTCATCTCCAAAACGTACATCGTCATTTGAGAGAAGTCCATCTTTTAAGCAAGTGTCTGCACAACCTTAACATCTCGTAAAATTGGGTGTGTTGAAGGGAAAATTATCGTAGATCGTCATTTGAGAGAAGTCCATCTTTTAAGCAAATGTCTACAGTCTACACAACCTTAACATCTCGTAAAATTGGGTGTGTTGAAGAGGGAACATACCAAGAATTTAAGCCATGTTTAAAAGAGGAATGGACCATGCATGACCTTGAGTGACGTTTTTTATTTAAAGAAATTCCAAATTAAGATAACCCATGACGAACGAATGATATCTATGGGTAACTATTTCTCTAATTCAGTTTAATTATACGGGATTGAAATCAATCCTTTTGATGTGTTTAGATGCAAAAAATGAGTTTTCATCTATTAAAAAAATAGATGTATGCCCCTCTCAAAAAAAAAAAATAAAATAAAATAAAATAAAATAGATGGATAGAATTAATGCAATGATTGAATGAATTGTGTAAAAATAACTTACCAATACAAAATCAACCACCACCCAGCATCTTCCCAGCTACCTGTCCACCCCAACATAGTCCACCACCCTCCATCGAACCACCACATGCTGTCGCAGACTACTCTGTCATCCCTCTCGTCACAATCCTTATCACAATGTTATAACCCAACCCAACCCAACCCAATCCAACCCACCACCACCTCCCATTACAACCCACCTCATCACTGCCCTTGCCACCACCCATCTCACCCCAACCCAACACCGCACACCACATCACGATCATCACCACCCACCATCGCTGCCACCACCACAATCACCACGATCGCATTCATCACACCATACGCCGCCACTCACAACCGCCTACCCCACCGTCACCACCACTGACGCATTCGGCATCACGCAACACCATCACTCATATAATCTCATACAATTTATTTTGTCGTACACCAAATGTAGGAATGAAATCCCGTTCATTCTATTTCATCCCATTTAATTGCATTGCATTGCATTCTAGTTCTACCTCTAAAGCCATTAAAAAAAGAAAAAGGAGAATATAAATAGGTAGGTTCAATTGACACACCCCTTTTTACTATTATCACCTATTTTTTTATTTTTTTCGGATGAAAAAAACGTCGTCGGTCTTAATTTGGTGTTTATTGTTGACAACACCAACGCCAGTGTGACACCGGCGTTGATGATTAACGCGAACAGGTGGAAAGTCGTGGTGGCGACATTTTCTAAAATGTAACACATTTCTAAAGGAACGTCAGTGTCACTGGTGTTCCTTGTTGAACAACGCCAATTTCAACAAGGAATATCAGTGACACTGACGTTTCCTTTATAAAAAATCATCGGATGGCGAAATAATTTTTTATGGTGCCGGAAGCAATAGGATATTGAAAATAAATAGGGGTGTGCCGATAGAACTAAATCACCGCATATAACACAGCACACCCGGTTGCAATCATGGGCATATTTTTTAGAAACAGACTGAAAAGAAAAAAGAAAAGAAAAAGGAAAGTCGCCCTCTCTTCTACAGAATCAATTATTTCCCTTCATTTTGAGCATTCATTGAATTCATTAACACATAGATCACAGAGGGAGAGAGAGAGAGAGAGAGAGAGAGAAAGAAAGAATACTACTGCTTGTAAATCTAAACTCCTTCTCTTTCATTTGTTGCTGTCTGCAAACCAGGAAAGCAAATCAGTTATGCAGCAAGGTGAGTATTCATCATCATATTATCAACAACAATACCCACCTAATCCTAACCCCCCGAACCTCAATCCAAACCCGAATCCACTACCTCCCTACCCGCCCAACCCAGCCTCTCTACCGCCGCCGTCTTACGCCTCTGCACCACCCTACTCCGCCAGTTACACAGATTATCCCTCCTCTTATCCCTCTTCTTATCCATCTTCGTATCATCATCAAAACCCAGACCCACCACCTACCGCTCCGTCCTTTTCCGCCCATCCTACTACACCACCGCCGGTGCAGCAGCCTCAGCTCTCTTCTTCATTTCCACAGTTTGAAACACACGGATCCTATCAACAAACTCCTGCTCCCCAACCACAACCATCTCCTCAGCCCTATTACCCAACCTTCGATCAATATCAACCTCCCCAGCCCAATTATAGCTCCCCGTCTCTATATCCTAATCCTAAACCAATTCCCTCTTCGCCTTATTCTTCTTCACTATATCCACCAACTTCTGCCACGCCTTCGTACGACTCCCCATATGATGGCAATTTCAAAATGGATCAGTCTGGAGGTGTGGTAGATGATTTTTCGGGGAGATATGGTAGCTCCAGTAGGGAAAGATCGGAATATGGTTCGTATGGGGTTGATGGGTATGGCGATGGGGTTTACGCTTATCAGGGGAGTAAGGCGGAGCCTTATGGAGCTCGTGGGACTGCTCCCAAATCTTCTACTTGGTCGACCTTTGATGATTTTGGAAGGCCAATTGGGAATTCTACAGATAAGAATCGTTCATCTGGTTCCACTTCCAAAATTGTAAAGGCGGTGCCTAAGGCTGAGGTTCAGCATGATGTGAAGAGTGGTGTGCAGAAATTTAGAGTCAAATTGTTGGCGGAGAGTGTGGGCCAGAGCACTATGGATGTTCTTTGCCAGGTTCTTATTTGAATTTCGGGTCCTATTATTTCAATTAATCCCGATGTAGAATAAATTTACTAAATTTACTTAGTCCGTCCAAATGTCTGTTCTTATGACAGCATTTTCAAGGTGCTCAGAAAATAGCCAGCCTTTGTTGAAGTTAAGTAGGAACTAGGAAGTGAAGCGAGTAGAAGACAATTTTTTGAGTAGATTATTGTTTGGCTTGCGTCTTAGATTACTTGCTATCAGTTCTTATTAAGATATTTGAATGGCACAATGGGTAGAATTTGTAATGTGATCGAGTGTGTAATCATCGTAATAAAGAGTTGTAAAACTGTGGTGTTTCTTTGGTATCAAGTGAATATGATTTCGTGTCATTCTAATTTTGAGATTCCAACCTCTATTTTCTTCTGTACTTGATAAGGTTGGTAAGCGTTCCCTGTCTAAGCTTGTTTTAGGTTTGAAATGATTGTATGTCACTATTTTAGTGGATCACATTGGCACTGGCAATGCAGATACAAAAAAAAAAAACCTCAATAATTTTTGTTTCTGTTTGCACTTTTTTGAATTTACTAGCTGATCCTGTTTGGCATGGCTTTCAGATTGGCTTGGATGGGATCCGTATGCTTGATCCCTCTACTAGTCGGACATTAAGAATATATCCGCTTGACGCTGTAACAAGATGTGAAGTATGTCCTTGTTCTCATCTTGATGATAATGTTTCCTTATTCTTTGTTTTGAAAATTGTCTGGAGTTGGGATAATACATAAATGCTATACTCTCAACTCATATAGTTTAGGCAGCACTTTAGCCCCTTGCACTCAAGTTTATGTTATCATGTTGGACTTTGGTTTCTTGAATATCTAGGATTTTTTCGGGGATAGAATCAACAATCATGATACCTCAGATGCAATATGTGTATATATATATATAGTCCCTTCAATTTCAAGTTATCATATTTTCATGCGAAATGTTTAGTCAATTAAGTGGCCACTTTGCTTAGAATAATTTATCGAGTCATCATCCTTTTTTTGTTTTAACTTTAAGTCTTTTTTCATTTGTATGGTGGTAAATGAGGGAGAATTTATGTCTATACTGTGGAGAGAGCCGTTAGGACCTTTTGTTGAAATTTATAATGGCTTGGTGATTCAACTTCTTTGTGCATGTTGGTTTTTGCCGTTCCATTTCTTCACGTTGTAAGTTTTGTTTATTGCAGACTACAGATTCCTCTACCTTAAGCTTTTGGTCAAAGACATCTGTGGACATTGAACCAAGACGCATTCGATTGCAATCAAATAGTTACACTACAAGTACGCTGTTGGACACTGTGACTGCTGCAATTGTACAGGTCAGAAGTCAATCTCCTGTTACTGGGATAGTGGGACACAAACTATGCTTTAAGCACCTTTGTTTGTTTCATATTTCAGCCTTTTTGCATTTTCTTCTTTTGATAACTTATGTTAATGTTTTTTCTTACCAATTTATGGGTAATGAATACAGTTGTTTTGTGTATTTCTTAGGCAGTTGTCAACTAACTGGTAACTTTATCTTTTATTGCGAGTAGATCTCTTCTCACGCTAAAGAATACAACAAGAATTGGTCAGTTTTCCACAATGAATAAAGCTTCGTTCCAAACGTGATCTGATGTACCTCTAGATTTTTGATTGCATTATGGTGGTAATTGACCTGAAAATACTTTACTTTTAATCATTTTAGTTCAAAAAATAGGATGAACTAATATTTTGTTCGAGTACTTGTGGCTAAGCTATATATTGATCATTTATTGTTGGTCTTGTGTGTGAAGCGGTGGGAATGATCAGTTGTCTTGTTATTTTGTGTTACGAGTGCTGACTGCTCTTCTCCTTTTGGATTCAGGATCATTTTATTTATCGGAACCTGTAGTATAGCATGTCTTGTTGATTTGTTTGTTGTAGGACATACAGCAGAAACTACGCTTTTTAGGTTGCGAAACGTGTCCAACCCCTATCTATCTGTCTGGCTTCAAGTTTTTGACCGAAGGAATATATTTATTTTTAGGGAAAAGAATAAGTTTTATATATTATGTCTATTGACGACTCTAATACCTTGCTCGACTCCCCTCGTCCACCGTCTCCACCGCCTCACCAAATGGTAACTCGCTCTAAGACCAACTCCCACAAGCCTATACAACTTTCAGATGACTATGTGTGCTACCCTCTTCCCAAACATACTGAACCAACTTCTCTATCCGAAGCCATTAAATCACGTGAATGGAGAGATGCCATGAGAGATGAGTTCAATGCCTTGGTCCAAAATGTTACATGGGACTTAGTCCCCTTTTCTCCTCATATGAATGTTCTTGGAAACAAATGGGTATTTACAGCCGTGCAAACTAGGACATGTATATAGGATTTTGTTTTGCTCCTTCACTTTTTGTAGATTAGACTTCCATTCCATTCATGAATATGCGAGAGAGCATACACAATAGATGGGCAGGCCAAATAAAAGTACAAGTTAAAGCAGCAAAGTACGCATACTACATTTTATCAAATATTCTTTGATCAAAATCACAATCACGACAAGTAGACCAGTTGATCTTGCTTCTCTTAATTGTCCTTCAAGAACTGGAATATAGCTTATTGGTATTCATTATCGCTTGTGTGACTTCATTGACTTGTTTGTCGTGTTTGTTGAATTCCTTTCTTGCCCTTCTGCATGCATTCCCTAAGGTTCATTCTATAGCAGTTATCTCCGATATAACCTCTATCTGCACATAATAGCATTTAGAATATGACACTGCACTTTCTTTGATAATGAGCACCTGAAAAATAGATGAGTGAGTCTCCATTTGTGTAGTACAAAAGTAACATGTTGCTCTGCTTTTGGAATGTAAATGAATACGCGTGATTGGGTAAATTTTTTACCTGCCTTTTCCCCTTTTTGCTTGTATGTTCTTCTGTTGATTATCGATAGTCTTTGTATACGTGCTAAAGATTTTTTCTTGTTATGTAGTTTAAGGAGATGGGTGGAAGAAGCCGACCACCAGAATCTTCAAGAATGGTTGACCAGCCTACAGAGAAGAAGAAAGGTTTTGCCGATTGGATGAACTTCATCAAGCCAACAAATGAAGAAAAAGATTACTGGGTAGTCTAAACTTTTTCACTTTGCTTCTGGCAAGACCAGTGTATAGGTTTTTCTACTGGCTACTCATTCCATTAAAATTTGAACTTTGATCCTTACACCTCTATACTGGGTGCTACTTTTTGTTTTTCTTTTGTGCTGATTTTTCAAATCGATTTTTAATTTACGCTAGCATAAATGCAATGAATGCTCATATGATATGAATTGGGAGATTCATTTGGATGATGAAATAGGAAAAGGTACATATCATTTTTTTCTCCTTGTGTATTGTGGATATCTCTCCTGGATGATGCTTTTCTGCTATGACTTAGCCAACTTGAATACCTGAGAGCTGACTACTATGTCCATTTCTGTGGTAGGGAGGTATACTCCCCTATTTTTGGTGCAAAGTCTATGTAGGTCTGATAAGTATCATTTGATATTGCCATTAAAAAAAAGCAAAAGACAATTGTATTTTGTGATTATAGCTCCTGTTCTGACTAGGAGAATTTAGGTGTGCTTTTTTGAGCTGATTGACATAGAAGGAAACGAGGCAGGAAGCAAAATTTGGAAGGGGTTAATCCCTCTTAACTGAAGGCTTGAGATGAGTGACGATGAGAGTGCACCCATTCTACGTACCGCTCTTATTTGAGTGAGAAAAGTGCCCCTGGAAGGATGAATTTTCTTTTATCATCCATTTTCCTTTTCCGATCATATTTGCTTTAGTTGCTTCTGATTAATTGCCTTTTGTTCTTCAAGCCAACTATGTCTGAGACATTGTGAGAATGGCTGCTAGAATGGTGGGGGGCTATTTTTTGTTTTGCATAGCTTCAATCTTCTTCATTGGCAAAGTGACGATTACTGGATTAATTTGGAGATGAAATTACTTTTGACAACTCCCTGACGTTTTTGTAGATCGTATTGTCTTGTTATCTAGTTTCTCGTCTCTTCTTTTTGCTGCTGAAATCAATCTCGGGCCAATCGTTTTTTTATTATTTTTTTGGAAAAGCTTGAATGAGGGAGGTGACCAATCAAATGAAAAAATAAAATAAATAATGCTGGAGAGTTTATGGTTTCATCCCAAATTTGTTATAAAAAACGCTAGTTTCTGCAGTGATGAGATCTTATTAGTCATTTGAATTGAGGAAGCAAACTAGGGGGTCGGTCTTATAGTTTAAGTGGATCCTTTGCATTTGGAAGTGGAGCATCGGATAACTTGGGTGCTGTCCTAATTCTTGTTCCAGCTTCTTAGTGGTTTCTTTTCTTAAATAATGCAGGTTCCAGATGAAGCAGTTGCAAAGTGTACAAGTTGTGGGGCCGACTTCAATGCCTTTGTGCGCAGGGTATAATTTGTCGCTTACATGGGCTAATGTTTCTGTAATTCTTGTGTTATTTATCTTGATTATAATCCTTCCCTGATGGAGGTCGATCCCCCCCTCCCCCTGTTTTCAGCATCATTGCAGAAACTGTGGAGATGTTTTCTGTGACAAGTGCACCCATGGGAGAATTGCTCTTACTGCTGAACCAAATGCTCCTGCAGTAAGGGTCTGTGATCGATGCATGGTAAAAAACCTATGCTCCATTTGCCATACTTTATCTAGATTGTCTTTTTTCAGAAAGGTTGTAGTCATTTGTGCGGATTTGTTTTGTCAAGTTGTTTGAATTGCTTTGGATACAATAGAGTTGGTGGAACTTGTCGTGCTTTTCTTCAGAATAAAGATAATCAACTTGTGGCTCTGTGTCTGTGTGTGTGTGTGTGGGGGGGGGATATAAACACATCTAAATTAGTTATAGTTATACAATTCCATCACTTTCGGTGTGGCAGAGCTTATCGTCAGCTAATTTAGCTCCTGAATATATACACCATTATTATCCTCTCTAATTAACGCGACGGAATCAATCGTGGCTCATCTTATGAGAGGGATCATGTAATTGTGAAAAGTGAGGGACTGCTCATTGGATGTGCCTCATGTTTATGCTATTTTGTATTGTATTTGCAGGCTGAAGTTTCTCATCGACTGAGCACTGCGAAGGAAACTGCTGGCAGATTATCTGGAATGCAGAGTCATGAGGATCTTGCCAAGAAGCTTCAGGTACCATCAAATCTTTTTACATTCCCAGTTTTGCATGCTTATACAGGTCAACTTATATGTATGTATGTATGGAATATATATCTATATCTATATCTATATATATATATATGCATGTATATATATTGTGGGAATTTCAGTAGAAGAATGAATTTTATTTCTTGTTTACAAAGAGAGAAAGATACAAACATATAGCAATTAGGAGGCTAAGTATGGTAATACTAATTACCATCACATCAACTATTAAAGGAAAGAAATAAGGCCTAAAGGACAACAAGAAATCCTTGACTTATTCTGATGAAATAAAACTGACTGATTGCCTATAATTAAGCACTAATTGATCCCAGTAATCATGCTAAAATATGCATAATATATTATAATTATTCATTTAATATATTGTGTATTTTTAACAGATATTTTGTGTGTGTGTGTGTGTGTGTGACCTAAATAAAAGTTAACTTATATATATATATATATTCGTGAATTCCCGTATCAGCATCACTTATATAGGTTGACTTATACTACCTCCGTCCCATAATATTAGGCAATTTAGCCTTTTAAGTTTGTCTCATATTAAAAGGCACTCTCACAAAACAATGCAATATTTTGCTCCTAAAATGTAAAAAAATGATTCATTTTTGAGGTTTTTAATTTGTGTGCACTAAGGCTACAGTGCCTTATATTATGGGACGGAGGTAGTATTTAGGACTTATGCTCTCTAGCTCTGCGTATGTGTCTGTCCATTAGTTTTTACTACCTCCGTCCCAAAATATAAGTCCATTTAGCTTTTTGTATTTGTCCCATAGTATAAATCTATTTAGAATACCAATAGAGCATTCATTACATTTTTCTTCCTTTTACCCCTAATCTATTATACATTCTCATACTTTACAGTTATTACATTAATGAGAGTCGAAGGGTATTCTAGACTTTAAAAGTTAAAATGAATGACACTTGACCACTTTCTTAATTCATGTAAAAAATCTAAATGAACTTGTATTTTGGGACGGAGGTAGCACTTGGTATGCTGGTGTGTCCACAATCTTCTTTATAACGTGCACAATGTACATACATAAATATATGTAAGATGTGTGTATATATATGCATATGTGTGTGTGTATACACACACATACATACATACATACATATAGATGGTTTGTTGTTTCCTAAAATATTGATCCTTGTAAGAAGCCTTTTTCATATATCTGTAACAGGAGGAGATGGAGAAAAATCGCCTATCATCTTCAGGTAAATGGAAATGCTTATTATTAATGTTATATATACATGCCTCGTTTGAGGCAACAACGAAAAATGCTTCCTTGCTCTGTCTTTTGTTTTACAGGTTCAAAGTCTAGTAACAGTTCTGGAAAAAGGATGAAGGAGGTGGCATGTCCTACTTGTACAGTTCATTTACAGGTATATAAATATATCAGCTACCTATATATTGCTTTTAAAAACTTTTTAAAGGCTCGATAACTCATTCTGCGTACATTTTTTTGATGTAAAAGGTTCAAGTTCCGAGCTTTGGATCAGAAACGATAGAATGTGGCGTGTGCCAGCATCCGTTCCTAGTCAGCGCGCACTGATGGATGTGGGTTGAGAAGTGTGGATCCTTGTAAGAAAGTGTGAGCATAAAAATACTATGCACATATATATATTTGCTGTCTGGTCATAAAAATCGCGTAAATTGTATGCCAAGAAACGCTTGTTGTTGTTGTTGCTGTTGTTGTGTATGAGATGTGTGGGTCATGTGATATGCTCACCATTTGTTGCATTGGTCTTCTATATTTTTTTTTTCACTTGTGATTTGTTGGGTAAATTTCAATCTACTTTGCTTTGCTTTGCTTTGCTTTGAGATGTAATTACTGTAATGTTTGCATCTGGAAACTTTTCTGATTGGTTTACTCTTAATTTTTTTTTAAGTAATAATGAAAAATCCACGACGGCACCTATGTTCATGCTTT
This sequence comes from Gentiana macrophylla, assembly GCA_026214975.1. NCBI lineage: Eukaryota > Viridiplantae > Streptophyta > Magnoliopsida > Gentianales > Gentianaceae > Gentiana > Gentiana macrophylla. The sequence goes on along the minus strand of CM047806.1, from coordinate 40,251,096 downwards.
AGAGAAAATTGAGAAATAATTGCATCTTTTTTCTTCTCTCATGCTTTAGAAAACTACATCTTTTTTTATTCTCTATGATTTTCAAACACTCATTTAGATTTCGAACAATCATAATTCCTGCACTATTATAAAATTGATATTGATATCAATCAATACAACAAAACAAAAGAGAGACAAAAATATGAAGTGGACTTCTATTTTCTATATTTTCTTCACATCATTTCTTCACGTTACATCACTTCATGCATGGAGGAAATATATATATATATATATATATATATATATACTTGCCCGAAACCCGTGCATTAAGCACGGGACAATTAACATTTTAAGAAAAACAAGCATCTACTACCAACCTTTTAAAAAAACTGTTTAAGATAGGTGAACGATGTATGAAAATCATAATTACATGAAAACATTGTAATATAACCGTCCAATAAGAGGCGATGTATGTTTGATCTCGCCGTAAACATTGTTATAACATGAAAAATGTCAACATTTCCAAATGAAATTTGAAAAAAAAATGAGTAAACTATAGCAAATAAGGTGGTAATTAAATCCTCCGCAACCCATCTGCAATTTTTTAATATTTTCATTTCGAACCCTTATACAATCTAAATTTAATAGCACTGAACAAATGGTGTTCAATGGATGCCCTTCAAAAAGAAGTAAAAAAAATAAAATTAAATACGGATAAAAAACCACAAACAAAAACAAATGGATAGTAATCAACTACCGAAAGTGTTATAGCTGGTAAACAAACTTAGAACAATTTCTAGAAAGTATTTTCATTCATAGTGATTTCTCAATACACATTAAAACAATAATTCTCAGTACAAAAGGATAGATTGTGCTACAGCTGCCCTTAGAAGATCTAACAACCTGGAGTAGAATCTAGCAGGCCCATCTTCCTAGATGTCACGTGGCCAGCAAGGTGTCACACAAACCAAAATACTAAAATACCCTTACAAGTATTTATCTAACATCCCCCCAAACTAAACGTGGTAGGAAGCACATTTAGTTTGTTTCTAAACTGAGTAAATTGAGTGATAGGCAGGGCCTTGGTATATACATCAGCAATCTGAGCTGAAGAAGGTATGTAACTGATTATAATTTCCTTCTGGAGCACTTTATCTCTAATAAAATGCACATCAACTTCAATATGCTTGGTACGAGCATGATATACAGGATTCTGTGCCAGAGGCTTTAAGGCTGTCACACCATAGGATAGGTGATGCAGATAGTTTGATCTTCAATTCACTGAACAATTGAGTAATCTAGGTCACTTCAGCAGCAAGATTGGCAAGAGATTTGTACACAGACTCAGTACTAGATCTAGCCACAACATGTTTTTTTGAGCACCAGGAAACTAAGGAATCTCCAACATAAACACAAATACCCGTGTCTGTGTAACGCCCCGTTCCCGGACACCGAGTCCTTATCCGGAAAAAGAACGTTTGGCACGTATAATATAAAATAAATCTCATATTATACGTCAGCCTCTACTATGTCGTATCGAGTTAAGCAAACGGAAGCAAAAGACTCGGGTATAATTTTTTTTTCCAAATATCCAAGAATAGAAACTCAATATCTAAGATAGAAATGTAACTTTATTACATTGGTATACCAAACAAAATCTAAAACGTACGAAAACCTCCAAAAAGAAACTAAAAGGAAATCACAAAGTTTCCCAATGAAACAACAAGTCTAGTAAATAAATAAACGCTTCAACGTCGGCGTCCTCAAACGTCGTCATCAAAGTCCTCCTCGAACTCCGGATCTACCTGTTCATCTTCTCCCCCCCCCCCCAAACACAGAAAAACAATGCATTTGAGATAAGTACAAAGTACTCGATAAGAAGTAGAAGCTACAAATTAATTAAGGTTTACAATTAAAAGATTATCTTTATGAGACCGACTCAATCTAAGGTTCACTTCATGTCCATCAACACGTCATGACTATACGTTTCTAACTTAACTTATCTTTGTTACGTCAACATTCAAGGGCACTACGCATGGCGTTTATCAGCCATAAGATATACTTGATAACTAACGGTGAATAACACCTGATAGCTCGGGGTCTCCCCGGTATGCGTATACGTTCGATGAATTTCCTCCGCTACCCTTCAGCCTTTTAAGCCAATAGCATTGTTCACCTTGATGAACGCACCACATCACCGATATGAATCGGTGCCTGACCAAGAACATGTGACGTTTAATCTTTTACTACACGTATGTAATTATTATCTGTTGTTAACTAGCCACCTAAGTGTTTTCAAAATGAAACTCACCTTATCAACTCTACTCCCTCACATAGACAGCTAGACATCACACACTATCAAGTACACAGACATTGATGAACTTTAGCTCATCAAAGCACAAGCCCTTTCATGCCCTTCCGACGGTCCCGAACTTCAACTCCCTAAAAGAGTACATTCGGTGCCGGAACTAAATGCATCATAAGCTCAATCGAGGCTTGTTTATATTCATTTAATGTTATTAGTTCATTAAACAACGTTTAAATCCCAATTCATTGCTAAAACAACATTTTATTAAAACTGGGGGTCAATGCGCGCACCTTTGGAATGCGTGCGCATTCCACGACAAAAACATTTGGAAGTTATCATCCGTAATCGTCGCATTGCATTGATCACGCTTTGGGAGCAACTCAACCACTCAAACAAAGAATGCGTGCGCATTCCCTTGAATGCGTGCGCATTGCACCTGCTTTGAAAAGGATTTTACATCCTGAATCACGAATGCGTGCGCATTCTACTTGCAGCATCTAAAACCATACATCCTGTAATAGGAATGCATGCGTATTGCTAGCCAATGCGTACGCATTCAACGCAGAAAACCCTAAACACATGATTTTCTACACTTTGCGATCTCTACTCGATTCGAAGCATGTCCTACTCGATTGTAATGAGAAAAACACCAGAAAAACATAACCTTTTCATATCATAACATCTTTAAATCCTTAAACAACATATAGGCCTAAACCTTGATACAAAAACGCATCAAAACACGATCTATCCTCTCTAAACCATAACTAACTTGTAGGAAGAGCCTCTTACCTTTTAAGCAAGCAATTCCAACTCAAAAGCTACGAGAAATCTGCAACAAGCTTGATCTTTTCTGTAGAAACCTATGTGATCAATCCATATTTACATTAGAAACGATCACACGCTTCTATAACAACAAAACTACGAATTCATGAGTTTGAATCCATCAAACTCAACCAAGAACATAACAAGGTCCCGAAACATACCTTAGGAAAAACTCCACTTTCTGGTGTTGAATCGACACTTTCTTCACGACGATTCCGTTGCTCTACTCTGATCTAAAAACCGTTAAGATTTGACTTAGAAACCGGAAGAACTCTCTCAACCCTAATTTGTGCTCTCTGCGCCGTTTTTAATGAATGTAGGAAATTTTCTGATTTCTTTTTGGTTATCGGAACTGATGGGATTTATTTTCCTTAAATATATAATCCCAAAATAATAATTACTTATTATTTCCCTTATTATTATAAAATCAGATTTATCTCCAAATTACATATATATATTTTAGCTATATACATATATATTAAAGAAAATACTTACTCCAATAAAAGTAGAGAAATAATCATATTTCGTTTTCGCAAAATGTCACGTTTGCCATCTCCCGAAAATCGGAATATTACATACTGACTTTCTATCAGTAGGAAAACAGGCCCAATCTGCATCAGAAAAACCTTGTATATTAAGATTACCTCCAGCTGGGATCAACACACCATGTGAGATGGTCCATTTCACATATCTCAGAAGTTTCTTCAGGGCATGCCGGTGGTCTATCATAGGGCACTGCATAAATTGGCTAAAATAATTGACAGAGTATGTGATGTCTGGTCTAGTTGAAGTCAGAAACTGATCGCGTGCAAGGACTTACTAGCAATAGGACTAGGTCTATCGTAGTAGAGTACTGGAAAATCAAGGTCGATCTCACAGAGACTCGTAAGAACGTCTAATTTTCAAGATTGAGTTGTCACTATAACGGTCTACGACCAACTATAATATAGACAATAGTAAAATTGGTAACAATCAACTAGCAAGATTATGCAAGTTCAACGAAGCAAACTAGAGTTTCTAAAGTATTAGTTCAATTATGTGTAATTAGTTATTCCCCCCACACATGCAACAGTCCTCCCCATTGGTGAATTTATTCATTGTTCAGCTATGGGTACAACTCCTAACCCTATCTACTCCGACAATGGCAGTAGACAATCTATACGCAAGCTACCCTCCTTATTTGGTCCGTAATATCCCATACGCATAAATAACTAGAGCTGCCGATATTGAGCGCTAACTCATACCGCAAACCCGCCTAGACATTTGTCGACATTGACCAGCACGTTCCTAGGGTCCATCAAGATATTGTCATAATTAACACTTCACTAACAGTCCTTCATGTTAATTTACGATAACATGCAAATAGTTGATCAGGCTAAAAACATGTAAATTAAATCTATTGATCAACGTAGCTGGCGCTGATTATCATGAATTAGTAATTTACTAGGTATTCAGATGTAGCTATATAGACCGTCGCAGATCTGAAGAATGAAACTACTATTTCATGATTTCTTCACCAACGAATCAGATCTATAACACATAGGGTAAAATAAACTAACTACTACATAATTAAACTAAATAAGCAATCAAATAATACTAGTCAAATAGAACAACGATAGATCTACATCTTAGAAAAGACAGAAAATCATACCCTCGAAGACGAGCATAGATCTCCTTCGGATCTTTCCCTAGGCGGCGACTCCGTCGTCTCTCTGACCAGAACTCATAAAATAAATAAAATAAAGAACAAAGAACTTTTATTGCATAATGCTTGTCTTGAAAATTGTACACTTGTGTTCTGAGGCGAAGCCTCTTATTTATAGCTATCTAAACCGACTTAGAATCATCTAGTTCAACCCCTCGTCCAAGAAAACGCATTTCAGAAGCTTCTGGGACCTCGGTAAGTCGGCGGCCTTCCTCGGGTTACCGAGGGTATTTTCGTCCTTTTTCTTCAGCCGACTTAACTTGGATGCTTATAGAATACCCTAGGCCCATTCTTTTCGTTCAGTCCACTCCAGATTCGTCCATCATGCTTAGCCCAATATTCCGTATCTTGAAAATCATCAAATAACGCATGAAATAACATCGAAACAGGGAAAATAAACGCTAATTGCAGATTTCTCGACTCACGAACCCGACATATGATATTCCACGTAAATGGTTCATATTTATAGGTCGAAATAACTATTTTTAGCTCATAATGGATAGAATATTGATGTCGTAGGATAGACTATTTTAATCATCATCAGAAACTCTAAGACTCCAATAGCACTTCTGTATAGAGCGGGATTGAACATTGGGGTGCCCTGATTTGGACTCAGATGATGACCCATAGTGAAGAGAATCTGACTTGGTTTAAGATTTTCCAGGTGTAGTCTTTGAAGCAATTGAGCAACATGGTGTTGTTCTAACAAAAACAGACCTGTGGAGTCCTTTTTTGCCTGCATGCCTAGAAAATGAGCAACATGACCCAAGTCTTTCAAGGCAAATTTTGCATTTAACGTAGCAACAAAACTTTTGGATCATATTCTGTGAATTCCCTGTGACAAGAATGTCATCAACATAGATCAAAACATATAATATACCATTATTAGTTTGCAGCACAAACATAAAGTTGTCTGCTTAGATTGTTGGAACCCCCAAAGTGTCATCTGACTCTTAGGGCTGCAAACCATGCCCTTGAAGCCTATCTAAGGCCATATAGTGCTTTATTCAATTTGCAGATGTAATGAGGTCTTTGTGGATCCTCAAAAGTCAAAACCTTCAGGTTGGGTCATGTAGATGGATTCACTAATGGGACCATTCAAGAAGGCATTGTTGATATCAACTTGCCTTATGTGCCAGTTTTGAGTGACTGCCACAGTCAGAACTATCCTTATAGTTGAAGACTTTGCCACTGGACTAAAAGTATCTGTGAAATTCACCCCACATGTCTAATCAAATCCTTTGGCCACCAACCTGGCCTTGTGTTTCAAAACTGATCCATCAGTTCTCGATTTTAGTTTAAAGATCCATCTATTGCCCACCAACTTGTACTGACTGGATGGTGGAATCAAGTCCCAGGTGTGATTCCTTTGTAGTGCCTCAAATTCTTCAACCATAGCATTCTTCCATTCAGGTATTCCCAGGGCATCTGATTGTTAGGAACATTTTATTTTTTTGATGATGGTCATACTAGCTGTTATAGCAAGCCTGAATTAAGTTAAAAATATCCGTATAAGGCTTTACTTAGAGACTGACATGTTGTATAAGTTTAGTCCAGACAAGTATTGTACTAGACTAGTAGGATGGCTCAGTGGAAGACTGAAGATCAGCTGAATGAAGACAACCAAGCACCAGCAGAGTAAAGTCAAGTCTTTTTGGAATGACTTATAACCATGGAAGTCTGTGATGAACTTGGATAAGTCTGAATATATTACAAGTGATGTAATCTATTCATGCAATATGGTGTACACTGATCTCACACAAATAAAGGATCAGTGGAGTACAAGCATACTTGGAAAATCAAAGGAGAAAAAGAAAACAGTAAAACGGCTAAGTAAAATCTCTACCGGTTGACTATTGAAATAACAGTGAATGAGCCACTAGACCGGTCAAGCAACAACTAAGTCAAGAAGCAGCAAAGTCAAGTATGCTGCCCACGATTTATTCTGAACGTGAAAAATAAGGAGATCAAATAATTAATGCAGAATCAATCAAGGACGGATTTTATGAAGAACGTTTGAAGAAAATACGGATCACTGAAATTAAGGAGAATAAAATCAAGGATTATTTTCAACATTAAATAGCCAACGGACGAATTTTCAAATCAAGGAGATCAAGGCTATAAATAGAAGGCATTGACATAAACAAAAAAAAATAGTGACAAATACGCAAGAGCAGAAACTCTGTCAAAATTACAAAATCCTTCTAATTGTTCTTACAAGCAATATATAGAGATCAACTCAGGATTCTGAGCTTTAATTCCACATCAAGCACTGATATTGATCATGATGTGATCCGTGATCGAATCAGATCCGAAATTGCCCAAGGACTTGACTGATGGCACCAATACGACGAGCACCGCGACCCTTAGCTAACTCGTAACTAAGAACCTTGGTATGACCTCAACCCTTAGATAACCCGTATCTAAGAACCTTGGTATACGAACGCCACAAGGTCTGCTCAGAACCTTGATAAGTTCCGTTTGGAATCCACCAAACACGGGTTTGGAATCCACCAAACACCAACGTGAGAAAACTCACCAAAGCTTAAAAGCTTCAAATATAATATATCAAAATTTGTCTTCCTGGTGATTACAATGACTCTTAATGCCTTTATATAGGCTACAGACTCCATGACAAATTGCTAAGTTAGCAATGTGGGACAAAATAACCATAATTAAAATTAATAACAAAAATAAAATACTATCTAACCAATGTGGGATAATAAAAGATAACTAAAAATAAATAATAATAATAATCTAATAAAATCTTCCATGGAAACGATGTGGGACAACTGGACTCCATGCCGAAAACGTTTCATCTGCGATCACATCATTCCCTCCCGGTTAGAAAGGATTAGTCCTCGAATCAAAAGGATGTAAAAAAGCAAACAACAAGTACACAACAGACGAACCAAAGAACGAACACCAATGATATGCCCGGATCAAATACAAGGCGTAAATACGGCTTCAAAGAACTAGAACCTCGAGTTGATGATGAATACCTCACCAAGGAAACCAATGCATAGGAATGTCGTGAGTGCTCAATGCAAATTATTTTCTCTGGAGCAGCAACATAATCATAGGGATTAGAAGCCGGAATAACGAGACAATACACCACAAAAGGATCAATGAAAGTGTGCTTGGTTTTCCATCAATGTCAATTGGGACAAGAACATCCATAGGCAATATATTGGTTGGATTGGGTATATCGATGGCCCGATTGGCTCCTCACGAGATGATCTTCATGTACCACAACGGGACGAAATAGAACTCGAACAAGTGGTCGGTGAAGTAGGACCATCTGTCTCATCCGCCTCGATTTTCTCCACCACTAATGTGATATCCTCGCTCAAGGTCACAACATCACACTCCATTTCATTCTCTAGCTCCACCACACCTCCACTCTCGCCGTTTTTCAATTCGGGCTCAATATTTTCTGCTTCCACCAAGTTCACATCAGGAATCGCACCCCTATCTATTTCCATGGCCTTAGAATCCCCTATTTGATAATCACATTGTTTCATAGGGGGTAGGGATTCCAATACATGCTTCTTGCCACCAAAAGAAAAAGAATAGCGAGTCCGGGACGCATTATGACGTACATTATGCAAAGATAGCCATGAGTTCCCTAGTGTCAAATGCACATCACTCAGTGGCACCACATCACATGAGACAACAGCTTTATAACTTCCAATGGACACTGGAACCCGTGCATACCGTGTAACTTTAACCCGATGGTTTTCCACAACAATGTAGTAGGGCTGATAAAGTCTTTCCGTCCGCAAGTTTAAATCCTTAACCACATCTTTACTAATTAAATTTTCCTCTTCATCGTGATCAATGCACAGCTCATATTCATAATCTCCAATAAAACATGATGTGTAAAATAAGTTGTTACCTTGACTACTACGTCTTTCTTTTAACATGTTATGAAGTTGAGCCTTCATATCCTCCATCATATCATCAAAACGTCGTTCTATTTCTAAGTGTCGATCCATCACATTATTAAAATTCCAAATATAGGCATCCATAGGACTCTCCATTACTCAAGATCGAAAATCACCAATAATCCAACAACAATAATAATTCTCAACACAAAATTGCAACAAGTACCACCATCACCCAATTGATCCTTTGTTTTTTTTTTTCACCAAACTGGGGCGACCGACTAAAAAAAGAATTGGACAACTTAAATTAATTCTAATATGTCAAGACCAATTTAGGTCAATAACGGCGGCTTAAGGAAATGCCAAAGCGGTTTGTAATTGCACTGGTGTATTTGTTACGATGGAAGGAAAAATAAGCAACGAGGATTGATTTTTTTTTTTTTTTTTGATAATTCAAGATGCAAGTGGACGCAGGATGTTGGGAATTTGATTTGGATGTTGAAAGGAAAAGAAATATGCAAGAACGAAACAGGAAAAGGAAAAAGAAAAAAGAAAAATAAATAAAAGGGATATTTGGATACCGTCAGTGACTAGCTCCGATATCAATTGATGTGATCCGTGATCGAATCAGATCCGAAATTGCCCAAGGACTTGACTGATGGCACCAATACGACGAGCACCGCGACCCTTAGCTAACTCGTAACTACGAACCTTGGTATGACCTCAACCCTTAGATAACCCGTATCTAAGAACCTTGGTATACGAACGCCACAAGGTCTGCTCAGAACCTTGATAAGTTCCGTTTGGAATCCACCAAACACCAACGTGAGAAAACTCACCAAAGCTTAAAAGCTTCAAATATAATATATCAAAATTTGTCTTCCTGGTGATTACAATGACTCTTAATGCCTTTATATAGGCTACAGACTCCATGAAAAATTGCTAAGTTAGCAATGTGGGACAAAATAACCATAATTAAAATTAATAACAAAAATAAAATACTATCTAACCAATGTGGGATAATAAAAGATAACTAAAAATAAATAATAATAATAATCTAATAAAATCTTCCATGGAAACGATGTGGGACAACTGGACTCCATGCCGAAAACGTTTCATCTGCGATCACATCAGATCAACTCTTTGTGAATCTCATTCACACCCAACTGAAGCAATTGAATCAGATCGTATAAGAAGGAATTTCAACCTTTGTGATAGCTGCTGAAAGATTTGTTCTAAAGGAGCAGTGTGGAAGACTGAGTCACTGAATTTTTTGTAGCCAGGGAGTGATAGTCTTGAGATTGTGAAGATTGTGTAGCAAGGGACAATCATACTATTGTATTGGTGAAAAACAATAGTGAATTCCTCCAATCATCACATGAGAAGAGTGGATTAAGGGATTAAACCACCTTGAACCACTATAAACCTTTGTGTTCATTTACTTACAGCACTTTACTTTCCAGCAATTCTTTACTTCATTTTATTCATACTCTTTGTGTGCTTGAACTACTTTGAAACAACTTTAAGAAGGGATTTATCCGCTGCCCAAAAGCTTTTAAAATAAGAGAAGTTTTTGAAACTCCAATATAGTCATTCACCCCCCTCTGACTATATTCTCACCCTTCCCTGGGACCAACACTGATACTCTCACATGTTCAGATAGGTGGCAAGGAAGGTTTGAGGCTATTATAGATGAGTGGTACACCTTGGGTTTAAAGATACCACTTTTAGACTTGGTTTGCATGGGATGGACAACAGGTTGTTGTGGTGAAGGTGAAGTCTCGGGGCTAGCTATGAGGGGTGAAGTAGAAGATGATACAGGACTATGGGGTTCAGGATTATCATCTCTGTTAGGTGAAATTGGTGTTCCATGGAAAAGGACTGGTGTATATGGAGGGAGTGGGACTGTTAGGACTAGTATTGCCCATTGAAAGTGCATCAGAGGGAACATAAGGAGTATGGATATATTGTGGTGTAGTGGCATTGTGTGTGACACTATCAATAATAAGGCTATGTAACATATTGGTATCAATAGGTTCAGGAACAACCTGAATAGACCTATGGGGTCCAAGTTTAAAACCTTTCTTGAAAGGAAACTCCTACACATTGAAAACAACATCCCTACTTATATAATTTCTTCCAGTGGAATCAAGACATTTATACCCTTTTTGTTGAGGGCTCATGCCTAAATTGACACACTTGGTAGAATGGTAGCTGAATTTGTGATTAGAATATGGTCTAAGATTAGGAAAACAGGTGAAACCAAAGACCTTGTGTCTGTAAATATCAGGTTTGTGTTTATACAGGACCTGGGAGGAGATAAACCATCAAGAATGGGAGTAGGCAGGTTGTTTATGATGAGGACAGCCTATTGAAAGCCATCCCACCAGAATTTCAGTGGCATAGATGCCTGTGCAAGTAAAGTGGGATCCATCTCAGTGGTGTGTCTGTGTTTTCTCTCTGCCCTACCTTGTTGTCCATGAGCATGGGGGCAAGAATGTCTAAAGGTGATCCCATTTTCTCGAAGACAGTTTTCAAAACTTCTATACTCACCTCCCCACTCAAATTGCACACACTTAATAACACTATGAAATTGAGTTTCAACAAGTTTTTTAAAGTCAAGAAAGATGGAAAAGGCTTATGATTTGTTTTTTAAGGGGAAGATCCAAGTGAACCTGGAATAGTCATCAAGAAAATGGATATAATAGGAATAACCAGATTCAGTTTTAACTGGGGCAGGTCCCTCAGACATCAATATACACAACCTCAAATATACACTTAGCATGAAAATCAGACTTAGGATAAGGCAGGGCATGCATCTTACCATATTGACAGGCATCACAGAAAGACAAATCATCATTCACACAGTTAAAAGGGCATTACAATTATTGGAATAAGGACTGAAATTAGAAGGTAAATTAGAGTGAAGGGAGCTCATATGAGCAACTGATCTACATGAGTCTTCAGTATTGAGGTCACTATGGACTGGGATTTGGTAGATCCCTTGCTTAAGTATTCCTAGCTAAAGTAGTCTCCTTGTTGCCTTGTCCTTAACATAACAATATTTATTGTCAAATTCAACTATAAAGGAAAGTCTTGGGTTAACTGGGAAACACTAACAAGATTTTTTGTCATTGAAGGTACAAGAAGTGAGTGTTTTAAGTGAAGTGGAGTGTTTGTGTGTGTTTTGAGGGTGCAAGTCTAGTGTGTACAATGGGGAGAAGCTCACCATTCCCAACAGCAAGAGTATCAGATCTTGTGTAGTCTGAAGTCAAATGAAAGTTGTTGATATCTGATGTGATGTGGTTTGTAGCTCCACTGTCAATATACCAAGCTGAGTCCATTGCAGTCTGTGGAGTGGCAACAAGTACAAAATTCTATCTTGGTCTTGGGCTTCTAGGTACAAAGTCCTCTTCAAATCTGTGCCAACAGTCAATAACAGTGTCCAAACTTCCCACACAGTTGACAAACATGCCTATTGGATGAGTTTATGGAGTTTCTACCTCCTCTACCTCTATTTCTGCCTCCTCTTCCTCTATTTGGGGAAGATTGAGAGTTATTGTTGGGTATGGATCCTTGTACCTGTCCTCTAGGTCTGTAGGAACTGCTGTTGGCAAATTGAGCACTTGGATTCACTGGATTCAGATTTCTATCCAGGTTGCACTTCTTGCCAAGACAGGGATCCCACTCTAGCTGTCAGATTCACAATCACAGCCTCATATTCTCTATCCAGACCTCCCAAGGTTGCTAATATCAATTCTAATTTGAAGATTGGATGGCCTGCATCAGCTAGGTTATCCCTATAATATTTCATCTGAGATAAGTAATCCGCCATAGATTTATTCCCTTTGGTGGCTTTAGTAAGAGATTTGTATTCCAACATCCTTGATTCGGACTGGCTATTAAACATGGTTTCTAGGGTGACCCATATTCACCTAGCAGTGGTGCAACCAACAATTTCCTGTAAGGCCTGTTCTGTCATTGATCCCATAAGCCAACCTATCAAAAGTTGATCTGAGAGGTTCCATTCCTCAGCAGTTTGGGGCCTTTGATAAGGCGATACATATCCTCCCAGTGGTGATAAACTAGATCTATAGCCCTCATCTCCTAAGACACGACTCTCTAATCGATTTCCTCTGATGATGGGTAACACCATGGATTTCCAAAGTAAGTAGTTGTTTCTATCTAGTTTTACAGAGCATACCTGATTCAAGGTGTTGTCGAATGGTAGAATGGGAACATTGGCACCTCCAATGGTTCCTATAGATGGAATAGATTGCATATTTGGGTAAATCGGGTTTGACAAGCTCCAAATAAATTTGGATGCCCAAGTCCTAGTCCAAATGTGAAAGACATGCCAAAACCGGGCATATAACCACTCTATGTGAACCCAGATGTTAACGCAGTAGCTCCCATCGGAGAGAATCATCCAGATCCGACTGAGATTCCACCAGTTATAGGTGGTATTCCTCGGCATTAGCCCCTATGCTTTCATATAAGGTGACAGCTGCTGTCTGACCAGCCGACAGAGGATTTCCTGTGACACCGACGGTGGATGTATCAACTCCGGTGGTGCTCATATTGAAGATGACGAACTAACTGAAGATGACGAACTAACCACCACCTACGCCGATACCAACTTAGAACAATTTCTGGAAAGTATTTTCATTCATAGTGATTTCTCAAAACACATTACAACAATAATTCTCAGTACAAAAGGATAAATTGTGCTACAGCTGCCCTTAGAAGATCTAACAACCTGGAGTAGAATCTAGCAGGCCCATTGTCTCGGATTTTATCTAATGAAAAATAAACAAGTAATAAATTTATAAATCTGGTATACCCCAAGTGTAGGGATCGTAGCATAGCGATTAATACCAGAGTCGATCTCAGGGAATCGAGGTTGTTTATCTAGTTAATTAATTCTTCTAAATTGTCACGACACAAAATGAAACTAAAAACGAAAAGATGAACTGGTCAGAGGATTGTCAGTCCAAAGCCAGGAAAGATCGTTTCGAAAAATAAATCTAAACTACAAACTAAGAAAATAAATAAGACTAGTAAAACCATGACAATGACTATGGTGATTCAACAAAGAACAAGCAATGATCCACCATCCCGCAACCCTTAATTTCCTTTTTAGATTATCTTATGATGATTTAACTAAAATTGTGATTCACCTATCAAAGGTATGAACTCCTAATCTCTTAGAAAAGTTCGCCTATCAATCTTTTATCTCTCGATCTTAAAGATTAACGCTTTCAAACCAAGGTGCAAGATTTCTCAATCTAACAATCTAGATATTCAACCTAATCAACTCTCGTTACTTATAGGTTAAAGATCCAATCTTTCCTATGGTGATCTAGGTTTACACCGACTCTCGTCACATAGTAGACATCAATAGCAAAACATCTCTCGATATAAATTTGCATAACACATAATCATAGAAAAGAAACAACTTTAATTAAAACTCACAAAATCATCCAAAGGAAGAAAAAAACGTTGCTGAAAAGTTCCACACGCTTGCCCCAAGTTTGATCAGCTTCAAGCCATCCTCATGAATCGAACAAGAAGAAAACAAAATAAATAAAACAACTAATCTAACCCTCGGTCGACCAAGCACCAAGGCTTGGCCGACCGAGCACAACTCGGCTTCAGAATTTAGGGTTCTCTCGCGATTTGCAATCGATATGATATGATTAGGGTTGAAATAATGCGCTATATATAGAAAACTAGGTCGGTTATGCTTAAGTCGGCCGTGGGCGCCCGGCCCACTCCTTACGAGGCCTTGATTCGGATGCTTTGAAATCTTCGAGTCGGGCGAGAACTTGATCAGGCGCCCGCCCTATAGGTTTTGAACGCTGCTCAAAGCAAATTTCAAAACTACGAATCAAACAACTCCTCTTGGACGCCCGTCCACTTCTTTCTCGACGCCTTTGGGCGACATGGTGACGCGACGTCCATCCAGTCTTGCATGCAATTCTTCATTCCAAATTTGCTTTGCATCTTTTCCTTCCATTAAATCTTCAATCAAGTATCTTTTCACTCCTTCAATCCTCTCCATGACATGTAAATGTACCTTCAAAACCATAAGAACACGCAAAGTGTAAAACCATAGATAATTACCAATAAAATCACGAAATTAGCTCAAGTTTACACTTAAAGACTTTTAAAACTCATTTGCTCAATAATTCGATTAAACCCTTAATTTCTATGCAAATAATACGAATATGGAGGAAATTATTACCAAATATAACGATATAAATCATATAGAATCACCCTTAACACCCATCTTCCTAGATGCCATGTGGACAGCAAGGTGTCATACAAACCAAAATACTAAAATACCCTTACAAGTATTTATCTAACAAACAAAGCCATGCAAATCGGGGGAATTATATTGGTATGCTCTTCACTATAAAATGATACCCTTTTTTATGTATATTTAGTGATTTTACTTACTAAATACACAATAAAAAAACTCACTTTACTGTGTTCTATTAGGCATCTCCGCAAAACGGTCGAAACTTTCCCTTAGAATTGATCTTTTGTGGGGGAAGATTTGCGCTTACCCATGCATCCTAAGCAGTGGCGGAACCAAAAAATTATTCTGGAGTGGTCTTGGTCTTTTATATATATTAGCAGTGTCCTAAAAAATCCGATCATTTATCAAAAGATAATGTACATCTATCTAGTCATGAACATGTATTTCGATGTAAATAGTATCATTTATCAAAAGATAATATACATCTATCTAGTCATGAACATTTATTAAGTCTTACACCTATAAAAACTCTTGCACCTATAAAAACTAACGTAACAATACATATACACTATAAACCGATTAAAAAAAAACTGTAAAACCGATTTCAATAAAACAGGGATTGAACCTTCAAACTATGCTTATAGACATTACAAAGGGTGCAATCTTAAACCACTTAGATAAGTAGTCATTTAGTTAAGAAGAAGACACGCTAAATACTAATATTAATGCTAATACTAATACAATGATAAAAATAAAAAAATTTTTTTTTTGTTTTCAAAATTTGGGACGGTCTTGAGACCACCCCACCCAAAGGGTAGATCCGCCCTGATCCTGAGAATTGCATACCACGCAAAAGACAATTAGTCATAGTTGACAAAAACAACGATGATTGTGGCTATAAAAGACCATTTTGGTGGCTTGTTTTGTTGCTTGATCGAAGGGAGAGAGATCTGCTGGAGCCGAAGAAGCCCGGACCAACTGAGGCGAGACCTATTGGGCCGCGGCTTGGACGGGGAAGTACTGCACCGACCTTACATAAGTTCTTTAAGTCGGCTATAGGGCTCTATTTGGTTTCGGTTGGGGTTGGATCCAACTTAATATTTTATTCACTCAAGTATTTTATTTATCATTTTATTAATTTTATTATTATATTATAATTTTTCTCACCTATTATTTCAATATCAACAAATAAATCAAATGGGGTTCTAAAGGCACCACGATTTTTACTATTGACACCATTTTACTTCAAGCACTAAAAAAATTATTTCGGCACCACGATTATATTTAATGAACATAACGTCAATGGCACTAGCGTTGCTATTAGAAACCAAAGTCAGTGACACTGACGTTACTTTTCAAAACTAAAGTCAGTGGCACCGACGTTTTAGTTATAAATGTGTCACTACTTAGTAACGTCAGTCCACTGACGTTAATATCGAAAAGGAACGTCAATGACACCGATATTCCTAGTGTGGTGCCGGAATTAAAAAAACAAGAATATATAATTGGTGCCGGAAGTAGAAAAAAAATAATCAAAAAAGGGTGCCGATAGTAAAAAGTGTGGTGCCAATAGAATCCCCTAAATCAATTCATTTTATTCAATCATTACACTATTTAACCATTACTTTATCAATATAATAGTTCATTAAAATTTCTCATACTAATTATTTCTTCATCTACACAAATTTCAATACAAGATTTGAACTTTATAATCATTATTTCACTTTATTTTATTTCATTAAAATTTCCCTTACCAACAATTTCTTTATTTACATAAATTTCAATACAAATTTCAACTTTATAATCATTATTTTACTTTATTTTATTTCAATTTCTTTATTTTATTTCAACTTCACAGCAGCTCGGGGAAGAGGCTTGTTGTTTTTTCCGCTTACCAAAAGGGGCCGGCCCTTTACGGGACTCGAACCCCCACACTCCCGCTTTCGGTCCAGCGTGTCATTACACCACCCCTACCGCTTACCACTAAGCCATATCCAGGGTCTCCTAAATCAATTCAACCCCAACCTAACCCGAAACCAAACAGAGCCCTAGGGTCTTTTTTAGAGTCGGCTACTAGGCTATATAAAACATGTAGCAGTCAGAATAATAATGTAACACATATGTGGAGAGTTTATTACTCAAAACTTATATAAAATAAAGGTTTTCTTTGAGTTCTTGAGCAAGTTCGATTCTTCACCTTTGCCCAAGAAATCATTAGCTTGAGTTATTCAAGTTAGTCATCTTCATCGAGGCATAAAGCTTTGAACGTTCTTTCATATTTTAGATCGATGATTACTTAGCTATGAATTAACGCGTTGTTAACTAATCTGCATGATTAAAGCGCTGTAATTTACCAATAAAACCGGAATCATAATAATGTAACCCATAATATAGGATTCGCCGCACCAGCCGCGGCAGCGGTCTATACCGCCACGGTGGGGCAACCCAGAAACCCTAATTCTGAGGGTTCTGTGCTAGCTACGTCTGATTTTCAGATTTATCTTACGTGTGAGATATGGCCAGTCTGGTATTCATTATCATAAATTAGCATTATGGGACTATGTTAAAGTGCTAGTTAGGACATATTTAATCGATCGTTTAGGTGCCGCTAGCCATTCTCGGTGGCTGTTTAGATGAGGTTTCGGTTCATCCGGGAATCCCTAACTCTTAATGCGTGTGATGTTAATAAAGCCTAAGGTAGGTTAAATACACATAGGGCCAGCTGTCTAAGCAAGAAGAAGTTTGGCTAAATTAGGGGATAGCACCCGTAGCTGAATAATATAAAGACTTATGAATCTGGAATACCGGTAAATTACATAGTCGTTAATTTATAGTAGATTAGTTAATAGCAAGCTAGGTAGATTGGTTGGGAGGAGAGGGGGAAGTTGTTTTATTTCGTTTTCTTGGTCCCTTAGCCATGCATTAGTACTTTTTATTTGAGAGTTTACTCATTCCCTGTGGGATCGACACTTGCTCGTTTGCTATAATGCGATGGATCTAGTCCTCTTGCTGGTAGAAGCGACTTACACGCGATCACATCCCGCCCCCCAATATAAATGAAATTCCTCTTCCATGTTCCCCAAATTTTTAAGTTAAAAAAAAAATAAAAAAAAAAAAAAAAAAAAAAAAGGAAAAGGAAGAAGAATAATTTTTTTAGATTTTGTTGGAGCAGAGTCGATGGGTTGTAAGTTTTGGAGGAAAAATGTGTGATGCCACGGGTAATGAGTTATTTAGTAAGAAACAAATGTTTAAGAGTTGTATTGAACTAATTTTGATGAGTGCAGTTTATTTTACTAGCATGGTGCCCTTGGTATAAATGACCTTTTAGTAAATAAACCGTGGTGTAACAGGTATACATAAAAATCAGTGTGATACATTAAGTAGAATAAAATATGAAAGTGTGATACCCTTTAATTTGGATGCCCAAATAAATGAATTGTGATAGAATAAAAGGCCCTCGTTCTAAAAAAATGAAAAAAAAAAAAAAAAAAAAAGGGCCCTCAAATTCTATAGATACAAGTACATTTCTCCATAACTTGACATTGATCCACTCCAATATACTTGACCGTCAAATGTCAATATAATTTATTGTTTAGGGGGGATTACGCTAAACAATCCCTCACATCTTTGTAAGGGTATTTTAGACTTTTTGAAATTTATTTTCTTTTTCCTTTTTTTTAGGTTTTCTTTTCCATCAAGGTTTTGAAAACCGACCTATAGTGATAAAAGGCTATAAATAGGACCCTAGGTAGCCATAGACATCATAAAATCGCGTTTTTGAGGTTCTGTGATCAATCGGCATGCCGAACCTAGAACCTTCCCGGGAAAGCGGCTTAGTGGTGCCCAGGACGTGTCCCAGACACCCCAGACGTGTCCCAGAGCGTGTCCAGGATCAACCAGGACGCTGAACCGAGCAGTAACTCGGGAAAACGGCCCAATTTAGGACCTTAGGCTCAGTTTTGATCAGTTGAGTTCGTGTTTGTAGATCAGAGTGCTAGTTTCGAAGAGTTTTCAAGTCCAGGAGCAGTTTCGAATATTGTTTCGTCTCAAGAAGGTAATAATCATGAAACCCTTGTGTTATTCGTAGTCCTAGTCTTCAATTTGTTAGAATTCATAGTTTTAATGGTAGGGCTTATTCGTGTTTCGTAGATTCGCAAGAGTTTGAAGACTGGCCATAGTTTGATCGTTGTTTGGCTTGTTTTCGTTACGTTTACGAGGTAAGGAGTTTTTCTTATCAAAAGGATCTATCTTGTTTTCAAGTTCATGTTTTAAGTTGGGTTAAATATGTTTTTATGGTTAAATTGAATGAAATCGAACGTAACTATGTGTTGCATATTTGCCGGATACTTGTTAGACCAGAATTTGATCTTGGAGCTTAACACTGGGCCGGTTTCCCGTCTCTCCAGCCTGGAAACCGCACGGGTCGAGTCCCAGGATTAGTTTCTGGGTGTCTAGTGTTCTAAAAGTGTGTCCGGGGCAAAAGCCTGGGCCGGCTTCCCGTCCCTCCAGCCGGGAAACCGTCCGGACTGAGTCCTATGGTTAGATTATGTATGTCATGTGTCTAGAACCCATGTCTGGACTAAAGCCTGGGCCGGTGTCTCTGGCCACCACCCGGGACAGCGTCCGGACTGACCCCCAGACTTAGTTCTGGGCAGTCCAGGCCTCCGGCAGGGCGTCCAAAAAGTCTTCTTTGAGTCCTAGATGGGTTTTGGGCTCTGTTTTTACATATGTGGTGGAGATAGGTTGGTAGTATGATGTGGTTATGGCCTTTGCATGTTTCCATAGGCTGACATGGATTTTAGTATATATATTTACGTGCTTTATGTGCTTGTTTTTTAGTACAAGTCGCTACAAGATTTGTTGACTTTTTACTACCGTCCGACACTTATTGAGGTTTTTGCTTATGTTCAATACATAATGACTGAAACTAATTTTGGTGGTTAATTCGACCAATTCCTAGATTGGCAAGAACATTACACACAAAACAATAATATGTTACGTGTAAAAGAAACATAAAATGACGTCGTTTCAGTCGTTTTGTGTTTTTTTTTTTTTTTTTTTAAATTCTTTTTGTGCACTTTGATAGTCAAATTCATTGAAAGGGATCTTTCCCCTTAAAAATAACCGATTTAACGGACAACGATACATCACAATTATGTGCCACAACGATTCTATGTAGCCAATCAACTACACATGACCTCTCTTAAATAGAAATGTACCATGCACCGCACTGAACCATCGTTTTATCTTCAAGGCCCGAATGATCAACGAACATTAGACCACAGGGACTTATACATGGCAGAATTCAAGGGTTCCAAAGTTAAATCTAAGACTACCGTTGGTTCTTTTTCCATGTCGTTATGATTTATCATAATCATACTTCACAAATTACAAACAAAGCTCGAGTGCCAAAGCATCATGGCAATATTAGGTCACGGCGTTGTGTCCCTACACATAGAGACCATTTGATTATAGTGACATTGATGGACTTGATTAGATCCTAACACTCATTGATGAATGTTTACAGGTGTGTAGTTAGTTCCTATCATTTTCACATTACACCACCGGTACAAGAAGAACACAATATAACCCAGGAAATCTGTATTAAATACAACATATAAAGTACTACACAAGACAACCTTCTAAGCCAAAGGAATCAATGTTGCAACAGCTATTCCCATCATTTTAGCACAAAATGCTCTTATATTACTGAGGAGAAACCAAACATGGGTGCTAAAAATATCAATGGTAACTGTTGCTTTTTCATCAACTATAGCCGCCCCTCTCCTCAAGTTCCTTTTTTCGAACACCATGCGCCCAAAACTCGCATGAAAACAACGGCATAAGAAATTACCAAAAACTCCTAAACCTTTTACGATCCGGTTGGATGGGGAGGATAAAATCTCAGCTAGTGTCACATGGATAGAGGGAGAAGCATCCTTCGCTTCTTTTTTCTAGCCAGTCTAACCTGCTTTGTAATTCTCATGCAAAGAAGCAGTAACAATGTCGTACACACTAAGATAAAAGCAAGCCTAAAATGTCTAAAGTACAAGGAAACCGCAGAGAAAACCAGGAATGCTAAGATCACAAGCTCCCATATTACAAAGATTGCAACATCCACCCTGCATCAAAGCCATTAAAACAGTAAGATACCATTGGTAGCACCTGCATGGCAGAAAGACCGTTGATAACTTTCATGGTACAGCAATGATTGTATCAAGCGGGTGGATGTGATGCATCCAACTCACCTTTACACCATTTCCATCTACTTGATACAACAGCTGTATCTTAAGGAAACTCACGACCGTAAAATGTTTAGGCACACAGTATCTACAGATCAAGAGTGTAATATGGTTTTCGCTTTTATGGCACTTAATACAAGACTCTTCGTGATGCACTGTCAAAAGCACATGTTCTCATGTCATCATATTATTTACACCCGTCAAACAGGAAAAATAACGAGTACAAAAGACTCATTTTCATTCGGTTAATCTTTCAAAAGCAAAAATAAAATAAAATAAAAAAAACTGGAAATCTCATTTCCCCGCTGAGAGATTCCATTAAGAGGGCTAAGCCTTGTACACTGGGTCCCCCATATTCTATCAGGTTTGATTACAGTGATGTTTCAATTCAGGACATGCAGCACCATGTACGTCAGCTACTTTAGAATGTTTTTTTTTTTTCTGAACAAAAAATTGTTTGAGCATCCTTATTGAAACAGGCCTCTGGTAGCCCATATGTAGGGGGCCAGCAGAGGAAAACTGTAATACTGTACTTACAACAATTGTTCGTTCGACTAAAACAAAAACAAATACAACACATTAAAGAAGTGATCAGTTTTGGCAAAAATACTACTAGGCCAAGTATACTGCAATTAAAGTAAATATACAGTTTTACATAAGCCACAAGAAGTCTTGCACTGAACTGACTGATTTTTTTATGAACTTCACTCGCATTTCAAAGATAAACGACTGAATTAAGGCATACAACCACAAGCTCTTTCTCAGTAGCTAACTTTCAAGACTGTTGGGGATCGCAGCTTCATTCAATTGTTTCAGAATTTATCCATAAGCATGTGGTAATATTGTGGTCAGGCCTTCAGGGTGTATTTGTTGTCAATTAGGATGCTTTTAAAACAGAGTCATAAATACTCAGGTTCCATCTTTTGCTTACCGATATTTTATATGATACGTACTGTAGAGATTTAAGGAACAAGAGAAGAAATTTAGAGTTGGAACGAGAGAATTTTTATTCATACAACTTATCGGAATAGATAAGTGATCAATAGGAATTTATACAAGCCTTGCCAATGGCTATAATTGTAAGTTGCAAAGGGGGCAACGGCTATGAACAGTAAAAGCAGACTAAAACTTAGTCTAGAAACAGAATTAACTAGGCTGATTATATTTCAACACCCCCCCCCCTCTCCCCTCAAGTTTGGTTGTAGATATTTATGCAGCCAAGCTAGTAGTGTAGATGTTGAAGGACTTGATTAGAGACAGCCTTAGTCAAAATGTCAGCCACTTTATCTCTTGTAGACACATGAATTAGGATGATATCTCCATTCATCCATTGTCAACCTTTCCCTTATGAAGTGTCTGTCCAACTCAACATGTTTAGTTTTGTTATTTTGAATAGGATTTTTAGCAATGCATAGGGCAGAAATGTTGTCAAATAGGATTTAAATAGGTTTAGGAGTAGAGATCCCAAGTTTAGTCATAAGTCTCTTAATCCAAATCCCTTCACATATTCCTAGTGTCAGTGCTCTGAGCTCAGATTCTACATTACTTCTTGGAAACAACATGATTCTGCACTACTTCTTGAAACCACATGTTGTTTCTTACTCCTCCAAGTAACCAGGCTTCCTCATACATAAGTGCAATATCCAGATGTAGATCTTCTGTCTAATATTGCACCAGTATAGTTGGCATATGTGTAAATATTGGATTTCCTTTAAGTGGCTCTTCTTGAACAGGAGCCCTTGTCCAGGATTCTTCTTTAGATATATTAGTACCCTCTCACAGCATGCAAATGTCTTTAAGTGAGCTTGTGCATGAATTGGATGACAAGACCTACACAAAACTTATGTCAGGCCTAGTATGTGAGAAATATATAAGTTTTCCCACAAGTCTCTGATATCTCCTTTTATCAACAAGAGAGCTATCACTTTCTTTTCCTAGTTTGAGAACAGGTTCAACAGGTGTCTGCTGGTTTACAACTTTACAACCAAGCATTCCTGTTTCTTTTAAGACATCCAGAGTGTATTTACTTTGGGATATGGAAATACCATCTTTATTCCCAGAGATTTCCATCCCAAGGAAATATTTGAGGTTCCCCAAGTCTTGTATCTCAAATTCTTGGGCAAGAGAATCTTTTATCTTTCCTATTTCATCCTGATTATTGCCGGTTATGATGATATCATCCATATAGACCACTAGGAGGATGGTATCCCAGGTCTAGTGGTTTTGGAGAAGAAAGTATGATCAGTATGACATTGATGAAATCCATACTTAGTCATAAACGTAGTAAACCTTCCAAACCAGGCTTTAGGAGACTGTTTCAGACCATATATGGATTATTATTAGTTTGCAAACATCTTCAAAACCAGGGGACAACTACATGTAAAGTTGTTCTAGATCACCTTTAAGGAAGACACATTCTTAATGTCTAGTTGAGTTAATTGCCAGTCCACATTTATTGCTATACTAATTAGGACCTTTATAGTGTTTAATTTAGCTACAGGGGCAAAGGTCAACCCCATAGGATTGAGTGAAACCTTTGGCCACAAGTCTAGCCTTGTACCTATTCAAAGATCCATTTGCAATGCATTTGACAGAAAATATCCACTTACACCCTACTGGATTCTTTCCAGCAGGAAGAGTAGTGATGTTCCATGTACCATTTTTGTGAAGAGCATTCATTTCATCTTTCAAGGCTTCCTTCCATTCTGGACTTCTCATAGCCTCATACACATCTTTGGGTATTTGGACCGAGTCCAGATTACCTATGAAGGCATGAAACTTAGGTGATAGATGACCGTAGGTAAGGAGGTTGTAGATAAGATTTGTGCAATTGGCCTTTCATCACTAGGAACCAATTTTCAAGTTCCTCAAACATGTCAGAATCTTGATTCTCAGTGTTTTGTGAAGATCACCCTTGATTATCAAAACTCTGGTCCTCAGGGACTTGTTCATAAATATCATAATTCTGACATTCAGGGTTGTACATATTTGGTGTATCAATGTCAAGATACTGAGATGTAGCCTTCACTTTTCTAGAATAGGTGATAATTTTAGGTTCAACAGTACATGGCTAATTAGGCTGCCCACCGGGCTGATCATGAGGTATAGATTCTTATGATCAGACTGATCTTGAGTCTCTTCTCCAGGATTAGAAAAAGGTGAGGCATGAGGCTATTTTCAAAGTATCCTTTATCATTATCACTCTTTGGTACTTTGATCTCAGTACTGAATCAATTTTTGTTCATGGCATAGAAAGCCTTGAAGACAGATCCCACTTCAGACTTTTCTTTTAGTTTATAAAACCAAATGACCCTACTATGGTCGTCAATGAAACTGACAAACCATTTATTGTTGGCGATGGTTTTCTTTTTAGAAGGTCCTCATACGTCACTGTGAATCAGGGTAAAAGGTTTTCAGGGTTGACATATTTCTCAATGTAGAGAGTCACGATTCTTTCATTTAATCATTTCAGGATACAATTTTTTCAAATACATGAAGTTAAGATGCCATAATCTGTAATGAAGGAGTGATATCATTACAAATAGGTTCAGAGATGCTACTGATAAAACCCTTGGACACTTGACTAGCAACTTGATAAGTAGAGGAGGTCTTGAGGATGAATAGACGAAAGATAGCTTCAACACAGCTTCAACACTGCCAATCACTTCCTTCGAGAAGTCAAATCGTGAAACTTACATTCATTAGTATAAAAAAATCACAGCACAATTACACACTTTACTGAACCTACTTACCAGTAGGAGATTACACTGTAGGTTAGGAACAAACAGGACATTTGTTAAGGTGATATTTTTGTCTACGAAGATACTATATGTTCCAAAACTTGAGAAATAGTGCCATCAACAATTTTTACACGCGAGGCTCTTTACAGATAGAAATAGTGGTGAACAAATCAGGGTTTCCAGTCATATGATTGGATGCCCCTGAGTCAACAATTCAAATGTCTTTAAGATTTTTATTCTTAGGATAAGTGAAGCACACAGACTTGTATTACCATGGAAGAATTGTCCTAAAGACTAGTTGTCTGCGATTGAGCAGACAAGAGCCTCTTTATGGCTTCAATCTGTTCTTTGCTGAAAGCCTGAAACTAGCCTCAAGTTTTTGTTCTTCCATGGTTACAAGTTTTCCAGTGCTTTCTTGAACATGGTTCTACCTTGATGGCTTCCAATTAGGAGGCTTGCCATGAATTAACAAGTCTCCTTAGTACGCCCAGTTCTTTTGCAATGCTCACACCAAGGCATGATCCCTTTTTGTTTCAGATTTTGATTATGTTGAAGTAGGCCTTTTGTGAAGGGAGCATTGTTCTCATGAATAGATGAACTGGGAATAGAGTTCCCACTCATCATAAATTTTCTCCTACTCTCTTCATGCCTAATTTCATAAAACACAGTTTTTATTGATGGGAGGGATTTCATACTGAGTTTTCTACCCTGCACATCATCAATATTAGGGTTTAACCCCATGAGAAACTTGAAGATCCTTCTAAGATCTTTCATATCTTTATAAATCTTTGCATCCTCAATGGAATGCAAGGATATTCCCTCAAAGCTATCAAGCTGTTTCCAAGATCTTGACAGGAGGTTATAATAGTCTGTTACACAGAGTTCTCCTTGTTTAAGGACTTGCAACTTTGCCTCAACCTCATAAATTTCTTTAGTGTTATCCTTTCAGGAATACAATTCATTGGTTGCTGACCAAATTTCTTCAACAGTGTCATATAAAATGAAATTCTCAACAGTTGTTGGGGTCATAGACCTCAGGAGTATGGACGTCACAAGGTTGTTCTCAACCCTCTAAATATTTATAGGATGGATCATCAGCTTTAGGTGCTTTAATTGTAAGTTGCGAAGGGTGCAACGGCTATGAACTGTAAAAGCATGCTAAAACTTAACTTAGTCTAGAAACATAATTAACCAGGCACATTACAAGGATTAAGACTAAGATAGAAACATAATTTCAACACGTACAATAGCAAAATGAGAAGATATGTAGATTACATGGTAACTTGAGAAGTTTGGCCTATATAGGAAACGGAGAAGGTATTCATAAAACTGAAATCATCAGTCAACTCAGATAGTAGAAGGGGAAGTGAATGAGAAGCGTAGAGGGGAGTTAAATTGGACTTTGGCCACAGGAAGAATTGTGATGGACCTACGTTACGTTTCAGATGAATGAATTTGTAATTGGAAAGGGCGAAGAAAGAAAAATGCATGTACAGTTTGTAATCATGCAATCTCTCGTTGGGATTATTTTCAAATGCACTATGATCCACAGACTATAACAGCTGCAATATAAAGGCCTTCCATATTCTACTCAGTTACACAATAAGCCTAAACATTAGCACGTGCTCATGACACATCCATGCATGGAGTTGTATGTCAAATGAAACACGTAAAGAAGGCCATCTCAGGTAGATTTTAACAAAGAAGAATTTGAATTATGCAAGAAACTACAATTAACGGAAACAAAATAAATCAACTTTTCCCACTTACCGATTTTCATGGTTTTGTAGTTTATATTTCAAGCCATGTGAAAAAGTATGCACATGCCTGCACATATTTTTTGGGCAACTAATAGAATCAACTACTCAATACTCCTGCCTTTTCATGTGATCTGAAAGCTATATACAACTAACTAGTGTATATACAAGTATACAACTAGTATGGACAGCTATTCTCCCTTTCAACAGTTTCATGTTTTCTGAATTGCATTCTCAAATGTGTTCAACGCTCATGCCCACATAAATATGGTGATGGTGTTAGATTCCTCACTAAAAAGCACTGATTTTAATAGATGAAAGAAATAGTGTGGCTACCACTATATTTAACTTCAGCAAGATACAAATACGAGAACCATTTGTTATTCAGTAATGTATAATTAATCACTATTTAGAAAAGAATATTCTCCCCCCCCACAGTTCCACATGTGTATCTCATACCATTTCAAAGCTTGTTAACATGTTTCAATGAAAAGACAAAAATAATGTCTTAGAACATGATTGTTAGAAAACGATGTTTACATAATCTGGGAAACAAAGAAACCGTCACCACCAATATTTCTTCCTTCAATTCAATCAAACTTAAAAACTATTTCTTCAATCACTTCCCAAATGAAAACCAAATTGGGGAAAATTAAGTACAAAATAAATGAGGTATCTTTGTATCTAATCAATCATGCGCATAGGAAGACGAACTAGGATGGTATATAATATAGAATCCATTAGGATCATTACCCGCAAAAATTGCAACGTGTGACGTTTCCTCTGCATAAAGCCGAATTAATTAAATCTCATTTACCAAGAAACTCAAATAGAACTATATGATTCTTAATCAACAAGCAACAGATCGGAATTGAACAAGGATAAAATAAGTGGACAAGGATTATAAAGGTTGTGAAAGAACAATGGACCTGGAAGACGATAGAGCAGAGGTTGAAGAAAAGAAAGAAACAGAAGCCCAATCGTGCTTGGATCGGAGCTGATACTCCCTCAGCTGCTCCGCAAGATTCGATCTTGTTATCATGGCTGAATCCGCCGCCGCCTCCTCCCCAAATTTTACAGCCGGCCACCGCCTTTATTTCTTTTGATTCTTTTACTTTATTTTCCCGGTTATTTCAGAGGTGAACAACAGAATAATATTAATACGAGTATATGAGCTTACAAGAGAAGTTCATCTGAATCGTCGACCGTCCGGAGATTGCCGGAGGAGGATTCAAAAACTTACAGTAAGACGTGCTTTTTAGCTTTGTCGTTCCAATTTTTTTTTTTTTGAAGGTAGTATTTGTTTTCTTTCTTTCCAGTCCAGTATAGTAATTACTTTCTTTTTTCCTATAATATATAAAAGAGTTGTATCGGCACACCATATTTTACTACTCGTACCATATTACTTTCGGTATCAAAAAAAAAAATTACTTCGACACCACGGTCATTTATAATAAAGGAACGTCGGGTTTATTTGGTGTTCGTTGTTAAAACACTAACATCGATGTCATTCGGCGTTTGTGTTCAACAACGAACACCGATTCTGTGCGACGTTAAAGCTAGAGGACATACAATAACCAAAAGCTATCACATTGTCACTTTGTATAAAAAAGTATTAAAATGCCTTATGTGGCAACTATGTCAAATCCCATTCTCATCACATTCCCACCTTCATCTACAATAGCTTCAGCATCCACTTTTATATTATCATTAATTTCTTATAATAATAATAATAAATAAATAAATAAGAACTCATCCTTTTTAATCTTCTGTCAAAAAATACTGGAGAAAATTGACTTCAATGGCTAATTTATCAGTTCCACCAAACCCACCTACCTTTGATTCAGAGAGTCTAGCTGCTCGTTTTGGCTCCAACCCTTTGGTCATTTGAGGGGAAAAAAAAGAAGACATGAACTCGCTGGGAAGAAGGAGGTATGGATAAAAATTTATTTTGGCAACAATGGAGATATTAAGGTATAAATAAATAAAAACAGAGAGGTAGAAAAAGAGATTGGAGAAGAAGAAATGCATTTTAGCTGGAAAATATATTATGTGATATGGACAGGAAGAGAGAGAAACGTGAGATAGGAGGTGGACAGAGTCACGTTCACATTCCCGGCCAAAACTTTAACTCCGTCTAAAATTGAGCTATTGGAGAAGTTTTGAAAAAGTGACATAAATCTATCTTTTGAAAAAGTGATCATTCCCAGTATGAAAAAAAGAGCTATAGCATGTGCTCTTATAAAAGTGTCATAACTTAGAAACATCAGTCCACTGACTTTTCACTGGTGTTTTCGTTGTTGAACACCAATGACACTGCCTTTTTTTCCTTCCGAAAAAATAATCGAATAATAGGTGTCAATAGTAAAATGTGGTATGCCAATAGAACCCACCTATATAAAAAGGAAAAGACACTTTGCCTATTTATATTTTCTTATATGAAACGATTAACCTCATACGTTTGTTCCACATTTTTTTTTACCATCAGCATCCTTTTATTTTAAACAAAAAAAAAAAATTTATTTCAGCACCACGATTATTTTTCATGAAAATAATATCATTGACACTGACGTTATTATTGAAAACTAAAATCAGTGACACTGACGTTATTTTTCAAAACTAAAGTCGGTATCACTGACGTTATAGATATAAAAGTGTCACTACTTAATAATCTGGAGTCACCGACATTAATATAAAAAAGAACATCGGTGTGGCGATACTAACGTTCTAAGTGTGGTCTTTGGAGTAAAAACAAGAATGTATGTGTGATGTCAGAAATAGAAAAAAAAATCAAGAAAATGACCCCACCACTAAAAATCGTGGTGTCTTGATAAATCTCTTTGGTACTATTGGCACCACTAGTTTTACTATTGACACATTTTTTAATTATTTTTTTCTACTCCTAACACCACATATATTCTTGTTTTTACTTCCAGCACCACACTAGGAAAGTCAGTGTCACTGACGTTTCTTTTCGATATCAACGTCAGTAGACCGACGTTTATAAGTTGTGACACTTTTATAACGTAAACGCCGGTGCCACTGATTTTCGTTTTTAAACAGCAACGTCAATGGCACTGTTGTTGCTATTAAAAACCAACGTCCGTGACACCGATCTTGCGTTCATTAAAAAATTCGTGGTATCGAAGTAATTATTTGAGGTGCCGGAAATAATAGAGTGTCAGTAGTAAAAATGGGGTGCCAATAAACCCATCTCTTTATTATACTATGTCTTATTTCATTGATATCATGGAGTATTTAAGATACAATAGTTTTAGTTAATCCAATATCTAATAAAATGAATTTAAATAATAGATAATCCATACATTTTATCTTTTACATGACACTATGCTTGTTTTCTAGAGTTTTTTCAAACCATAAAATATAATTTGTTTTTTGTATTCATAAAGGAAAATGTTTCATATGAAAAATAACAGGGTAAAATATTTTATTTGGAAAGCAACAAAAATAAAGTGTCATTTCACTTGAAATATTTTACCGCAAAATCTCTTATAAAATGGACGCGGCTCCTCTGCTGTAAAAGGGGCACAGCACCGCGTGCTGTGATGCAAAACGGTGTCGTTTTGCGTACAAACGACGCCGTTTGGTTCCGATCAAAAAAAAAAAAAAAAACATCAACGCGGCATCGTTTTGCTGTCAAACGATATCGTTTGATTTCACGGCAGCAGAAGACAGCAGACGCGGGCACGGCAGGGGATCCCAACTCCGGGGAAAAACAATGACAAACTGTTTTGGGCCGAGGATTTTTTTGATGACAAAGTAGCCTTCTTACGTTCATGGGGTGGGCTATTGTAACCGGTCAAAAAGGCTAAACTACTAAGGAAAAGTATAAGAAAATATTTGATACGATGAGTTTGGGTTCTAAAATAAAAAATAGTTACTCTTTTCTTCTTTTTTAAGTGGAAAAGAAATATTATTGGGCGCTATCCAAACGCATGAACAACATCCGGAAGAGAGGGAAAACGCCTCATTCAACAAAAATCACAACAGGCAAAAGAGACTTGTGGCTAGCCAAAAAGTCCGTAGGGGCATTCCCAGTGCGTTTGATAAAAGCAAAAGACACAGAATCAAAATAACTCAATAGGTCTCACAACCAGCAATGACTTGCCTACATCATAAAGGTCTTCAGCAATTGATTGTAATTTTTGAATTGTAGCCAAAGAGTCAGCCTCCAGAATAACGAATTTATAGCCGTAGTAAATAGCAAAAGAGATTCCCCGAAATACGCCCAGAGCTTCTCCTTCGAGAACCAAGATATTGGTGCCAATATAGAAGGAGTATGCGTTGAGTATATCTTCATGCTCATTTCTAAAGATGTCACCAACCAAGTGAATT
Source organism: Gentiana macrophylla (assembly GCA_026214975.1). Lineage (NCBI taxonomy): Eukaryota > Viridiplantae > Streptophyta > Magnoliopsida > Gentianales > Gentianaceae > Gentiana > Gentiana macrophylla. Next base: position 40,220,035 of record CM047806.1, on the reverse strand, counting down.
TCCTTTAAGACACGCATATACATTACACTTAATAAAAGAGACCGGAGGGACTTCCATTTTGCAGGCTAGTTTGGTGAATATTGTCGGCCATCTTGAGTGTGATTCGTCAATGATAAAAATTCCATGCTACCAGTTTCAGATACCTTTATGAGGGATGACGCATAAATAGGCTTCCTTTAAAAATCCAGAAACAATGTGCTTTCCAAATGAACCAAAAAATATTAAAAATAATAATAATAAATCATTCCATGCAAAATCGTCAGTCACATGAAACATTAAGTCCTGCACATCAGAGAAAGAATGCAAATTATACCTTCCTTCCTTAACTCACTGTGTGGTTCCATATTCCAAACCTTGTGCGCAATTGTGCAATCAATGAGACGATGGCCAATGTTTCAACCTCATCACCACACACATTGCAAATTCCATTCGAACAGCCTCGTTTTTTAAGGCCCTCACTCATCGACAAACAATTATGAGCAGCTCGCCAAAGAGAATGATTTACTCGGGGCAACCTTCTGGCTTCAAATTTTCTTCCAAAAAAGAAGAGGCCTCCATATGCGTGTTATCACTGACCTCCAGAAATTGGACGGCAGTATCCTGATTTAATAGAATAAATGCCGTCAGTGGAAAAGTGACATATCAGCCGATCATGTTGATACATTGGCAATAAGTTTATGTTTAAAATATAATCAACAATACGTGGCATAAAAGACGATGAGATGAGTTCTTTGCTCCATTTTCTTTCACCTGGAGTCATTAAATGCTTAACTGAACAGTACATTGGAAAGATTTGGGAGGTGATGTTAAGTTTAAAATTGTGAGCCTCGGGAATCCACGGATCTTCAAACACCCGAATATTTTATCATGTTCCTATACGCCATCACAATCCTTTTTCAAATAAGATCCATACCGTGTAAAATGCTATGCCAAACAAAGGAGCCATTATAGCCATTACCTGCATTGACAAAGGAGGAATTTCGAAAAAATTTCGCCTTCAAAAGCCTATCTAATAAAGAGTCTGGATAATGGATAACGCGCCAGACTTGTTTACTGAGCATCACTGGATCAAAAGCTCGCAATTATTTTCCCCGAATAAATGTATCTTAGATATATATATTATCAAAAAATTTACATACGAAGTACTAAACAAAAACAAAAGACAGGTGCAGAGAGCGCCTTAAAGACGACTAGCCAACATTCTCATCAAGAGATACAAAAGATCTAGTTCGAGCCATAATATTAGAAATAAAAAAATTAGTACCGGTATATCTTCACCGTTAACAAGACCACCCATAGATTTATGTTGCACAAACCGGTCCAAGATTTCCAATAGATCTTTCTCGAGTCTTCATTTGCACCCCAAAAGAATCGTCCTATAGCCGCTTCGAATTTACTTATCTTTCCAATCGGTAGAATGAAACAACTCATTACAAAGGTAGGAATAGCTTGAATCTCAGCTTTTATAAGGATTTTCTTTCCGAAAGCCGATAGAATTTTTCCCTCCCCCCTCCCAATTTCTTCCAAATTTTATCTAGCACAAATGTGAAATATCCATTTTTTTTGTTCGCCCAATAAGGCATGGCAAGCCCAAATACTTGCCTTTTCCATCACTTTGAGTAATGTACACATGGCTACAAATTTTCTCACCTAGAGAAGCCGACACATTCTTAGAAAAGAATATAGACAACTTTTCATAATTGACTACTGACCCGAAAGCTTCTTATAATTTTCAAGCAGTAATTTAATGTTCTGGCATGAGCTTGGAGTTTGCCTCCAAAAATAAAATACTATCATCTGCAAACAATAAATGCTTGATGAGAACACTACCATTATCAAAAGAATCCCCATACTTGGTGCCCTCCTAAGCTTTACGCATCATTGTTGACAGTCCTTCCGCACATATAATAAAAATAAAGGTAGACAATAGATCTTCTTTGTAAGCTGATCTGGTTACAAGTTATACTCTGTGTTTTTGTGTTGTAAACTGGATTTTAACTGTTTTGGTATCAAAACATTCTCTTGACAATTTGATTATGTTTGATTCTCTGCATCTGCCTATAACAATCTGTATTATATCAAAAAAATTCTTGCATATAAGTTATACAATTTTCTGTTAATATGTTCTTAGGCCGATTAGTTCCATAAAACAGTTTAGTAAACAATTGGTTTCAAGTGTGCTTTGTTGATCACATAGGTAAAACATATTTAATCTAATAATTAATTAAATTTTGCTTCCGGACTTAGTTAATTAGGATTAAACTTGTAGTAACACACTCTGAATTATTTCATAAATCGAATTAAGTTTAAAAGATACCGTGATTCATTCACACCCTCTGAATCACGTTGCGCATCAATCCAACATGATGTGGTCTCAACTGACTGCTCAACTGGTTACTTAGCTGGATCGTCAGCTAACTCATTAGCAAACTTCTTCAACTCAGCTGGATTTCTTTCAACATTCACATAGATTGGCTCAGTGTCACTTTGTTACTTGATTTCTTCACATGCTTGTTGCAACTTTTCAGGGTTGAGATGTGGTTCATCAAACACCACATGGACGACTCTTCATGTAACATGTCCTTTGTTCAACACTCTAAAAGCTTTGTTGGTTGATGAAATATCCAAAAAATATACCTTCATCAGCTTTTGCATCAAAGTTTTCAACTGATCATTTTCATTGTCGTGGATAAAGTATTTACTTCCAAAAATATGGAAGTATAAAATGTTTGGATTTATTCCATTTCATATGCCATCTTTCCAAGCTTTTTATGAATCTGAGATCTATATTGTGTATAACATGCTGTATTGATAGCTTCTGCCCAATATCACTTTGGTAGTCATGATTCATCAATCATTGTCAATGCCGCTTCCTCTAAGGTCTGTTTCTTCTCTCAACAACACCATCCTGTTGAGGTGTCTTTGCTACAACTAAATAATGTAGAATACCATTATCTTCACAATGTTTGGTTCAACAGATCTCTTGGTAGGTCTGCTCGGCTCAACTGATTTCTATTCAGTTTAACAGGTTTAGCTGACTTCTGATTGTTGGACTTTTTCTCAGCTACAAACTTGGGGCCGATTCCAGTTCTATGTTTAGCTTCCTTGCTAGGTCCATATTTAGGGTTCATCTAACTATCAAATCAAGTCCCGATCTGTCACCGCATTCTCCCAAATTTGAATACAGGTGATGACTCTAAAATAGTCTTTGATTCAGCTACATTTGTTTTCATAACTGATTTAACTTGAATCTCAACTCTTTCAGTTCCATTCACAGCTCTGTTAGATTTAAAAGATTCAGCTCAACTTTCAATCATAGGACTTCAGTTTTAAATGATTTTTTTCCAGCTTTGACACTCCCATAACTAGATTGAATTTTTAATTCTTTTAAGAGACTGTCAAGTGAATCACATAATTTTGAGTTCCTAGGATTGGAACATGTAGTTGAAGAACATTAACTAAATGCAGATGATTAGCGTGAGGTAGAATTTAGTAACCTTTTTTTTGGTTAAATGTAAATATATTAAACCAAGGTATGCATACTACAAGAGCTACATCCTAGACAAAAGAACTAGCCTAGTATCTACAAAATGTTGAGAAGAGGTTAGATTTGTTGATTTCAAGCAGCATAAGACCCCTGAGGTTATATGCTACAAGAAACAACAACCACTAAACCCCTATCAACACCCAAAAACTGCAAAACAGGTGTCATATGAGAGCAAACCTCACAGAGCCTATCCCTAGGTGTGTAGAGAAAGAAAATTATCTCAAACAGCCACCAACAAATAGCAAAAGATAACACAAAAGATGTACAAAACCCTAACATCATGGGGTGAAAGTGTACAAAGGAAAAGCAGCCTGCATTATATAGTAGATGTTAATCTTAATACAATGCAAAATATCTGGTATCTTCATCAATATGCCTTCAAATCTCCTCTTGTTCCTCATATGCCAAAGCCAATACACCACAACAGAGATAGAAGCAGATCTAGCCACATTTCCAAAAGAAGTCCCCTTACACTTCCTGCCTAGCCATCTAACAAAACAAACAACAGTCTCCAATCTCCTACTAATGCCAAGCCACATTCTGGTTTTCCCCCAAACCATACAAGAAATAGGGCATTGGAAATACAAATGGGAAACATATTCATTTATCAATCCACACAGAGAGCAAGTCTTGTCCTCAAACAACAACCTATCTGTAGTAAGTAAACAATTCTTCAAAGCCATCCACAGCATAAAACAGTGTTTAAGAGTAGCTCTAGGGTTCCAGACAGTCTTGTACCACCAAACTAAAGGCCCTTTCCTTTTGAAAAAATCATATGCAGGTCTTGGATTTAACTTTGAACCAGAAGACCAAGCGCATTATGACCCACAAAGAAAGATCTCTGCACAACCAAGAGCAAACGAATCATGTCCCTGATTTTGAAGAGAGCCTTGATCAAGGCTGAATCCCCAAGTTTGTACTGATAGTCCCAGATGTCACTGTTCTTTAAGTATTCCTCACTAATCCATTTCACCCACAAACTGTCCTTTTTGCACTGAAAATTCCATAGAATTCTGCAAAGAAGAGGTAAATTCCAGGCTTCCAACTGGAAAATCCCCAAGCCACCCTCACATTTAGGAAGGCAAACCTCCTCCCAACCAACTAAAGATTTCCTAACTGAATCACAAGAACCACCCCATAAAAATCTCCTACAAAGCTAGTCCATCTTCAATTTGACACTGCCAATGATGGGAAAAATGCCTAGCCAGAAACAGTGAACCCCTTGTATAACAGAGTGAATAAGCTGCTGTGGAAATATTACGTTACATTAGTGTAACATATTAATTGTAAGACATATTAATTGTATTGAATAAACAATTAATATGTCATAAAGTCATAAAGTAACTCTATTTTGTCTTATTAGGTAATAGACAACTCTAGCAATTAATACTAGCCGACTCTAGTAATTAATTGCTCTCTCCTAGCTTATACTCTACTAGGACCTTTCTCACTTACTTGTACCTATTTATACTAACTCTTTTATTATGAATAAAAAAGAAGTTGAAGTTTACTCAAGTATTATTTACTTTCTCAAACTCTCTTCATGGTATCGGAGCCTTAAACTCCACGAATCCATTTGCAAATTCTCAAGACCTCTTTGAATCAAGATGTCTTCATTATCCAAGCCTCCTCACCTCAGTTGAGTCCCGGATGCCTCGAGATTTGGGGTCACTGAATCTTCATCTATACTAATCATAGACTTGATGGCAACAACTACTTGCTATGGTCAAGGTCTATGAAAATGTACATTTCGGACAAGGTAAGATGTGATACCTGTCCGGCTCTAAACTCCGCCTGCCAAGATGACCCAGATTTGAAGCATGGGACACTACTAATAATCAAGTCATGACCATTCTCACAAGATCAATGACAAAAGAGATTAGTGAGAATTTTATGATGTATGATCTTTGCAAAGGAGATGCGGGATAATGCCAGGGACCTTTACTCCAAGAAAGACAATACATCGAAGTGTATGAACTTGAAGCTCAGATTCAAAAGCGCAGACAAGGAGATCTCATCAGACTCAATACTTCAACCAACCTGCTCAGGGCATGGCAACACCTAGATATCTTTGAAACTCACCCCTGGAATGATGTCAAGGATGCTGCCCTTTATAAGGACATTATTGAGAAAAAGAGAGTATTCAAGTTCCTTACTGGACTAGATCCCACTCTTGATGATGTTAGAGGAAGAATCCTTGCCACAAAACCTCTCCCCAATCTCAAATCCATGTTTGCTGAAGTCAAACATGAGGAAAGTAGGAGGAAAGTGATGTTCTTTGAACTCCTGCCGACAACCCCCTTTGAGAGTGCTACCTGCCGACCGTCGGGAAGCTCTTGAGGTTACCGAGGTGTCGGGAAGGCTCTTGATAAAACTGGAAAGTTGTTCTGTGAGCACGGCAAACGCACAAATCACACCAAGGACACTTCTTTGGAAGCTACATGGCATGCCTAAATCCTTCAAGCCTCCCAGGGAAAGTCAGGGCAGGCATGTCAATGAAGAGGAGAATGATAACAAGTTGAATGCTCAGTTTGCTGCATTCAAAGCTTTCCTCACTCAACAAAAAGAAGGTAGTACCTCTACTGACACGGCTACTCAGGCTAGTGCAGGTAAATTTTACTCTTCTATTAGTAATGAAACATGGATTGTTGATTCTGGGGCCTCCTCCCATATGACTGGCAATAAAAACCTCATAACTCACCTTATACCATGTCATCAAATTCACAATGTTAAGACTGCTGATGGATCTATCTCTCGTGCAAAAGGTTTTGGAAATGTTAAACTCACTAATAAGATATGTCTAAAGGATGTCCTATTTGTTCCAAAATTAGACTGCAATCTCATATCTGGTTAGTAGACTTGTAAAAGATTTGAACTGGATGTTGTTTTTAATAAGAATCAGTGCACTTTCCAGGACCCTTCTTCACAGGAAGTGATTGGGAGGGCTAAACCCTGCTTAGGATTGTATGTGGTCGACCTCGCCAAGAATGTAAGATCAAGATCGAATCGCCCTCAGACTGCACTCAAACCTTAGATAATATCATGTTATGGCATTATAGACTAGGACATCCAAGTTTTGGTTATTTGAAGTCCTGTAATTCTGAATTATTTAAAGGATGTAATGTCAATGATCTTCAATGTGATATTTGCCAATTTGCCAAACTTACCAAATATGTATATACCAAATCGCCTTATGTGCCATCCACACCTTTCACTTTAATTCATAGTGATGTATGGGACCTTCAAGAGTAAAAAGTATAACAGAAAGAGGTGGTTTGTCACTTTCATTGACGATCATACTAGGAACACATGGTTGTTTTTAATGAAGGATAAATCGATGTTGGAACAATTTTTCAGAATTTTACAACATGATCTCTACTCAATTTGACACTAAGATCATGATCTTAAAGGCGATAATGCACTTGAGTACTATGAGTCTAACCTCGTAATTTCTTGATGAATAAGGGATTGTCCATATCGTGAGTTGTGTGGAAACACCTCAACAAAATGGGAGTTCTTTGAGAGAAAGAACAGCACTCTTGGAGATGGCTAGATCAATCATGTTCACCACACATGTTCCAAAGTATATGTGGGGTGAAGCTATATTAATCGCCACTTACTTAATCAACAGACTTCCCACAGAGTGTTAGGCTTCAAAACTCCTATCCAAACCCCTCCCGACCACACACTCCCGCCTCATCTTATTTCCCAATTACCTCCAAAAATCTTTGGTTGCCTTTGTATTTGTTTATATCCATGCCCAACATGTAGTAAACTTGATCCCAAAGCTCACAAGTGCATTTTCCTAGGATATGCAAAGGGCAGGAAAGGTTACAGGTGTTATTCTCTTCCGAAAAGAGATTTTACAATTCTATGGATGTAAAATTCTTTGAAAGAACTCCCTACTACAAACAAGTCCACCTGAGGCGATCATCGATGGAAACTCGATTGAAATTGACCTAAATCTGTTCCTCTCGGCAAACTCTTAACCCTCAAAGAACTCATCGACTCTCAACAGATCGAACCTCAAGACTCATCGACTCTCAAGACCCTCATCGAACTCGAGACTCATCGACCCAGAGCCTGCGACCCAGAGCTCTCGACACTCGGCAATCTACGGACTCTCTCGACCTGGCGACATTGATGATAGCCTATTGCTCTCAGGAAGGAAAGAGATTTACACCGATCACTCTATTCATACTTATTTATCTTATGATGGTGTCTCATGTCTTTGCCATGTTTACACAGACTTGGATTCTCACTCTATTCCTAAAAATATTCAGGAGGCTCTTCAAAATGATAAGTGGGAAGGTCTTTGTTAAAACAGAGATGACTCGCCTCCCGGATAATCATACTTGGGATCTCACAACTCTTCCAAAAGGCAAGAAGGCGATCATTTGCAGATGGTTATTCACTATCAAATACAATGCCGATGGTACAATTGACAAGTACAAAGCCGGTTTGGTTGCAAGGGTTTCACTCAAACTTATGGCATTGACTATAAAGAAACGCTTGCACCAAGTGGCAAAACTAAACACCGTCAGTGGTGCCGATTTCTCTATTTGTCCAACTTGACCGGCCTCTACACCAATTGGATATCAAAAATGCTTTTCTCAATGGTGACCTCACCGAGGAAGTCTACATGAATGTACCTCTGGTTTTGTCAATCCTCACACTCAGGGCAAGGTATGCAAACTCGAAAATCTCTATATGGCTCAAGCAATCCCCAAGAGCCTGGTTTGGAAAACTCACTCATCGTGGTCAAAGCTGCTGGATATCATCAATGCAACTCGAGATCACACTATGTTTATCAAGACAACCAACCAGAGAAGGTCCATTCTTATTGTATATGTGGATGATATCATCCCATGGTGATGACTCTCTTGAGATCCAAAATTTGAAGACCCTACCGGCAAAGGTGTTTCAAGTCAAGGATTTGGGCTATCTTAAATACTTCCTTGGTATGGAAATTGCAAGAAACAACCAGGGTATCTCTATCTCTCAAAGGAAATATGTCTTTGGACTCTTGAAGGAAAGCGGTATCTTTGGTCGCAAACCCGTTGTATCCCCAGAGAGACCCCAGTAATACCTCATCGCATGGTGACATTCTTTGTCGGGGAAGGATCAATATCGATACTTGTAGGAAACTCATCTACCTATCCCATACAAGACCCGATATTGCATATGGAGTCGATCTGGTAAGCCGGTTCATGCATTGCCCTACCGAGCACCATTGGGATGTTGTGAACAGATCTTGAGGTACTTGAAATCCACTCTGGCTAAGGGCCCGCATTTCACCAAGTCTTTGAGAGATCTATCAAGGTTTACATCGATCTTGATTGGGTGGCCGCCACATAGACATGAAGGTCCACTACAAAGCTCTTTGTTTTTATGTATGGGAAATCTTGTCACCTGGAGGAGCAAGAAACAACTCACTGCTCTCTGAAGCGATCTTTGGTTTGAACTCGGGCATTAGTTTTGGGTATTTGTGAAGCTCTATGGATAAAAAGAGTCCTTATCGAACTTCAAAGACCTATTGAAGAACCTATCACACTCTCTTGTGACAACAATTGACCTTATGCATGGCGAGAGGATCCATCCATCATGATAAAACCAAACATGTGGACATTGTGAGACACTTCTTGAAGGAGAAGATTGATGCCAAGATTATTCAACTCCAAGATGTTTCCTCACAGATCGTATCGTCGATATTCTCACCAAGGCCATTCCGCCACTTATGTTCAGCAGACTGAGTAGCAAACTTGGCTGTATAAACATATACAACCCAGTTTGAGGGGTGTGGAAATATTACGTTACATTAGTGTAACATATTAATTGTAAGACATATTAATTGTATTGAATAAACAATTAATATGTCATAAAGTCATAAAGTAACTCTATTTTGTCTTATTAGGTAATAGACAACTCTAGCAATTAATACTAGCCGACTCTAGTAATTAATTGCTCTCTCCTAGCTTATACTCTACTAGGACCTTTCTCACTTACTTGTACCTATTTATACTCACTCTTTTATTATGAATAAAAAAGAAGTTGAAGTTTACTCAAGTATTATTTACTTTCTCAAACTCTCTTCAGCTGCAACCTGCCTGCATAAGATAGAGTAGCACCTTTCCAGCCACAAAAATAATTTCTCAAAGAATGAAACAGTGAGTCATAGTGTCCAACATTCAGTCTAACAGCACACAAAGGAATGCCAAGATATCTAATAGGAAAACTTCCTTCCTTTAAACCAGTAATGTCAAGCAGATCAGCCTTATTATCTTCACTTAAACCAGCATAGAACATTTCAGACTTCAAAAGATTAACAGATAAACCAGAGCAGCCACCAAAAGAAGATAAACAACTCATCAATAAGGTAACATAGATAGGATCTCCTCTAGAAAAAAGCATCAAGTCATCATCAAAAGCAAGATGGTTAATCTTTAAATTCTAACAACCAGCATGAAAATTAAACTCAGAATCTTCCCCAAGAATCCTAAGCATTCTGGAGAAGTACTCCATGCCAATGACAAAAAGAAAAGGGGAGAGAGGATCACCTTGCCTCAAGCCTCTTTTTCCAGGAAAAACCCCCTTTAACTCACCATTAATAGACAAAGAATAAGAAGTAGTGGTAACACAAAGCATAATCCACACCACAAACCTGTCTGGAAAACCAAAGCCCCTTAAGACATCCTCTAAGAAAGACCAATGAATAGAATCAAAGGCCTTATTGATATCCACTTTAATTAAGCACCTAGGGGGACCCCTTTTCACTCCATAATGCCTGATCAACTCCTGACATAGAAAAATGTTGTCTGACATAGCTCTTCCTTCAACAAAACCTGCCTGAGCCTCATCAATAAGATCAGGAAGACATAAAGAAAGCCTAGAAGCCAAGATTTTAGAGATCACCTTGTAAGTAACATTACAACAGGATATAGGCCTATAGTCACCAACTGAAGAAGCATGAGTAGATTTAGGAATCAAAGCAATGACTGCATGATTAATCTGTTTTTGCAGCATCATTATTAAAGAATTCCAACACAGCATTAGTAAAGCCTTCCCCAACAATATCCCAAGATTTTTTGAAGAATCCAGCAGAGAATCCATCTGGTTTAGGGGATTTATCATCAGAGAAGGAAAACAAGGCATCCTTGATTTCAACAGCAGTAACTTCCCTCAGTAATTGATCAAAAGCAGTAACAGGAACCCTAGGGCCAGCATTGACCACATCAACATCAACAGGAGCAGCAAGAGCCTGAGTGCCCAAAAGATCAGTAAAGGAATCCACAAAAGCCTCTCCCACCTGATCATAGGAAGAAGTAAAAGAACCATCAGCAAGCTAAATGGAGGAAATGTGTCTCCTGGCATTGTTCCTTTTCACCATTGAGTGGAAAATTTTTGACCCCCTATCACTATGTTTCCACACCATCTTGCATTTCATACTGAGTAGGCACTATTCTATTCATCTTGTCAGTAACAAAGAGAACATCATTAAAATCTCCCAGAACCACCCAGGGCAATGAGGAGCAAACACTCAATTCCCTGATTCTGTCCCACATAGACCTCCTATCACCAATAGTGTGCAAACCACAAACAAAAGTGGTTAGAAAGCAATCACCAGAGACTAAGATCCTCACCTTGCAATGTATCCATTGGGCATCCACCTCCAAGACATCCACATCCAGAAAAGCAGGGTCCCAAATGACTAAAATCCTCTTTATAATATGAACATCAAAATTATCTACAAACTTCCAAGAAGGAACTTTCTTACATAAGAAGTGATCAAAATTGTTTTGAGACAGCTTTGTCTCAAGGATTCCAAATAAGGTAATGTGATGCTGCCTAAGATAGTTGACAACAGCAGATTGTTTAAAGACCTTATTGAACCCTCTAACATTCCAGAACCCTATCATATTTGCCTACCTAGAGGTGATCTACCTCTAGAGACACTTTCATTTCTGTTTGAAACATTCCCAGAAACACCTGAAGTGTTATGCCTATTACTTTTCTTTTTCTTCTTAGACAACTTAGAGCCAGAAGCCACAATTCCACCTTTATTGACCAGATCTTCATACACCTCATCTGCCCATATTCTAATTTTATCAGGTGACAACACATCAAAAGTGTTAGCAACAGGAGTAGCTGGTTTATCAACATCCTTCCTACAATTACTAGAAGCCACAGTCTTTCCTTTTTCTAGATTAGAGGCTGTTGCACCAGAAGTTGGAGCAGCACCAGTATCTGGAGTAGCAGAAGGGGCCTTATCATTTTTACCATCATCTTCTAGAATTATCACTTTCTTCTTCTTAGGAGGATTAAGTTTGGAAACCCCAGGCTTCTTGGACCTTGCCACATACAAAGCAGGAACTTCATTCTTTGAATCTTCATGCCCTTCTTCATTGTGCCTTAATTTGTTACACTTGGAACAAAACTTAGGCCTTTCCTCATATAAAACAGGCTGCATAAGCACCTTACCATCATGCATAGTAATAAGAATAACAGAAGGTAACTCCATCTTTAGCTCAATTTCCACAAGGCATCTTGCAAAACTCAAAACTTTTCTGGAGGCAGTGACTTTATCAGTGTACTGAGGACTACCCAAAAAAGAACATATCTTACTCAATGCCCTATCCTTCCAAAGCCTCAATGGAAGATTAGGCAGCTGAATCCAAACTGGAACTACTGTACAAGCTTATTTACTAAAATTGAACATAATAGGCATCTTTTTTAACAGCAAAGGCTTTCCAAAGGCATAGAAGGGACCAGCCTGTAGTACCTCATTAAGATCAGATTCATGTTCAAACAGGAAACTATCCACCCAGAATTGTGGTAATGATACATGCATTTCCTTGGCCAAGCATTAACAATCTTTTGGACAGCATCTCTTCCTGGGAATTTGGAAGGAAAGATGCCAATCAAACTCAGTTTTTTCATAGAATCATCATTTAGGTCTTCCTCCTCCAAAAACACAGTATCTTGTGTAACACACTTCACATGATCTGTCAGGATAACAACCTCATCCGAAGGTTCCTATTCTTCTTTACCATCTCGTGCCCAAGAAGCAACATCATCCACACTTTTCAAAGATTCTTTCCCAAAAAATCTCCGGAAGAAGTATCGGTAGGGCTAGCACGTAAAACACTATCCTTCTCCTTACTAGCAATAGAACCAGGATCCACCTCTACTTGAGTCCCATGTTCTATCACACCATCAGTCCTAAAGTGCGTAAACATCTTGTAAACAGGCTCGATGAATCAAGAACCATGTTCTTTCCTCCACCTTCGAGAAATAGGCTCTGCGTAAAGCGAAACACCGCCCAACAGTGGGTGCGACACTCTCAATTGTCTCTTTCGGACAAACCACCAATCTTAACACTATCAATTGAAACAATATCAGCTTGATTTTCAACTTCTAGTAGCTCTGAAAGAGTTGGAATACCTGCCAAATCACCATCTGCCAGAACAGTCTTCTTTTTCAAGGTGGAAGCAGCATGAGTAACTAACCTCCCAGATTTCAACCTCATTGCTTCATATACTCTAGGATTACAACATTTGGAAGCAGGCTCCTTCAATTCCACCATTACAGTTTCAGTTCCAGAAGTAACATCAGCAACAGATTGAGTAGGAACATGGAGATCCTTCAAAGGAAGTTTAACCACTGCATTCTGAACTTCAGTAGGAGTTGCAGGAGGTGCATCAATGGCCTTAGGAGCTGCAACAGCCTGTAAATCACCAGAAGCCTCAGGATCATCTGCATCCGATCCATGAACAGTGCCATCTTCAAAAGTTTTCTTAATTTTGCGAGCCATAGCTCAAAACAGGGGCTGTAAAATCAGTAAAGAGAAAGAAAGGTAACAAGAAAGCAAAACGAGCTAGTAACAAGAGCTAAAACACAGCAGAAGATAGGATTTGGCGAGCTCATTCTTGAAGAAGAAGGGGCCGGCTGAGAGAAAGCATCTCTCTAAAAATCCGCAATTTTTTTCCCTTCCCTGCATTAGAATTTAGTAACCTTTAAACTAATGCTTGAGGTTTCTTCAGCTTTCAAAGCTCTTCTGATATTTTTCTTGTCTGATGATCTGAAAATTTTCTTTTCTTTGCTCTTTTGATCATTATCAACTCCTCTTCTACTTGTTTGAGGTTTTGGACAGTCGGCTTTGAAGTGTCAGTTTTGTAGAGTTGTAGCATATGGACTCAGTCTCTTCCTTAATTTGAATTGTCTTTTTTAGTACTTTTCATCCTTGGAGTATTTTCTGGATGACTCTACTTTCTTTGCATATTGTGAAAGCTTCTTGAGTCTCTTAACTAGCAAAACAATTTGTTCTTCCATCTGATAATGACTTCCAGCAGGGAAACTTGTGGCTAGTGCTTGTGGCTCATATGCCAATGATGAAGTCTTGGGTGCCTATTTCTTTGCATTAGACTCATCATATTTCATCTAAAATTCCTATGCCTTGAGATCTGAAAATATCTTGAAGGTGTTTTCATTCATCAGAATCCTTGATTCCATCATCACAATAACTTTGACTTTCCACCCTGCTGGAAGGGCTTTCAGAATTTTGACTTTGACTTCCTTTCTTGTGTAAGTCTTGCCTAGAAGACTTAGCTCATCGATGATTCCATGAAATCTTGTTTCTATCTGCTCTACTTTCTCATCTGATTTCATCTTAAATGTCTCAAACTTTTGTGTTGCCACAATCAGTTTGTTTTCTTTGATTGATTCTGTTCATTCACAAACTAATGCCAACTTACCCCAAATTTCCTTAGTCGTGTTTCATTCTTTGACTTTCAGTACACATTGCTATCAAGGGTTCTCAAATTGACGTCCACAACAACATTGTCCTGATTCGCTATTTTTCTCTTATCAGCAGACCACGTAGACTTTGGTTTTGGCATCAGCAGTGGTCCTCACCTCAGTGATCTGGATGGGTCCTTCAGCCATCACATCAATAATTTCCTCACGAATAGCAGCTAGATGTGCCTGCAAACGCCTTTTATAGTCATCAAATATGTCCATAGAGCAATAAGAAGCTTACCAATGTATTACTGTGATTATATTATGCAAATGAATTTTGAAAAAAGACTTGAAAATTGGATCTATCAAATCAAATCTAAAACAACGTTTCAACAACTAATAATGGTGGAAGAAACAATGTTTTTGAAAAGATAAAACAACTAGACCTCTTCAGAACAGAAGGCCTGCTCTGATACCAATTGTTGGTCCATTGAAAAAGGCTTGAAACAAGTTTAAAGAGGGGTGAATAAACTTGTTAAATTTTGAGTTTTTAAAACTTAGCTGAAAGCAGGTCAGCTGACTTGCCTTAGCTCAGCTGAGTTTTATGCAGCGGATAATAAAGCCTTTCAAAAGAGTTGTTCTAAATTGTATGAGTGTGATAAGTGTTTAGGTGTGTTGTGTGTAGGTAAGCTACCTGACTGAATGTAAAATACTCAAAGTAAAGTGCAGAAAGTAAAAACACAAAGGTTTACAGTGCTCTAGGGTGGTGTAATCCCCTAGTCCACTATTCTTCTGTGATGTTGGAGGAATTCACTATTGTTCTTTGTACACATAAACTATTGATAAAATGATTGTCCTTGGCTGAAGTTCTCCCACTTCAAAATATTAACAATCATTCATTTACAATTGTCTCTAGTGCTTCACTGAAATTGTTCGGATGTTCTTTCAAGGATAGAATTGCCTCTCCAACATCTCCACTATACAAACACTCAGCTCCTTCTCAGGTAACACCGATTCAGATGACTTCAGTCTTTCACACTTGCAATGCTTCACCGATACAAAGAACTTTTTGAAACAAAGTTGTGTTGTTGAATCAATAGATGATTCTGGTTTGATCTCGATCTTGTTGTATAACTTGTAAATCAATACCTCTGATTCAAGTGTTGCAGCTGGATTGATACTTAGAAAAATACAGCGCTTGAATTTCTGGATTTAGCTTGAATGCTTTCTGAATTTCAGAAAGTTGAAGAAATCAACAGAGTAAGCAGCTAGATTGATTTCTCGGTGTTCAATTCTTATGCAAAAGGTTTTGACTGTTGTTCTCCATGTCTTCTATTTATAAGCATATATCCAATTAGCCTTTTTTGGATATATGTGATCATTCCCTCTGAAATTATGTATGTTTGATTCTATTTTCAGTGTCAGTGTCATTTTGACAATGACAGGGTTGTCAACCAATGAAATTCTTTGAAATTTATGGTCTTGAAATCCTTGTAACCAACTAACCATCATTCAAACTTGGCCACTGATTGAAGCTAGATGACTTGATCATACGTCCCAAATTGATCTTTATCTTCAGCAATATCCTCAAAATATTTTGTGTAAAATATTAAAAGTACTTTTACTTTTTCAGCTCAGCAATTGATCCTTCTAATAGCTTTTATGCTTGGCTGGTCTTCTGCTTGACTAACTTTGCTTAAGTCTTGTTCAGCTCAGCTGACTAATCTTTATCGACTGTATGTAGTACTTTGCTTATCTGGTCTAAGTGTGCTCAATTGATTCTGGATTTTTGATATTTCATCTGATTTTTGTTTATGAACCATATTTCCATTAACTTGAAGTTTCTCATTATATTTACTTGAACTTCAATCCTTCTACAGCAAGATCTATAAATTTAATTCAAGCCATCATAGAATTACTTGAATGTAACTCTAAAGTCTTGGCTTAAATTATTATTACTGAGTTTGTACCCTCAGCCTTCAGCTCTTCAGTCTCCAATACTGAGTTTGATCCCTCAACCTTCATCTTCAAAATGAGTTTGTCCCCTCAGCCATCAACTCCCCTAGACTCTACTGGTTTTTTTAAAACTTGTCCTAGTCTACTGAGATCCTATGAGCTGACTATCACAATGCTTGTCTGATTAAGCTATACAATATCAGACTCTAGTATAACCTATACATTTGATTCTAGACATGTTTTTGCTTGCATCTATAACTAGCTAGTTTGACACACATCATCAAAATCTATACTATTCCTAACAAACCATAACAAAACTCCCAGAAGAGTCAGAAATATGTGTGTCAAGAAAGTCAAACTTACAAACTAATGAGCTCCGGAAGAGACGAAAAAGATGTGGGCCGGAGTGGAGATGCTCTCCAAAATATCACCAAAATATTATCACTAAACAAACCGAGCCTCCATAAACCTGACCTCGTTTAAGACATGTTTATAGAAGACAAAATCTGAAGAGATAAAAGATATGGTTGTCAAAAAGATTATAGTTGTTATATTGTAGATTAAATAGGACTTCTTTAAAATAAAAGTTTGATGTTGCTTTTAAATTTATGTTTGAATAAGACAGAGTTTATATGTGTGTATTATTTATTTCCCATATAAGTGATCCATTGCAGGTATTTTGACTGAATTCAATTAAACAACAACTTTCGAGTCTTTTTCTTCCGTTGTGTCATGGTTTTGTTTATGGTATGAAAGCATGTCATACTCATATTTCTCTTTTAATTTTTTTGTCATAATCCTAATCCATTGTGTTCCACAAATGACAAAACTTTCATAGTCCAGAAATTTGTATCCAAAATTGTGTCTCTAATTTTTGTGTCCGAAAATTTGTATCCAAAAGAGCATCTCCACGAAGTCGAACCCTGAATCCATCTTCAGCATCTTCTGAAGTCTTCATCACAGAAGGAAATAAATCTCAATTCTGCATGTTTCATGCAATCACATTGTTGCATTCTAAAACGTTAGTCTTTATTTGGAGTCGTTTTAGCTTTTATTTGTTATGTGTAGTGCCCGAAAGACAATTATCTAATTGTTTTTATGACAGAATTAATAATTCATCTTATTATATACATGTATGCTTATAATTAAGACACTACGAAAACCCTAAGTCGCTCGTTTATGTAATCACATAACTCTTCGGTGTATGGCTATACACAAGAGGATTTAGTTAGTGAGATGTATTTAAAATTAACTTAGTCCGTAGCGTTTATTAATCTGAGAAAATACAGTCTCAAAATTAATTTGCTAATAATGCGCCTGAACACTTTAGGTGTGTGATCTTATCCGGATTGTCGGTAATAGGAGTACCTAAGTGGGGCATTTATATATGATGATAATCATATAGAAATTTGGACCGATTTGATTTGAGTTCTCGATATAATTCCGTGATCGAGAAGTCTTATCGAATCACAAGATGTTCATATATGGATTAATCTCAATCCTGAGGTGATCACAGGCATTGATCGCTGATTAGACTAGGGTAGGGTTTGATGCGTTAGTAAGGATCACCGTAGTATGTGGTCCAACACTTCTCGTTGGCTCTATTTTAGGATGGGTAAGTAATACGTCTTTATCACCGATATGGAATCCATTCATTCCTCGGGAAGTAGATGACACATTCCTTATTTGTTAATCATAGAAAGCGATCGATGGCACTGATTCATATTATATTAGTTATGAACTAATTGATCACTAGGGGTTAATGGTAAATAAGGATAAGATGTTTTGAGTAGGGTTTACGGAAATATCCTCGATTCGTGAACGAACGATCTATGGAGGATTTATCCGTATGTAATGATTATATCGTTGAACACCTTATGACTCATGGTTGAGTGTAAGTTTATATCTACATTCGGCAGAGTTGATTTGGGTTTATGGTGGTGTAATCCCGAATTAATAGATTGAATATTATTGTTCGGTCGAGACGAATAATTTTATTCAATTTATCAGAATATCGAATATGGGTCCACGTGGTCCCCGACGTAGCTCATAATATAGCATATACGTTTTCTCGTCATTTCACCTCAATTATAATTAAATAGTTGGATTGGACTGTTTAATTGATATGTGGATTAATTGTTTAGTTGGACTAAATAATTAAATATATGAAAAAGAAATTTTTAAGTGGACTCTACTAAATAAATGAAAAATGCGCATGACCTAATTAATTGGGTGTATGGCGCATTTTGTATATTATTATTTGTTGGGAAATTAGTTTTCTTGATAAATAATAAGACATGTGATTAAATTATTTATTTGTTAAATAATTTAAGGAAAAGAAAATCTTTTATATATCCTAATTAATTTAGGAATATTCTAGATTTATCTTTTTAAGGAAAAAGATTATTTTGATTGATTTTGTATTAATTAAATAATGCCTTGGAGGCTAGGATTTCTCTCATATATAAAGAGAGTTCTCCCAAGCCAATTTATAACACATCACACAACTTTTGGGTAGTAAAATAGCTTTGACATTTCGGCTATTTTACTAAGGGTTCGAGTTTCAGAAAACTTCGGGTTTTCTGAGGAAGCATATCGAGGAGGTCCGGCGGCTTGAAACACCATCCACCTGGTGGTGCTTGGAGACACACGTTGGAAGACTTTGGCTTCTCAACTAGGCTCTCAACTAGCTCGGTTTGGATTGACCTTGTTATTAGCGTTTTGCACCATAAAAACCTTGGTAATCTAACCCCCTCGTAGGTTAGATTTATTATTCATGTATTTTGTTTATTTAGATCTAGATCTGATATTTATTCCGCTGTGTAATCGGGTGGATCTTAGATCCATCCGGCGATATTACATCCTACATTATTAACATCTATTACTTTTCTTTTTCATTCGGTTTTAACTGAAAGATAGAGCAATCCATCAGTGACAATTGGAGGCCATATATATAATTGTAATATTCCTATTTTCGGAAAAAGACAGACGTGTCTTTTTGCGAAAACGAAAATATTATATCCTTTACCTTTTTGTGGATTTTAAGTGTATTATATATATATGGCCGATATATATATATAATTTGGAGAGAAAATCTGATTTTTAATAATAGGGAAAATAATAAGAAAATTATTGTTTTGGGATTGTCTATTTAAGGAAAAATAAATCCCATTAGTTTCCATAACCAAAAACAAAATCAGAATTTCTTCCTATGTTGTGAGAGGCGGCGTGTGTGAGAGCTTTTAGGTGAGAGCTTTTCTTTCAGTTTCTAAGAAGGATCTTAACGATTTTTAGACCAGAGAAGAGCAACGGAATCGTTGTGAAGAGAGCGTCGATTCAACACCAGAAAGTTCGAGTTTTTCATAGGTATGTTTCAAGCCCTTGAGGTGTTCTTGTTTGAGTTTAATGTATTTAAACTCTTAAAATCGTAGTTTTGTTGTTAAAGAAGCGTCTGATCGTATCTAATTTAAATATGGATTGATCACATAGGTTTCTGCAGAAAGGATCAAGGTTGCTGCAGATTTTTTTCGTAGCTTTTGAGTTGGAATAGCTTGCTAAAAGGTAAGAGGCTCTTCCTACAAATTAGATATGTTTTATAGAGGTTAGATCGTGTTTTGATGCGTTATTGTATCAAAGTTTATGCCTATGTGTTGTTTAAGGATTAAGGTTTGATTTGGATCATAAAAGTTATGTTTTTCTAATGTTTTCCTGATAGAAATTGTGTAGAACGTGTTGGAATTGAGTAGAGATCGCAAAGTGTAGAAAATCAGGTTTTAGGGTTTTTCTGCGTTGAATTTGTACGCATTGCTAGCAATGCGCACACACTCCTGTTACAAGATTGTCTGGCTTTAGTCTCAGCAGGTGGTATGCGCACGCATTCAATGGAATGCGCACGCATTCGTGATTCAGGATGTAAAATCCTTTTCACAGCAGGTGCAATGCACACGCATTGCTGCTTCAGGTTGTAAAGAGTTGCTCCCAGCATGATCAATGCGCACGCATTGGATGGACAGCAACTTCCAGCATGTTTTTGGTCAGGGAATGCGCACGCATTCCAAGGAATACACATGCATTGACCCCATGTTTTGATAAAATGTTGTTTAAGCTATGTATTGAGGTTTAAATGTTGATTCATGATCTAATAACATTAATTAAGTATGAACAAGCCTTGATTGAGCTTCTGATGCGTTTAGTTTCGGCACCGAATGTACTCTTCAAGGGAGTTGAAGTTCGGGACCGTCGGAAGGGCATGAAAGGGCTTGTGTTTTGATGAACTAGAGTTCATCAATGTCTGTGCATTTGTTAGGATGTGATGTCTAGTTGTCTAAGTGAGGGAGTAGAGTTGTTAAGGTGAGCTTTGCTTTGAAAACACCTAGGTGGCTAGTTAATACTTACTAACTTACATACGTGGTAGTAAAAAGATAAAACGTCACCTATTCTTGGTCAGACACCGATTCATTTTGGTGATCTGGTACGTTCATCAAGGTGAACAATGCTACTGACTCAAAAGGCTGAAGGGTAGCGGAGGAAATTCATCGAACGTATACGCATACCGGGGAGACCCTAGAGCTATCAGGTGCTAATCACCGGTAGTTAGAAAGTATATCTTCAGGCTGATAAACGCCATGCGTAGTGCCCTTGAATGCTGACGTAACCAAGATAAGTTAAGCTAGAAACGTATAGTCATGACATGTTGATGGACATGAAGTGAAACCCTAGATTGAGTCGGTCTCATAAAGATAATTTATTAAGTATAAAACTTGAGTTATAAATCATAATTAATTTGTAGCTTCTACCTCTTATTGAGTACTTGTACTTACCTCAAATGCGTTGTTTTTCTATGTGTTTGGAGGATAGAAGATGAACAGGTAAATCCGGAATTCGAGGAAGACTTTGATGACGACGTTTGAGGACGCCGAAGTTGAAGCATTTATTTTTATTTATATTCTTTGTTTTTGATACATTAGAACTTGTTGTTATTTTTGGAGGCCCTTGTGTTTCTTTGTCGTTTTCTTCTTTTGGAGGATTTCGTACGTTTAGACTTTCATTGGTTTCCAATGTAATAAATGTTACTATCTTTAGTTTGGGTTTCTATTCTTAGTTGGTTGTTTGGAAAAATATACCCGAGTCTTTTGATTCCGTTTTGCTTAACTCGATACGACGTAGTAGAGGCTGACGTATAATATGAGATTTATTTTATATTATACGTGCCGAACGTTTTTTTTCCGGACTTGGTGTTCGGGAACGTGACGTTACAATAATACACAACAAACTTATGAAAGAGTCAGATTGCGTGCGCACAGTGACAATTGAAGGCTAGCTAATACACAACAAAACTTATGAAAGAGTCGGATTACATGTGCCAAGAAGATACTTTTACAAACAACCACAAGACTCCCCGGAAATACATGTGAGACGAGAAAGTCAACCTGAAAACTAATGGAACTCCGGAAGAGTTGAAAAAGACGAGCACCGGGTGGAGATGCCCTCCGAAATGTCACCAAATTAAAATAGGAGAGGTTTAAAAGGACAAAAAAGAGGGGGGAAATGAGAATCGTGACAGTAGAAATATAAATTGGGTGATAAGGACAAATCCACTGTTCATAACCCCAAATCCACTGTTTGTTGCATTGGAACTTGTAGAAAACATAGGTCCAAACACATATAAGAGGAGGGGTCTCATCCCCAAAACCTAGGTTGTGAGGTGAGGGAAGTTCATCTCTTAATATGGTGGGTGAAACAACCACAAGTTCCCAATGTGGGACACTTTAACACGCCCCCTCAAGTGTGGGCCGGGCATACAAGGCCAACAAATAGGCCCAACACTTGCACAATAAAGGGTGGCTCCGAAACCATGTAGAAAACATAGGCCCAAACCCATATAAGAGGAGGAGTCTCATCCCCAAAACCTAGGTTGTGAGGTGAGTGAAGTCCATCTCTTAATATGGTGGGTGAAACAACCACAAGTTCCCAATGTGGGACACTTTAACAGAACTGGCATCAAATCCAATGTTTCACTATCACAGTGGAATAATGACATTTCCTCTTTACCCGAAAAAAATTCAACTGTCCTCTTTGCATATTTTTATGTTCAAATTGTCTTTTTAACAATAAACCCTTAAAATATTATCACCAAACAAATTCAGCCTTGAAACCCGGCCGGCAGAGGGAATTTGACAATAATGTCAAGATATAATGATGAATGTCAAAAAAATGAATTGATAGAGCTGTTATAGATAGAAGTTGGAAATAAAAGATCGACTCATTGTTATCAAGTTTGAATTATATTCATCTCTAACTTGTCGATGTAACTCATTTTATTTAATTCAATAAAACTTTACTTCAGTTTCTTTCTTTGCGTATTCTGATATATATATTCCTTATCCCCATGTTTTTGGGGAAATTTTTAGGTGGTATATTTTTATGTATGTGGTGTCGATCATTTGATTGATTTGAGACCACAGTTTGCATCCGCAATACAAACCGCGTGTGGTCTGGATCATTTGTGCCATTACTTCACCACATAGGGAGATACCACCCAAAAATCTCCCATGTTTTTGTTGTTTGATGTTAATGATTACGCACAATTATGCATGCAATCACGTTTAGTGGGGATCTGTTGTCGGTGCTTAATTATTTGTTACTTTCAGCATATGCAATGAAAGTATCTTATTCAATATACTAGTTTTATATATACCCCTAAGGGCCGATCAAAATAATTAGTAAACAAATCCAGACAGTAAACTGATTCAAACCAATTCAAATAAACAAAATCAATAATAAATCAAATGATTTGGTTTGGAACCAAACCGAATTGAATTGGATTGGTTTCGGATATTTTTAATTACACCCAATCCAATCCAAACCAAACCAAAATTTTATACAGTAATTATATATAGTATATCCATTACCCAACCAACCCAATATAACCCGATTTTTTTTTGGGATCATTTTGCTATGTTGTTTTAGTTGGAAGTTACTCATGGTGTTTTGATCATTTTGTTGCGTCAACATTCAACATTTTGCTCTTTTGATGTAAATATGTAAATCAGTATATGCATATATGTAAGTATGCAACTATGGATGATTGATTGCAATTTGCATTATATCAGAATGTATTATTCTTGTTAGTTGTTTTAAGTTTTTTTTAATCATTTTAGTTTGTAATTTATTTTAGTTTGGATGTAGCTAGTTAGAGTTTATGTAAAAAAGATTGGTTTTGTCATAATATATTTTTTTTTTATGGAAAATTAGGGATAAGGACATAATCAAATATTTTTAAGAATGAGACAACTACATATATTTTATATAGGAGAGGCGACAATCGCATAATTTTTATAATGAGAATGACAAACAAGTGAATCCTAAAATCGGTGAATCTCTCAAATGAATCCCAAATCGTTGAATTTTGACAAATGAATTTTGACAAATGAATCCCTAAAATTAGCGAATTTCGATAATGAATTTTGAAAATTAGTGAATTTCGATGGTGAATTTCGGCAATGAATTTAAGCGGTGAATTTGAATACAAGTGAATTTTCGATAATGAATAAATAGTTTTGTCTTTATGCAAAAGTTTCAAAAGATCGCCTTCTACTCAATTGATGAAATATTTTTGTCCTTCTCCCTCATTCCCCCTTTTTTTTAAATTACGCTTGAAAAAACCGAAACCAATCCAATCAAAACCGAAACCATTTCGAACCGAACCATTGAGATTGACTTCGTTTTGGTTTGGTTTGGAAAACGAATTATGACGCCCCAAACCGACCAGAGTATTTCAAAACCAACCCAAACTCATCCAAGCTCACCAACCCTCAAAAAAAAAAAAAAAAAAAAACTAGTTTTATGCTATATGCTATATGCTGGTGGGACTCGTTGTCGGTGAAAGTTGGGTCTTGACAAAAATAAAATGACATAAAAAAGAAATTGTGACTTAAGCATTACGAGACCCACCATAAATAGCAGTGGAAATTCTACATTTAGTTTGAAATAAAAGTGGTGATACATCACTACACATAGTTTTTAGTGGATATACACTATACACATCTTATACACAATTTTAAAATAGTATACTTTAATGTGTGGATAAGATGTAGTGTATATTCACTACACAGGGTTATTCTATGACAGGGAGGCCTAATAAGTGAAATGCATGACACGCTGAACATCCTGACCACACAGCTTCATCTCGCAATAGGCAATTCCCTAATCTGGATCAAATGTGGTGGCCCAGACAAGCGCACGATGCAACTCCCTATTGGTCTCCCACCATAGAATAACCTCACCTGTGGAAATATTACTCAATGACTCATCGCACGAGGCTTCAACAGGTGCTCAGCAGATCATTCGAGCCTTAGGATTTCGTGCATAATATGGTGTACACCTTATTTAATTGTAAAATTAATTGTAAAAGACATATTAATTGTGAGTCATATAAACAATTAATATGTCAAACTCTAAATACTTTATGTCATGACATAACTTTTACTTTTTACTTTTGCATGCTTGCCGCCCACATCTACATACTCAAGTGGCCGCCAAGCTAGCTAGCTAGTCTCTCTATCTCAATTGTATCTATTTATACATCCTTTTACTCAATGAATAAACTAAGTTGAAGTTTACTCTTGTGTTAACACATTCTCAAACTCTCTTCATGGTATCGAGAGACTTATCGAGTTCTAAAATCCATTTGCATGAAAACTCAGTTCTTTTCGAAAAATGTCAACATTATCTCGAAGTTTCATCTTCTTCAATGAGACTCACAATGCCTCAGCAGATGGGATAATCGAACACTCTTCTTTACAAATCATAAACTTGATGGTAACAATTATCTCGCTATGGTCAAGGTCTATGAAAATGTATATCTCCGGCCAGGGCAAGATGGGATATCTGTCGGTTCCAAACTCCGCCCTCTTAAACCGACCCCAAGTTTGAAGTACGGGACAGAAAATAACCAAGTCATGACCATCCTCACGAGGTCTATGACAAAAGAGATCAGTGAGAACTTTATGATGTATGACACTGCTAAGGAAATCTGGGATAATGCCAGAGACCTTTACTCAAAAAAGGACAATACATCTGAAGTCTATGAACTCGAAGCTCAGATTCAAAATTGCAGACAAGGGGATATGTCTGTAACTCAATACTTTAATCAACTATCTAAGGCATGGCAACACCTAGATATGTTAGAAACTCACCCCTGGAATGATGTTAAAGATGCTGCACTCTTTAAAGACATTATCGAGAAAAAGAGAGTATTCAAATTTCTTACTGGACTGAATCCTACTCTTGATGATGTCAGAGGTAGAATTCTTGCTACTAAACCTCTTCCAAATCTCAAATCCATGTTTGTCGAGGTCAAACATGAGGAAAGCGAGGAGGAAAGTGATGTCTTGAACCCTCGCCGACAACCCTACTGAAAGTGCCACCTGCCGATCGTCAGAAACTCCGCTGAGGCTATCGAGGCTTACTGCGAAGCCTCGCCGATAAAAGCGGGAAGTCGTTTCGTGACCACCGCAAACGCACTAATCACACCAAGGACACTTTTGGAAGCTACATGGCAAGCCTAACTCCTCCAAGACCTCCGCACCGCCAAGGAAAGTCAGCAGCACACATAAGTGAGGAAGAAGATGACAACAAAGTTGAATGCTCACTTGTCGCATTCAAAGCCTTCCTAACTCAACAAAAGGGAGGTAGTCACTCTACCGACATAGCCTCTCATGCCGGTCTGAGGTAAATTCTACTCATCTATTAGTAATGAAAACTGGATTGTTGACTCTGGGCCTCATCCCATATGATGGTAATAAAATCTCATTACTCAACTTAAGCCATGTCCCCAAATTCACAATATTAAGATCTGGCATGATGGTTCTATCTCTAGTGCAAAAGGTTTTGGTGGGGTGTGACTTACTAATAAGATATATGCCTGCAGAATGTCCTATTTGTTCCAAAATTAGATTGCAATCTCATATCTCACAAGAAACTTACTAAAGATTTGAATCGGACTGTTGTTTTTAATGAGAATCAGGCACATTCCAGATCATTCCTCAAAGGCAAAGTGATTGGGACTGCTAAACCTTGCTCAGTCTGTTTGTGGTCAACCTCGCCAAGATGTAAGATCAAGATCGAACCGCCTCAAAGAACTGCACTCAAAACCTAGACAATATCATGTTATGGCATTATAGACTAGGACATCCGAGCTTTAGTTATTTAAAGTCTATAGATCCTGAATTGTTTAAAGGTTGTAATTTGAATGATCTTCAATGTGATATTTGTCGCTTGCTAAACTCACCAAATCTGTATGCAAAATTACCTTACTTACCATCCACACCATTCACCTTAATTCACAAGTGACGTATGGGACCCTCAAGAGTAAAAAGCATAACAGAAAGAGGTGGTTTGTTACCTTCATAGATGACCACACCGTAACCACTTGGTTATTTTTAATGAAGGATAAGTCCGAAGTTGGACCCATCTTCCAAGAATTTTACAACATGGTCTCCACTCGGTTTGACACTAAGATCAAAATCTTGAAAGACCGACAATGCTCTTGAATATTATGAGTCTCATCTCGTAATTTCTTGATGGATAAAAGGATTGTCCATATCAAGAGTTGTGTTGAAACCCCTCAAAGAAATGGGGTTCTTTGAGAGAAAGAACAGCATCCGCTTGAAATGGCTAGGTCTATTATGTTTACCACAAATGTTCCAAAATATATGTGGGGTGAAGCCATATTGACTTCCACATACTTAATCAACAGACTTCCCAAACAGGTACTAGGCTTCAAAACTCCTATCAAAACCCTACCTGGACACACACTCCTCGCCCCATCTTATTTCCCAATTACCTCCAAAAATCTTTGGTTGTACTTGTGTTTGTCTATATCCATGCCCAACATGAAGCAAACTTGATCCCAAAGCTCACAAGTGCATTTTCCTAGGATATGCAAAGGACAGAAAGGTTACAAGTGCTACTCTCCTTCCGAAAAAAGATTTTATAATTCTATGGATGTAAATTTTTTGAAAGGACTCCTACTACAAGCAAGTCCACCGAGGCAATCACCGATGGAAACTGATAGAAATTGACCTAAACCCTTCCTTCAAAGAAACTCTTAACCTCAAAGAACTCATCGAGCCTCAAAGAGATCGAACCCCAAGACCTCATCGACTCACAGCAGCTTCATCGATCCTCAAAGAACTAGCCCGACTCAGAGCCTCGCCGCTCCCGAGCCCATCGACACTCAAAGAATCTGCAGATCCTCGCCAGCTTCATCGACATTGATGATGGATCTATTGCTCTAAGGAAAGGGAAAAGATCATGCACTCGATCATTCTATTCATACTTATTTATCTTATGATCGCTTGTCTCTGCCTTTGCCATGTTTACACAGACTGGACTCTCACTCTATCCCTAGAAATATTCGTGAGGCCCTTCAAAATGATAAGTGGAAGGTCAGCCGTTAAAACCGAGATGATCGCGCCTCCTGGATAATCATACTTGGGACCTCACAACTCTTCCCAAAGGCAAGAAGACAGTTAAGCTGCAGATGGTTATTCACTATCAAATACAATGTCGATGGTACAATTGACAAGTACAAAGCCGATTGGTAGCAAGGGATTCACTCAAACTTATGGTATTGACTATAAGGAAACTTTTGCACCAAAGTGGCAAAACTCAACACCGCAGGGTTTCGATCTCTATTTGTCCAACCGGATGGCCTCTACACCAATTGATATCAAAAATGCTTTTCTCAATGGTGATCTCACCGAGGAAGTCTATATGAATGTACCTCCTGGTTTTGTCAATCCTCACACTCGTAGGCAAGGTATGCAAACTCGTGAAATCTCTATATGGCCTCAAGCAATCCCAAGAGCCTGGTTTGGAAAACTCACTACCGTGGTTAAAGCCTGGATATCATCAATGCAACTCGATCACACCATGTTTGTCAAGACAACCAACAGTAGGAGGTCCATTCTAATTGTATATGTGGATGATATCATCCTTCATCGGGAAGACTCTCATGAAATCCGTAACTTGAAGACTCTACCGCAAAGGTGTTCCAAGTTAAAGATCCTGGGCTACCTCAAGTACTTTCTTGGTATGGAAGTAGCTAGAAACACCAATGGCATTTCGCCTCCCAAAGGAAGTATGTCCTGGACTCATCAAGGAAACGGCATGTCGGGATGCAAACTCGTCAGATCTCCGTAGACCCCGGGCCATACCCTCACCGCGCATGGTGACGTTGTTTGTCAGGAAAGAACAATATCAAAGGCTTGTAGGTAAACTCATATACCTTTCTCACACAAGACCCGATATTGCATACTGGTCGGCCTGGTCATCAATTCATGCATTGCCCCTCTTGAGCAACATTGGGATGCAAGATGAATAGGATAATCGAGGTATTTAAAATCCACTCCTGGCCAAGGCCTCGCACTTCACCAAGTCTATTGATAGATCAATCAAGGTCTACACTAATCTTGATTGATCAATGGATGTCACATTGATGTGAGGTCTACCATGTGCTATTGCTCATATATATGGGGAACCTGGTTACTTGGAGGAGCAAGAAACAACCCATGTGTCAAGAAGCGATCTTGAAAGTTCGAACTAAGGGCACTTGTACTTGGCATTTGTGAAGCTCTATGGCTAAAAAAGGCATCGATCGAACTTCAAAGAACCATATCAAAGAACCTATCACACTGTTGTGATAATAATTCAGCCTTATGCATGGCAGAGGATCCATCCATCATGATAAAACCAAGCATGTGGACATTGATGACACTTTCACGAGGAGCAGATTGATGCCAAGATTATTCAACTCCAAAGATGTTCCTCCTCACAGATCGTAATGTCGATATTCTTACCAAGGCTATTCCACCTCTTATGTTCAAGAGACTAAGTAGCAAACTTGGTCGCATCAACATATACAAACCCGATTTGAGGGGTGTGGAAATATTACTCATTGACTCATCATCTGAGGCTTCACAGGTGCTCAGCAGATTGCTGAGCCTTAGGATTTCGTGCATAATATGGTGTACACCTTATTTAATTGTAAAATTAATTGTAAAAGACATATTAATTGTGAGTCATATAAACAATTAATATGTCAAACTCTAGGTTACTTTATGTCATAGACATAACTTTTACTTTTTACTTTTGCATGCTTGCCGCCCACATCTACATACTCAAGTGGCCGCCCAAGCTAGCTAGCTAGTCTCTCTATCTCAATTGTATCTATTTATACATCCTTTTACTCAATGAATAAACTAAGTTGAAGTTTACTCTTGTGTTAACACATTCTCAAACTCGTGGAAATATTACTCAGCGGACTCAGTCTGCTGAGGCTTCAGCAGGGTGCTCAGCAGATTGCTGAGCCTTAGGATTTCGTGCATAATATGGTGTACACCTTATTTAATTGTAAAATTAATTGTAAAAGACATATTAATTGTGAGTCATATAAACAATTAATATGTCAAACTCTAGGTTACTTTATGTCATAGACATAACTTTTACTTTTTACTTTTGCATGCTTGCCGCCCACATCTACATACTCAAGTGGCCGCACAAGCTAGCTAAATATCTCTCTATCTCAATTGTATCTATTTATACATCCTTTTACTCAATGAATAAACTAAGTTGAAGTTTACTCTTGTGTTAACACATTCTCAAACTCTCTTCACTCACTATACACTATCACTATGTGTAATGGATATATCATTTTCCGAGAAATAAAACTCACGGTGTGAAATTTGTTAAGGAAAGCATATGCTTAAAATTGTGATAAAAACGCAATAAAAAGTTAAAACCAACATTTTTTTTTTTTTTTTTAAATGAAACAAGCTGGAAACCCGTAAGCATGTATCAATTTGCAAAATTAAGCATTTTGTTTTTTTTCATAGAAGTTTTTATCATCAATATTATACAAAATTAAGCATGTTGTGTTACTTTTTTCCGCACAAAGTACTGTCGTAACATCATCCCTTAAAAAACCATCACTTAATCGTGTCATTTCTTTTTTGATTTTTCTTAATAAAAATAATATTATACAAGCAAGAAAATGATATTATCAAATGACGGACAGACACACTCATACACATGTTGATGATATTGATTTTAATCAGAAGATAACTATAAGAGTGCAATTATCTTTCATTCTTAATTTATGTTGGTGATAAAGCTACAGTCCAACAGATGCACAAGTTGGAAGCAACACATGACATAGGTCGAACACTTATGACAAGAAGCGGTTGTAGTTAGCTTGCAGTTAGTTTTACAGTTACAACATAATTAGCAAGTTGGTTAGCTACATGTAGTTAGTTAGTGTATATATAAGTGTAATCAGAGTTGTATTCATTCATTGAAAACTGATCAATAAAACATTCTCTTCGATTCTTCTTCTCTAGTTCTCTGTTTTACTTCAGTTTCTTATTCTGCTATGGTTTCTTCCATTTCTTGAGCTTGGATTCAAGTTCTTCTTCATGGTATCAAAGCATTAATCAGCTGCTGCTGTACGTTCCATTGTTGATTCTTGAGAGGATCGATCTGTGTTTCTTCCGAGAACCTTGAGAGCGTTCTGATTATGGGCTTTTCCTGCTATGGCTACACATTCTAACGCAAATTAGAGGTCTGATGGGGCAAGCATTGAAGGTACTGGTCTAGTAGTAAGTACTTCTAGCCAATTTTATTTGCATCCTAGTGAAAATCCTGATGTTCCATTAGTTTCTCCTCCTCTTGATGCTACAAACTATCATTCTTGGGCCGTTCTATGACTATGATGTTGGAAACTAAAAACAAACTAGGTTTTATTGATGGTATAATTGAAAAACCTGGTGTGAATGATGCCTTGTATAGAATATGGAGTCAATGCAATGCTACAGTTCTTACTTGGATTTTGAAATTTGTAATCCCTGATATAGCGCAAAGTGTAATGTGGATTAAGAATGCAAGAGACATGTGGTTAGAATTCGAGGATAGATTTTCGAATGTTGATTATTTCAGAGTGTCATATTTAGTTGAAGAAGTGAACCTGATCAAACAAGGTTCTATGTCTGTGACTTCCTATTTCACAAAACTGAAAGCAAAATGGGATGAATAGAGGTCTAGAAGCCTATTCCTCATTCTTAATGTGGGAAGCCTTGTGTGTGCAATATTAGTTCCAAGATGATTAACTTTGTAGAGGCAGATCATGTCATAAGATTCATGAAAGTCCTCAATGACAATTTTGCTCTAGTTAGATCACAAGTTTATTTGTTGTCTCCATTGCCTTTTGAAACAAGCCCTTGCAATGGCTATCAAGTTTGAAAGGCAGGCATAATATGCTCTCGGACACCCTTAGGCTTGTTCAATAGGGCTCAAGGTCAGTATCAATATAAAGTTCAAAATCAAGGACATGTCAGTACACAGTCTAACAATCAGCCTAGAAAACATGTCCAAAATCAACAAACTAATTCTAAGAAGGTTCCATGCTTTTATTGGGGTTTTAATGGGCACACAGTAGACAAGTGCTATAAGAAACATGGTTTCCCCCAGGATTTAAGCCTACGTCCAGAGTTAATACGGTTCAGCAATATTTGGATATTGGCTCAGATTGGGATAATCAAGAAGGTTCTATCACATTGGCTCAGGACACAATCTCAGTTAGCACAGTTGCAGAGTCAAGTTACACAATTAATGAAGCTTATTGACACCAAAAGAGGGCTGGATACTGGAAATCATTCAGTGAATCAAGTCATTGCTTTGACTGCAAATTTTCAACCAGATTCCAATGAGGTTCAGGGTATGTTTTCTGGTAAAGTCACATATTGGATAGTAGACTCAAGGGCCACAAACCATATCATTTTTATCATAGATTGTTTTTCACTAAAGATAAGGTCAATGGTGTCACTGTTTCTCTTCCCAATGGTGTACAAGTTCCAATTACTTTCATAGGAAAGGTTAAGGTTAATTCTTCTTTAACCATGTCACATGTTTTGTGTGTTTTTTATTTTAATTACAATCATATCTTATTGAATAAACTAACCAGTCATACTCAGTTACAAGTTGTTTTTGCTAGTGATTCTTGTCTGTTACAGGACAAATCCAATGGGAAGATGATTGGCTCAGCTAAAAAGCACAAGGGACTTTATATTCTGAGATCAACACAAGTTTTAGATGATAATGTGTAGTTTGTACTTCACAGTTTGTTAGTAGACAGATAGATACAGACTTGTTATGGCATTATAGGCTAGGACATTTATCTGATCACAGACTTGGTTTGTTGCATCATACTTGTAATGACATTCACACTCCAAAGAATTCAGTTTGCTTTGTTTGTCCTCTAGCTAAACAAAGGAAGCTCTCTTTTGCCTTGAGTGATTCTGTTGCTAATTCCGTGTTTGATTTGATACACATAGATATCTGGGGTCCTTTCAGACAACTGACTATACATGGCCAAACTTATTTTTTAACTATTGTAGATGACAATAGCATGTATACTTGGATTTTTCTGCTTCAGTCCAAAGCTGAAGTTAGACAGATTATGGTTTCTTTTTACAACTATGTACTCAATCAGTTTGGTAAGTCCATCAAAATCATTAGGCCAGACAATGGTCAAGAGTTTGAGTATAATGACTTTTATAAAGAAAACACATTATACATCAGACTAGTTGTGTGGATACCCCACAACAAAATGGAATTGTGGAGAGAAAACACCAACATATACTAAATGTAGCAAGATCTTTTAAGGTTTCAAGCACACTTACCTATTAGTTTTTGGGGATACTGTGTTCTTCATGATGTACATCTCATTAATATGCTTGCTACTCCTGTTTTAAATGAGAAATATCCCTATCAACTTTTATATAAGAAGGTACCTGACTACTCTAGTCTAAAAGTGTTTGGTTGTCTTACCTTTGCATTTACTTTGCCACAAGGCATGTCTAAATTTGATGCTAGGGCCAGAACATGTGTTTACTTAGGATAACCATCACACACAAAAGGGTATACACTCCTTGATACACAGACACAAGAGATTTTGTTTCCAGAAATATAGTATTTCATGAGCTCATCTTTCCTTATGCTCAAAAACATTAGCATTTCAACAATGTGTCTTTATCTATCCCATCAATCACAAATATGATTGAAGATTTTCCTAATATCACTCCCACTGTCACTGCAGATACCAATATATCTAATCCTTTTGTTCACCTTGATACTTATCCATCTGATGTTCATATATCTAATACTACTAATTGTTTAGGGTATATTTTACAATATTTTCGGGTTTAATCCCTAAACAATTTACCTTATTTTTAAGGGAAATAAATGAGAAAAGCGTGTTTTTAACCGTTAAATTCATATGATGTTCATTGAGGGTTTATAATTTAATTAGGAGGAAATATTGGGATTAAATGTTATTTTGTTACACATTTTATTATTATTATTATTCGATGACTTGGTGTAACAATAATTTTGCAGAAAATAAAGAAATGCAAGGGGATATTATTTATTGAGAAGATTTATGTCATTCAATCAAGGATTTCAAAATAAAGAAGAAAATCGGATCAGCATTTGAAGGATAAATCAGATCAGAGCGAAAGAGTGGAGTGGGGAACACGTTTTACGAAGCTGAAGTGTGAATGCATACAAAAAGAGGCTCGGTCGACCGAGCCTTGCTATTCGGTCGACCGAGCCAAGAGGTTCGGTCTACCGAGGCTGCAGAAATTAATCCGACGCGTTTTCTAGATCCTTCCCTATGTCGGCCACAAACTCCTATATAAGCAGCATCCATTCGAGCAGAAACGGACATCCAAAAACATCAGAAAATTAGTATAGCAATTAGCAATAAATTAGATTCATAGATAGTCTTTCTTTTATTTTTCTTCCAATTTCAATTCAGCAAATAAGGATGTTTTTGAAGAAGATGAGTGGCTAAAGGCCCGAGGCTAGAACCACCAATGTGAAGCCACCATCGCGGAATAAACAAGGATTTTTGCATTTGTTCGTTTCTAGTAAGTTTCTTGTTCTTCCTTCATGTTTTGAATTGTTTATGTGCAAATGTATGACTATACTTGTGTTGCATCTTCGATTGAATTTAGACATACGATAGTTGATAAATTCATAGATTGCCGTGAAGGAGAGTGATAATATTTCTTCTAACAAACGAAAGTTGAGGGAGAATATTGTTAGATTAGGATTTTATATCCATATCTTTGTTCCGTAAATTCGTTAGTTGCATCGAGAGGTGGACTAGTTAACGGTGTTAAATCGAGAGAGGAAACGCCTTTTTAGTAGATAATAATCCAAGGCTTGCAAATGAATGTGCGTCTTTCTTGTTAATTTCGGTGGGGTGGTGGATCAACGGTGCTTCTAGTTGTTTAATTATAATTGTTACGGAAAGATTTGTTACGTGCTAGTTTTTATTTTCAATTTTCAAACTCATTGTTTTATTGTTTTTTAATCCAAGATCGTAGTCATCAACCTTACAAAAGAAATCGAAAGCAAAACACTATTTTTTACAAGTCCTCGCGGATACGACCGGTTTCATCACTATAGCTGCGAACCTTCGCACTTGGGGTTGACATCGGTTTTATTTATTATATTTTATCACTGCTTTGCATAAAACCGCAAACACTAATTCATCTACTATTGTTCAATAGCCTTTACCCACAGGTACAACAAGGAAGTCCAACAGGTGATGTAAGTCAACTTGATGATGCATTTCACGATGTTTTATCCTCATTTCTCATGCGTTAATTGATTTTTTTGTATTAGTTCGAGTCATTATTTGCTTAGTTTCATTCAAATGTGTAGATAGTAACTATTATATAAAATATCATGTTTTGATTAGTTTTGTACCGGTTATAGTAACCGGAGCGTCGTGTCGGATTTACGCTTGGTATTTTGGTGATTTATTGTAAGATTATATATTGACCAAGACCCCTAGTGACGCCACGTGTTGAGTGTAAACACGTCTATTGATGGTTAGAAGAGTATGCCGGAAGCTATCAAATTCAAACGGATCATTTGTCTTTTGTGTTTCTACCGTAAACACATCTTCAACGGATATTTGACCCACCTTATAGGAATTTTATGGAGAGTGCTTCTGCATAATAGTTGTAGATCATCTTTCCAACGTATTTTTAATCACATCAATCGGAGGTCTACAACTCAAGTTATGACCATTTTACTGAGCTGCTGTGAAGAACCGGCGCAGGCCGACTTATAGTGGCGCGCGCCGAACGTCACTGTAGCTATTCAAAGAGTTTCACTCCACTATTGGCGCCCGTCAAACCTATAATGGCACATGCCAAGCATCGGGAAAATAAATTTTTAGCCTTTAAAACCTAATTTTGGATCGAATTCACAAAGAACCCCTCATATCTTCTTCTTCCCCAAACTCCCTCCAACCCTTGGAGACACACCACCGCCCCAAGGGGCTCTCCTAGCCAAAAGTATCAACCTTTAGCTTTTAAATATCATTATAAACACTAAGAATTCTTGGTTTGATCTTTAAACTACTTTGTTTGGAGCAAGATGGACACTTTGTGTATCAAACTCCATTGGAGGCTTTTGAAGTTGAATGAAGTTTTCCATTTTCGAGTTCATAGCTTGTGATTGGTAAAATTCTTTGCCTTACGTTGAATTAATTGTTCAAATTGTTATGAATATTAACATTGACAAGTTTGTGTTCATATTTATGAGTGGCTAGTCTACACTAGCCAAGATTATATATTTGTGATAGTTATTAATCTCTATTAGTTGATTGGGAATGTTAGTTTGTATTTCATAGTTTCATGTGTTGTTGTTATCTTTTCCTATTTTCATTGTATTGCTTGTTAGTGTTGGATTGATCACGTAGCACTAGCACACACACACTTAGTTGAGACCGAAATGAGAAGCTTGGTGTGGGAGAAGGGATAGGAGAACCGGAAGGTAAAATCGACCTTAAGTGGAACTCGATTTCTTATCCGGGGAGTATTGACATTGTCATTGCACTCAAGTACTTTATCATGTTGAATCATTAGGTCTAGGGTTCTTAGACCAAGTAAGAGACATAGAGTAGTTTCATTCACTCGTATGAGGGGAAATTACTAGCTTAGGAGTGCACCGATAAACACACACTTGAACACTAATGGAAGGTTGGTAGGTAGTTCATTCCCATGACACTAGTAGAGATTGTCTTGATCATTGCATTATCTTGGCTAGGTCTTTTATCATTTTATCACCCTTTGTAGTAGTAGATTCTTAGATATATTTACTTTCTTGTATTATTGCGACTTAGATCAAGATAATAATAGGTTTTCGGTGTTCAACCTCACAATCCTCGTGGATACGACCTTGACCACTAGACTAGACTACAATTGACCCGGTACACTGCCGGTGAGATTGGACATCTAGAAATTTCTGATCAAGTTTTTTGGCGCCGTTGCCGGGGATTTGTGTAACGGTTGATACTTATACTAGCTTAAAATTCTTGAGAATAAGTCAATCTTTTCTATTTTGTTTTTGGTGCTTACCTCTTTGGTAAGTTACCAAGTGTTATTTGATTGTGTTCTTGTTGTTTCTCTCTTGTAGTGGATGAACCATTCTCATCGAGGAAAGGCACCCGACACTCCCATCATTCCGTATATCAATACGTATATTAGGGATTTGGTTAAAGAGAAGAAGGGTAGTCAAGCTCGTCGTAGTTTGGAACTTGGTGGAGAATCTTCCCAAGAATCATCTAATCAAGAAGTAGAGATGAATGAGAATCTTGAGAATGCACAAGGAGGGCAAGAATACAATAATGCCCAAGGCCATGAACAAAATCCCAGAAATCCAAATCCACCACTACAAAATCCTCCACTTCCACAACCAACAACCAAAATAACCGGAACAACAACAACCCTCCAAATCCAAGACCCATTTGTGATCAAGCCGTGAGAAGAAATGAAACCAACAAACCAATCCTCCTACCTAATGTTGGTGCAAACAACTTTGAGATCAAGTCTCATCTTTTTGGATTGGGGGAAATAAGAGCTCAATTTCATGGTGATGATGATGAAGATCCACATCGACATCTTTATCAATTTGAGGAATTATGCAATACCGCCAAGAACCATGGTAATCATAGAGAATTAACTAGAATGTCATTGTTTCCATTCTCTTTGGTTGTTAAAGCTAAGGATTGGTTTATGTCTCTGCCTCGCCATTCTTTTACAAGTTGGGATGAGATCCAAAATGAATTCTTGAAGCAATACTTCACTCCGGGCCGGAATTTAGAAT
Organism: Gentiana macrophylla; assembly: GCA_026214975.1. Lineage (NCBI taxonomy): Eukaryota > Viridiplantae > Streptophyta > Magnoliopsida > Gentianales > Gentianaceae > Gentiana > Gentiana macrophylla. The sequence continues at coordinate 40,182,555 of CM047806.1, read as the reverse complement.
TGAAAGTTGAGATTGCTAGCTTCAAGAAAGGTGAGCATGAATCACTCGGGGTTGATTGGGAGAGATTCAAGAAGTTGTTAAGGGCATGTCCCGTTCATGGTTATTCCTTGGATATGCAATTCCAATTCTTTTGTCGAAGGCTAAGGAAAGAGGCACGTGTGGAGATTGATCAAGCTTGTTATGGTTCCTTGATGATGAGTGTGGCACAAGATGTTTATGATGCTATTGAAATTTTTTCGAAGAATAACCGAATGTGGAAAACGGCTCAAGTACAAGAAAAGTTTCTTTTGTGGGAGAATCATCTATTCAAATGGATGGCACAATTGGCATCCCTTAGTAAGAAAGTTGATGAAATTCAAACTAGCAAGAGTTCGTGGAGTGGAAATATGTAACATATCCCGAATTTTCGTAAAAGGGTAAAATAGTAATTGGGTATATTGTCTACGACCTAGTTATTATTTAGCCTATTTTTATTTAATTAATGTCTTGGAAATTTATTTAAGGAATAAAAGATTTAGTTATTTAATTAATAGAATTAATTAAACACATATTTAAAGGAAATAATCCCAAATACTTCTCCTAATATTGGTTATGCAAATTCTGAAGAAAAAAAAGAGAGAGAGAGAGAGCGGCGACGACGGCAAAAAAAAAGAACGCATGCATCGACGGCAAAATTCAAAAAAAAGGGAGAACGTAAACTTTAGTTGCAGGGCCAATCCGTTCATCGTTTCAAGATGTCGTAGTAGAGAAAGTGATCACCACGATGAGACGCAACTTTGGAAAATAACACCTCCCTATTTCGTAAGTTTCAGTTTAGCCCTAGTTTTTTGTAACCGTCGGGTTCGATTCTTCAAAAATTCATATCTTTTAATCCGTAGCTCTGTTTCGCTGCCATGAGTAGTCAAAACGATTGTCTTGGAGCGTAGATCATTTTAAAAATAGTTTTACAGGAAATAATCCAGGTAATTTTCTGTTTCAAGCACTTTTTCATTTCGCGATTTTCAAGAAATATAGTGTTTTTAGGGTTACCTATTAATCAATTAAGTTTCGAGTTGAAGGCTTAGATGATCAGCAGTATCTTGAAGGTTTTGGATCGTTTTGTTGGAGTTTAAGGTAAAAGGCTCTTCCTAACGAATAGTATGGTTTTACAATGTTTAGATTGAGTGTTAGTTGTAGCAAGGAATCATTTTTTATGTTGTAGTTAAAGTGTTGGATGCTATGTGATGTTTTAGCTTGTTTTAAGCCACAAGATGAGTTTAAATGTTAATTCTTGATCTAATAACACTAAATGAAAATGAACAAGCCTCGATTGAGTTTCTGATGCGTTTAGTTCCGGCACCGAATGTACTCTTCCAAAGAGTTGAAGTTCGGGACCGTCGGAAGAGCATGAAAAGGCTTGTGCTTTGATGAATTAGTATTCATCAATGTCTGTATATTTACTAGGCCTTGTCCGTGTCTAGTGGTCTATGTAAGAGAGTGGTAGATGTGAGGGATCTTACTTGAAAATACTTAGGTGGCTAGTTAACAACAAATAATAATTACATATTTTAGTAAAAAGATAAAATGTCATGATATTCTTGGTAAGGCACCGATTCATATCGGTGATGTGATATGTTCAATAAGGTGAACAATGCTACTGGCTCAAAGGCTGAAGGATAGTGGAGGAAATTCATCGGACGTATACATATACCGGGGAGACTCCGGAGCTATCAGGTGCTAATCACCGTTAGTTAGCAAGTATATATTAAGGCTGATAAACGCCATGCGTAGTGCCCTTGAATGCTGACTGACGATGTTGAATCCCGTCTGTGAATTAATCCGGTTACCTTTGTGATAAAGATCTTAAACCCCAAGAACCCTAAATCGTGTAAAAGAGAGGTAAGTATTTTATGTATTTTAGACTGAGCTCTCGAGTTATTTCTCGTGAATTGCCTACATATCCAATAATTGAATTGGAATCAAGTCTTTCATAGTTTCTTAGGGTTGTTTATATAGGGGATGATTTATCTCTTTCCTTGTCCTGCAAGGAATTGCATCGTTATTATCAATATTATTTCCCTAAGGATATACACGCCTAAATCCCAATGATTTTGGGATAATTATGGACATATCTAATGTCAAGATCACAGTCTTTAAGACTAAGGATTCTTTTCTTATTCATATTCAGCTATCCCACACGTGAAATAACAGCCGGGGTTGCTTTAAGCGTCCTGCGCTGAGCCCCCAAGGCCTTTATGGCCGAACTGACCAGCTCATCTTCGCCAAGCCTAAGCCGACCTGCAGGGGCTGGAGGAGGAGCATTAACGGATCTCTCACCTGGGGTAAGGGACCTGCCCTTTGGTCTATCTCTCGGGGCTCATGGCCCTTAATGCCCTATGTTTAGGGGATAGTTATTTATTACTCGTCCTAAAAAAGGGATGACACGTGGCATAGTTCGGATCGGCTATCATCATAAGCCCTCCAATCTGATCCTGCTTTTTAGTTGGTCAGATCTACACTACTTGGCGATTCGACCGAACTTATCCGGCCTCGCGTTTTGAATTCACAGACTGCCAGGTGGCAGTCTATTAAATAGATCATGATTGCTTTTACTGAAAACAAGGTGTCTTTCCCTCTTTCCCATAACTGACGTCGTTTATATGCGTTTTGGGGGTTATAACATGTCTTTTCACATCAGGCTTTCCCACTTCTCCACCCCTGCTATTAAATCAAAGATTTCACCTCCTCCAAACCTTTTGCATTTTCTCAAGTAAGCATTTATTGTCTTCTCTAATTTTTGAGTTTACATTTCTCTTCTTCTTCTCCATTTCTATTTTTCCTAGGTAATGAGGGCGAGAACTGCACTAGTAGTTCAATTGAGAAGGAATTCAAATCCCAGTCTGAATCATAAGTAAAAATTCTTCAACCTTGGGCTCAAATAGGTACCCCTGCCTTTAATCCTGCACCTAATCGTAGTGAATTTGAGCATTTATTGTAGATCCACAGCTTGCTAATCCCTCAAGACCCCGTGACTCTTTTGGATTTACTTCATTAAACCAGAGCTTTAGATCCATATGACGGCTAGGTCAGTAGTAGGCTGTTTTGGGGTTAGATACAAACTTACACATGATGATATCCTGCAAATCTGTAACCAATATAACATCGATATGGACCAATACTCTCCCCATCTGCCTGGGGGTGTAAACTTTTTCGCCCATCAGCCCTCTGAGGGGTATTGTACTATATATAAGGAGCAGTTCGCCTGTGGACTTAGGGTCCCGTTCTTCCGGCCTTCATGGCCGTCTGAGGTATTACCAAATGGGATATGCTTAGATCGCCCCTAATGGGGTCAGGATGATTATCGGCTTTGTGATCTTCTATAGATTAATGGATACATAATTCATTATAGTCCTGTTTATGACCTTTTATCGGCACAAAAGGTCAGGAACCATAGCGGGTGGTATTACTTTCCACGCCATACAGACCACCGAAGGGGCATCCCTATGTTGTTTAAGGGGAAGGCCTCCATTCATGAGTGGAAGCCCATTTCTTCTTTATCTGCCATGGCGGACACCCTGAACTGAGAGGCTGGAATTACTATCAACTTCTAGCTGATGTGTGCCCCACTGGGGTTAGCGAACGCTTGTTGGAAGATATTGCTGGATCGGGTATCTCCTAGGATCATGAACATTGGCCTCCCAAACTAATCGAGGTAGCTCGTCTGGCCGACTCGGACCTGAGCCTTACGTGAGGCTTACCCGAATGGAGTTTGACAATTGTAGGATCTCATTCTTGATGTTATTTTTCTAGCTTTTCATTTGTTCGTCGCTTTTGTATTCTTCCTTATCGTACTGACATTGTTTGTCTTTTTCTTCTCAGTGGTCAACTTTGTAGAAATCTTTGATGAAACATTTGAAGAGGAAGTTGTGCCTGAGTACAACGAACATGTTGTGAACCCAGAGGCTCCTAGGACCGGTGGCGAATTGGAGCCTGGTCTGGTCAATTCGAAAGCCAAACTTGAGGGTCCTCGTACTGAGGAGGGTCTTCAACAAGATGAATTGGTTGCTACTGCAGAGCGTACAGACCAGAAGGATGATGACCTTATCATCTTAGATAGCTCTGAATCTGCCGTGGCGGAGAGGCAACTACAGGTGCGCCCTCGAACTGGGCGGAAGAGGACTAGGTCTGGTCGAGGTGACCAGGATGCCTCTGAGAGGGGTTCACTTCCCAAGCTGAATTTATATCAGAACTGCCCGACAAATGATCTGGCGCCATTGTATGTTTTTTCTCTTTGCCTTTATATCTATTGTTTTTATTGTCCCCATCTTCTGCTGTACTGACCATATTTTTGTCAAGTCGTAAGGCTGGGAAGGAAGTCTTAAATAGGCTTGATGGTTTCTCCTCCTAGAAGGCTTCTCTAGAAAACAAGATTGCTGACCTCTCAGCCAACCGTCAAAATCACAAGGACGAGTCTCTATCCAAGGACCAACAAATTGCTGATATGGAGAAGATCATGCATACCTAGCAGGCTGAGTTACAAGAGCTATGAGCTACTAGTGCTGAATGGGAGGAGGCCCTGGCCAAACTTCAAGCTGATTATGAGAGTCATGAGGCCACGATACCTGCGGATCGCCCAAGCTATTCATGACTACAAGAGCTCTGCTCACCTTAATGAGGCCTTAAAAGTTCTACTTGGCCCAATCTTAAGTCATGGGTACACCCTGGGTGTGGACCTAGCCAAGGAGCAGCGTCCTCAGCTGGTCATCAAGAATCTTCAACATGGAGGGCTCCGCAAGCTTGGAGGTAATAAGCTCTATGAGGCTAGGCTTAAGGAGTTTCAAGCCGGTGAAGACCTGGCCAAGAAGTATGCTCACAGACTTGCTGCTCAGCAAGCCAGTGCGTCTCTAGCTCAGCCTCTCAGTATGCCTTCAAATCAGCCTTCTCAATAAGATCCTGCTGCTGATTCTTAGGCTTAGGCACTTGTTTTTTGTTGAAAAACTCTGTAATAATTTCCAACTTTTATGCCTCTTAGGCAGTTGTTCTGTAATGACTTGCTTTTAGCCCTTTGTTTTTGTTCTCTTTTTGGCTTTTGTCTTAGCCTTTGCTTTTATTCAAGCCTTACTTTGAGTCATTTAACCCCCTGAAGTACATCATTTACAAGCTTTGCTTTTTGAAAGATGTACTTTAGTGTAAGCATTGATCGTCTGTCCTGTAGACTTAGAAAGTTTGATTATTTCAACTTTCTGAGTTTATAATGCATCTCCGTTCTGAATGTATATCAGTTCTGATCGTCTATCATGCAAACTTAGAAGGTTTTTGAATTTTCTAAGTTTATAAGTTCTGATCATCTGCTTTGCAGTTAATATGATTTGTACCAATTCCGAGTCTGCCTTGCAGCTCAGTTCGAATGGTTTGTCTTGTAGAGTTGCTGAGTTTGCCTTAGAAAACCTTTTCTGAGTTCGACCTACTGCGGATCAGTTCGCGTGGCCAATCCTGCAGAACTATTGAGTTTGTCTTTTGCAAACCTTTTCTGAGTCCGACCTGTGGCTCAGGCCGCGTGGCCTGTCCTGCAGACATATTGAGTTTGTCTTTTGAAAACCTTTTCTGAGTCCGACATGTTGCTCAGTTTGTATGGTCTATCCTACAGACTTATTGAGTTTGTCTTTTGCAAACCTTTTCTGAGTCTTACCTGCGGCTCAGTTCGTATGGTCTGTCCTGCAAACTTATTGAGTTTGTCGTTTGCAAACTTTTTCTGAGTCAGACCTGTGGCTCAGTTCGTATGGTCTATCTTGTAGACTTATTGAGTTTGTCCTTTGCAAGCTTTTTCTAAGTCCGACCTGCGGCTTAGTTCGTATGGTTTGTCCTGCAGACTTATTGAGTTTGTCTTTTGCAAACCCATTTTCGAGTCCGACCTGCGGTTCAGTTCGTATGGTCTGTCCTGCAGACTTATTGAGTTTGTCTTTTGCAAACCTTATTAACCATATGTAAATGAACAATGCACATGTGCAAAACAATAATTTATTATAATAAGTGATGTTTAATTACATCTTATTGAGACATAAACTTTAAAATGTAAATAATGCATAAGTAAAGTCTGGAACCTGTCCTAGACATAAAATTTCCTTAGGTTGGCGCATTCCAGCTGCGTGGTATGGTCATGCCGCTTGCATCAGCCATCTGATATGCTCCTTTCCCATGAACTTTGACCACTTTGTATGGGCCTTCCCAGTTCGGGTCAAGTTTTCCTTGAGGTCGTTGCCTGTTGACCTCGTTCTTTCTGAGCACCAGATCTCCTCTTTGAAGTATGAGTGTTTAACTCGGGAGTTGTAGTATTGTGATATACGTTGTTTATACTTGACCATTTTAATGAAGGCCACATTCTGAGCTTTCTCCAGGTCATCTTTTGAGTGCCTGAGTTCACTCAATTGCTGTTCTTCTGAGTAGAGCACTGCTCGTGGTGACGGCAGGCCGATCTCGGCCAGAATTGCAGCTTCGCACCCATATGCTAAGCTGAATGGAGTTTCTCCCGTGGCCGAGTTCGGAGTTGTTCTGTAGGCCCACAAGATGTTGGGCAAATGCTCGGTCCAACTCTCTCATTCTTCTTCTAGGTGTTTTTCAACCCAGTTTTGATTTGCCTGTTGGTCTGTTCGACATGCCCATTAGCTTGGGGATGACCAACAGAGGTAAATTGTTGAGTTATGTGCAGTTCGGTACACCATTCCTTGACAATTTTGTCTTCGAATTGAGTTTCATTGTCTGAAATTATGGTCTTTAGGATTCCATACCTACATACTATGTTCTTCCATAGAAATTTATGTATCTGCTTCCCAGTTATGGTGGTCAGTGGTTCGGCTTCCACTCACTTGGTGAAATAGTCCACCACTACAATTAAAAATCGGACGTTACCTTGGCTCGTGGAAGTGGTCACACTAGATATACCTCTTATTGATCGAAAGGCCATGGGGAAACCACTTGAACCAAGTCTTGAGATGGCTGATGTGAGCGATTATCGTGCACCTAGCATGATTTACATTTTTCCACTAACTCTTTAGCATCTTCCAACATTGTTGGCCAATAATAGCCAAATAGCCGGCATTTTCTTGCTAAGGTCCGAGCTCCAGGATGATTCCCACAAATTCCCAAGTGTATCTCTCTGAGAAGGTAGTTCCCATCTTCACTTGCCGTGCACCTAAGCCATGGTGCAATGTACGACCTACGGTAGAGGACGTTCTCGAACAGGGAGTACCTCGTTGACAGGAGTTTCAGCTTTCTCGCATGGACTTCGTCTTGAGGCAAGATGTTATCTCTGAGATAGGACATAATGGGGTCCATCCACGTACTCTCCTGCCTGATCGGCTGTACGCTCTTCTGATTGTAACTCCTTTCTTTGACGAGCTCCACTCATACTTTCCTATCTGACACAAAGTTTGACGTCAATTTTGATAACACGTCTGCCCTTCTATTCTCCGTTCGAGGTATTCGGTCAACCTGGGCCTATTGAAAATTTTCTAGTAGAGTTTGAGACACTGTTAAGTACTTCTTCATGGGCTCCTCCTTAGCCTCATATTCTCCATTTATGTGATTTACAATGAGTTGTGAATCGCTGTAAACTTGCAGACCATCTGCTCCAAGCTTGTTTGCTAACTTTAGCCCTGTAATTAAGGCCTCATGCTCTGCTTCGTTGTTAGTAGCATGAAAACCAAACCTTAAAGCGTAGGGGAACTCTTCCCCTTTTGGACTAACGAGCAGGAGACCTGCCCCCTTCTTTGCTTGTTGCACCATCAACATATAGTTTCCACTTGCCCTCTTTCTTTTAGGGCTGACCGTCCTCTGGATGAACATCGATCCCTTCTGCTAGGAATTCTACTAAGGCTTATGCTTTTATGGCAGTTCTGGGATGAAAATCGATATCGTATTCTGCCAACTCGACTACCTACTTTGCTAACCTTCCTGAAGTTTTTGGTCATCCTAAGATCTTCCGTAAAGGCTGATCGGTGATTACCATGATAGGGTGTGCCTGGAAGTAGGGTCTTAACTTCCTGGAGGCACGCACCAATGCCAATGCTAGTTTTTCTACATTTGAATATCTGACCTCCGGTCAATGGAGTGCTTTGCTTACAAAGAAAACCGGAATCTGCTTTCCGTCTTGCTCTTTAACCAATACCGCGCTGAGCACTTCTTCAACCACTGCTAAATAGACATATAAAGACTCTCCTTCCTGAGGAGCTGTGAGCGTAGCAGTTCGGCCAAGTATGACTTCAATCCTTCAAAGGCCTTCTGGCTTTCATCGTCCCATTGGAAAGGACTTGCTCTTCTCAAATTTTGAAAAACGGCAAAGCACGTTGTGCCGACCTAGAGAGAAACCTGTTCAAAGCTGCCATCCGTCCCGCTAGCCGCTGTACTTCTTAGATGTTTTTCGGTGGGGACATAGTCTTCAGTGCATCAATCTTATCTGGATTTGCTCTAATTCCGTCTTGGGATATCATGTATCCCAGGAATTTTCCTGATCGAACCCCGAATGTGCACTTCTTGGGGTTAAGTTTCATCTGAGTTCTCCTCAAAATTTTGAATACTTCTCTGACATCATTTAAATATTGATCAAGAGACCTGCTCTGGTTAGGAGGTCATCCACGTACACCTCCATACATCTCCCGATCTGTTCGGCAAAAATTGTATTTACAGCCCTTTGATATGTTGCTCCGGCATTCTTCAGGCAAAAGGGCATAGTGACGTAGCAGTACGCCCTAAAATCTGTTATGAAAGAAGTCCTTTCTGTATCTTAAGGATCCATTGTGATCAATCTTGGGCAAAGCATAACAATCTTTTGGACATGCTTTGTTGAGATCAGTGAAGTCAACGCACATCCTCCAACTCCTATCTGGTTTCTTGACCAGTACAGGTTCGCTAACCATTCTGGATAGACAACTTCTTTGATTATGTTGGCTTGCAACAATTTAGTCACCTCTTGCTTAATTGTTGAGATGTGGTCATGGGCAAAGTACATTTTCTTTTGACGAACATGCTTTCTGTTCGGGTCTATGTTCAACCTGTGAACTGCTAGATCTGGAGACAATCCTGGCATGTCTTCTGCTCTCCATGCAAACACGTCTCTGAATTCTTTTAGAAGGTTTATCAGAGACTCCTTATGTGAGGCTGGAATCCACGCCCCCACAGTAACTGTTGAGTCCACTTCTTCATCCCATAGATGAACAACCTCTGTCTGATCTTCGGATGACCAGTTCTCTTCATCTTCAGGAAGTAACTCTTCAATGGTCACATGTTGGACGATCATCTTCCCATTTACTGTTGCTGCGTAACAGCTCCAGGATGTTTCCACATCGCCTTTGATCTCTACGGAACCGTCCCCTATAGGGAATTTCATGCTAACATGAGCTGGTGAAATTATAGCTCGGAGATCGATAAGTGCTGGTCTTCCCATAATCACATTGTACGCTGAGGGTGCTTTTACCACTACATAATCTACCATCAGGGTCCTGCCCTTGGTTCCTTCTCCAAAAGTAGTAAGGAGTTTTATCACACCTAGTGGATGAACGGGGGTCCGGCAAAGCCGAACAAAAGAGCTGATACGGGGGTTAGATCTGTATCCTTCAATTTCATCTCTCTAAACACATTGTAATAGAGGATGTTCACGGCACTTCTTGTGTCTACACATATTCACCTTGTCAGATTCTTGCTGATCACTGCTTCTATTACTAACCCTTCACTGTTGATTACCAATGGTAGAGAATCCCTAGGACATAGGTCACTTCTCCCGACATTCTTTGTTTTTATATTCGATTGAGTAGGGGCAGTAGACATACTACTGCATGTGCCTTCAGTTCTGCTTGCGGTGTTCGGCCCCCTGAGATCGTATTGATCGTGTTCATAGGGCGGTTATCCATCTGACCATCAGGGTCTGGTGAGTGGTCTCTTCTTCTTTCAAACTCATCTCTGTTATCTCTATCGGTGTTATTCCTACACCTAAACGCATGTCGGCCACGTGGTTTAGCCTGATGAGACCGATCTACGACCTCATCCAGCTTTCCTTCCATTACCGCTGCATCTATATCTCTGATCAGATCTCGGCATTGCTCTGAATCATGACCAACATCTTTGTGATACTTGCAGAATTTATTAGGGTCTCTCTTTTCTCCGGGCCCTCTCATCGGTGGTGGGACCTTGGCTATCCTTTTTCTCTCCATAATTACGAGGACCTGCTCACGATATCTATTCAAAGGGATGAAGTCTTTATCCTGCAGAGCTTCTTTCTTGCCCAACCGATCTGAGACTGGAGCAGTTACTCTATCCCAAACTTATTTCCTCTTCATGTCTGACTTGTCTTCAGACTTGCTTTTCTTTCCTTCGCCTCTTTCCATCTCACTTTTGAGCCTATTTGCTTCTTCTCCCTAACAATGTTTATAGGCCACAACCAAGCATTCTTCCATTGTCTGAGGGAGTTTGTTGTTCAGCTTGGCGTGCAGCCGTCCCTCTCGCGGACTTGCCACGAAAGAGGCAACCAACAGTCGATCATCTACATCCTCACCTGTGCGGACTCTTCGTTAAAGAGTTTTATAAAGTGCAGTACGGACTCATCATGATTCTGCTTCAAAGCCAGGAGGTGAGTCTGATTTCTATGGAATGGACGAGTTGCGATGAAAGCATGGACGAACTTCCGAGTTAAGGTCCTGAAGTCGAAGATCGACCTGGGAGGAATCTTGTTGAACCACTCTTTGGCTCTTCCTGTTAGCAGTGCATGGAAAGCTTTGCAATTCATCTCATCTGAGGCGTTGTATAAGTTCATATGTGAGATGTACTGATGCAGGTGATCGTAAGGATCCCTAGATCCATCATAAGACTCAATTTTAGGAATTTTGAACCTCGCTGGTCGGGGGTAGCTATCAATGTACTCCGTAAACGGTGACGCACATAGCAGTTCATCCGATCATCTTCCGACCAGAGCATCCAGTCCGGCCTTAGCCGTGTCTTTAGGTTGACATGTATTTCAATGCTCGGTGTGAGCACTAGATTCCACGATGTCCGGCTTTTTCTGAGCCTCTTGATGGATATTTGTTTTTGAAACTTCTAGGGGATCCCTTCCTTTGAGGGTTTCATCTAATATGGCCTTAAGGGTGAAATTGTCTATGTTCTTCAGGGCCTCAACCAATGCCTTGTTGGCTAGATCTTGAAGGGCCGGATTGGGCTAAAGAGTTTGACCATCAGCAACATTTGCCTTTTTCTGATCGGCCGTGTCCTGGCCTTCTCCTTGGGCGGTTGTAGCTGTTCCACCCTGCTGTGTCGGATCCGCAGGGTCTGTAGTTTTCTTGCTGGTGTTTTTCGGTGGCATAATTGATCACAAGAATTCTGGGATTATTTTTTATCGCTTTATCAGAAAGGAGGCCCTCCTTCTAGCACCAATTGACGATGCTGGATCCCGTCTGTGAATTGATCCGGGCCAATTACCTTTGTGATAAAGATCTTAAACCCCAAGAACCCTAAATCGTGTAAAAGAGGGGTAAGTATTTTATGTATTTTAGACTAAGCTCTCGAGTTATTTCTTGTGAGTTGCCTATGTATCCAATAATTGAATTGGAATCAAATATTTTGTAGTTCCTTAGGGTTGTTTATATAGGGGATGGTTTATCTTTTTCCTTGTCCTGCAAGGAATTGCATCGTTATTATCAATATTATTTCCCTAAGGATATACACGCCTAAATCCCTATGATTTAGGTATAATTATGGACATATCTAATGTCAATATCACAATCTTTAAGACTAAGGATTCTTTCCTTATTCATATTCAGCTATCCCACATGTGGAATAGCCGGGGTTGCTGAGCGTCCTGCGCTGAGCCCCCAAGGCCTTTATGGCCTAACTGACCAGCTCCTCTTCGCCAAGCCTAAGCCGACCTGCAGGGGCTGAAGGGGGAGCATTAACCAATCTCCCACCTGGGGTAAGGAACCTGCCCTTTGGTCTGTCTCTAGGGCTCCTGGCCCTTAATGCCCTATGTTTATAGGATAGTTATTTATTACTCGTCCTAAGGGGACGACACGTGGCGTAGTTCGGATCGGCTATCATCAAGATAATTTAAGCTAGATATGTATAGCCACGACATGTTGATGGACATGGAGTGAACCTTAGATTGAGTCAGTCGTACAAAGACAATTTAATTAAATATATGAAACCTTTCCGTTGTAGAACTTAATTATTCTTTAACTTCTCACTCTTGCTAAGTACTATGTACTTACCTCCTTTGCATTTTGTTTGTGTGCATTGTGGGGTGAGAAGATGGACAGGTTGACCTTGAGTTCGTTGAGGACCACGATGAGGATTTGACTATGACCTGTTGATGATGCTTCTTTTCCTTTTGTAATCCGTATAGTTAGTACTTTTGCTTTTAGACTTTCTTTTTGTAAGACAAGGTTGTATGTTCTTCCTCTTGGATCATCGTATGTTGTAAGATGTTTTCTTCCATAGTTGGTTTGTATTCCATTCATAGTGACTTTTATGGTTTTTACCCGAGTCTTTTTAGCTTCTATTTGCTTTTATTTGATACGACGACGTAGAGGCTTGCGTATAATATTAGATTTATTTAATGCTATACGCGCCGAACGTTCTCTTCGGATAAGGGCTCGGTATCCGGGAGCGGGGCGTTACAAAATATTATTGATGAGGCTTATGAAAGCATGAGGAATGATAATGTACCATTGGGATTAGTGAAACCCGGTGAATATTCAAAGGAAGAAGTAGGCTTTATGCAACAACACCGGAAGCTCAACAATGCTTACACCAACGCATACAACAAGATCATGAGAGATCATCCTACTTTCCATTGGTCCGATAATTCAACAAATCATGGACCCGGACCATCTCTTGAACAACAACAAAGGACATCAATCAACGCCAATGTGCAACAACAAGGTGAATACCAAGAAAATCCCATTTACCAACAATCACCACCACATCCTTTTTACCAACAAGTTCCTACTCAACATGCCCCCATTCAACAAAGTTCTCAATCATTGGAAAATTTTGATGGAAAACTGATGGGTGTAGTTGCTACCCAAGCCGCTAATATGCAAACAATGATAAATTCTATTGGTGTGATTTCCCAAGATGTTGGCAATTTGAAAACATCCCTGGTGAGTCAAAATACAAGAATGAGAACTATGGAAGCATCAATGTGAGGTATTGAAGACCATTTGACTAGGGAATGCGAAAGAAATAGTAGTAGACCACCGGGTGGATTTCCAAGTAATACCGAGAGAAACCCAAGAGAAGTCAATGCTATCATCACCCGAAGTGGAGGTTATATGGGCATAATGAAGGAAGCAATGAGGTTGAAGAAGATTTGAATGATGAGAAAGAGGAAGAGTGGAGTGAAGAAGAGGAAGAGATCGTTGATTGTTTTTTGAAAAATGACGGCTATGTTGAGGTGGAGAAAGAAGAAAAATGGGTAAAGGTTCCAAGGCTATTGAAAAACCCGAGAGCTAGTTACTTAAGGACCTTATTCAACGAGCATGTTAGAGAGGAAACCGTCAATAGAAGGTCGGCTCACACCGGGAATGATTCAAAAGTTTCTGGAATTTTCACAGGCAAGTCTGTTCAGACCGAACTTATCTCGGCTCAGACCGGCAATGCAAGGGAAAAGCCAGAGAGTTCGGCGCAGGGGTCGGCTCAGACCGAACTTACCCCGGCTCGGACCGAACCTATCTCGGTCCAGACCAAAAGTACAGATAAGGCTCTTAAGCATCTGTCAAAGAAAATGTTGCAGAATGATGACACATGGCGTCCGCCGACAGTTCAAATTTTGAGAAGAACTTCCATCACTTCACCGAACGACAAGGGTAAGGGAGGTATGACTTCTGTTCCTAAAATTATTGATCTTGCGTCACTTCCCTATCCCCCTCGAGAGGAAATTAAAAAGATGAAGGCTGATAAAAGTATGCAAGTTTTCTTGACACTTTTCGGCACTTAACCATTAATATCCCTTTCATCGAAGCACTCACAAATATGCCGGCGTATGGTAAGTTTCTTAAGGACATACTATCTAACAAGAAACAGTTGGAAGAGTATGAGACAGTTTGTCCAAGTGAGGAGTGTTCCGCCGTGCTTCAACACAAGATCCCTTCTAAACTTAAAGACCCAGGGAGTTTTACGATCCCATGTGAGATTGTGGGCTTTTTGTTTAAGAAGGTGTTATGTGATCTCGGTGTGAGCATAAACCTCATGTCCTATGATGATTTTATGAAACTTGGCATAGGCAAGCTTAAGCGTACGGATATGACTCTCCAACTTACGGATAAATCTATTAAACGTCCAAAGGGAGTTATCGAGGATGTACTCGTGAAAGTTGATAAATTTTACTTCCCCGTCGATTTTGTTGTTATGGATATGGAGGTAGGGTACACCACACCCCTTATCCTTGGTAGACCATTTTTAGCAACGGGGGAGGCCGTGATCGATATCCGTATGGGAGATCTTAGTTTGGGAGTTAATGATGAGCGTCGTTGTCTTCAACATTTATACATCATTGAAATATCCACGCACTACACTAGAATCTTGTTCTTTTGTAGACACTTCGTGCCCCCTTGTTGTGGATCGTACTAACACGCAGGTAGTTGAAGAAGACATGAGCAATAATGTGAAGGCTCGCAAACCAAAAGCTCGAACATCAAAGGAAAAGGTCAAGAATCGTTGGGATTTGTGGCATTCGTCTACATTATGTTGGAGACTGGTTTTGATGAAAAGACGGATGCGGTGAATAAGAATGACCCACCACCCATGCATTAAATAAATGTGTCATGCATAAGTCTAGCTATAGACTATAAATATAGCAACAATGGGTACTATCTTTCTTTTTACTTCTTAATCTTTTGGTTGGCTTTTGTGCTTATTTGCTACATGCTTATGTGAGTAATTTTTAGTGGTATCCATGCACGATATCTGTATAATCCATGTTTTTACCGTATAACTCCATACTTGATGATCTGTATAATTTCCATCATTTCAACCGTATAATCCCGTCGAGCAAACGACATTAAACAAAAGTGCTACCGGGAGGCAGCCCATAAAAGTTAAGTATAATATTTTTGCTCTTTTGTGAGGCCCGGTGTGGCCAATGATCCTTTTGTGTCTATATTTTGGTTGATACTTTGATAGTACTTGGGATTGCTTGTCATTTAATTTCTTGTATTTCATGTTCATGCCCACCCACCCACCCTTTTATAGCATTCCGATACTTGTTTTGACTAGTTTTGATTCCCTTTTGTTTCCCTAACTAATTTCTTACCACTCACTTTACATTGAGGACAATGCAAGTTCGTTAGTGTGGAGTGGAAATGTAGTTAGTCCAACAAAGGGTAATGTCATTAAATGTTTGAGAAACACTTAGTTTTGTGAATTTTCGAGCAATTTAAAATTGAACAAACCACCTTTTGTGGAAAGATATGGTTTTTCAATTGATTGAGTGAGTAACCTTGGTGACATGTAAGTGCATTTTAATCGTGAATCTTTGTTTGTAGTGTGAATTCTTTGAGTACGTATATTCCGATCTTTTGTTAACATGCAAACTTTTGTGTAACCATGTAAGCATGCTTCCATAGCAACTAGAACTTAGGCTTGATATCCTTTCGAGGCGAAATAGAAGGGTGTTTGGAATCAAAGTTAGGGATGACGGTTATGGCATTTCTTTGACTCGACCAAAGCCAAATGGCCTTCCCGAACATATTTTCCACCTATCCCCATCTCAGCCCTTATAGAGTGGTGAGACCCCACTCGAAACTAGTCATTCGTGATTAGCCTCATTATAATCCGACCCTTAGCCTAATTTTGATCTACATTCCCTTGATGTCCCGCAAGTTTAGCAAGTTTCTATGTATTGTTGTGGTGATAACTTTGGAAGTTGTGTTAAGAGTTGGATGACATTATTGGCACAAAGTTGAGATGGTATCCTATGAAGTTCGAAGTCCATTGGTGTATGTTTCTTAGTTCAAAAGTTCAAAAAAAAAAATCAAAAATCCAAAAAGTTTCCAAAAATCAAATAAAGTTCAAGTGAAGTTGTAAATAAAGTTGAATAAATTGTTAGTCAAGAAGAACCCATTTGAAGACAAGTTTATCAAAGCCAAGTAACTCAAGCCTTGGGAGATTGTGTTGATTTGAAGCGGTGTTTCTTTTTCTTTTGTTCCTTGTTAAGGCGGCCACGTCGACAATTTTTGCAAAAGAAGAAGAAGAGATACCAATTCGACATTTTTTGAAGTGAAGGTGTAGAGGCTTGCTATCTTGGTTTGAATCTTTTATATATCATTTTTACCCTTCGCTTAGCCAACTACCTGGGTCTAACGTTACAAGTTTGCAAGTCCTACCCGACTTAACTTCTTGACTCCGAATGCCTCGATTTTTGGAGATTGGTATCATTCTTAAGACTATGGATTGCACCTAATAATAAGTCTTGCATGCATGATTTCATATTTGGTTGCTTGGTAATAAGTTTGAGAAATATTCACACACACACACTCCACTACTTTCTTAGATTAATTGCGGTTAACATGTGGTTATATGTATGATTGATGGCATCATCTATTTGAGCTCTTACTTCTTGATGTTGTATGACCCTATCTCTTGACTTGAGTTGTTTTGTCACTTTATTTGCTCTAGGACGAGCAAAAGCTAAGTGGTGAGTTGTGATGTAAGTCAACTTGATGATGCATTTCACGGTGTTTTATCCTCATTTCTCATGCGTTTATTGATGTTTTTGTATCAATTCGAGTCATTATTTGCTTAGTTTCATTCAAATGTGTAAATAGTAACTATTATATAAAATATTTCGTGTTTTGATTAGTTTTGTACCGGTTATAGTAACCGGAGCGTCGTGTCGGGTTTACGCTTGGTATTTTGTTGATTTATTGCAGGATTAAATATTGATCAAGACCCCTAAGTGACGCCATGTGTTGAGTTTAAACACGTCTTTTGATGGCTAGAAGAGTATGCCGGAAGCTATCAAATTCAAACGGATCATTTGTCTTTTGTGTTTCTACCGTAAACACATCTTCAACGGACGTTTTACCCACCTTATAGGCATTTTATGGAGAGTACTTCTTCATGAGAGTTTTAGATCAAGAAACGATATTTCCAATGCATTTTGAATCACATCAATCGGAGGTCCACAACTCAAGTTATTACCATTTTACTGAGCCACTGTGAAGAACCGGCGTGAGACCAACTTATAGTGGCGCGCGCGAACGTCACTGTAGCTATTCAGAGTGTTTCACTCCATTATTGATGCACGTCAAACCTATAATGGCGCACACCAAGCATCGGGAAAATAAATTTTCAGCCTTTAAAACCTAATTTTGGATCGAAATCACAAAGAACCCCCCATATCTTCTTCTTCCCCGTCCTTTGGGGGAGGCCTACCAGGCCTTGGCCTAGGGCCTTCACCCGAAATGCACAATTTTAGGGCCCCCGATTTATATGTTATTAGTGCATAACGTATCTCATTTTTTACTTATCGTAAAAGATTTGTCATTACATTTTTGGTCACAACATACGACACACATTTTGTTAAAATTTGTCATTGCAAATGACTTATTGATTGATCTTAATATACTTTATTCATTGATGAAAAAATATGTAGTGAGATAAATAGTTTGTAGTGTGAAACATAGCACTATAGATTACTTAAAGAAAAAGTGTCGGTCAAAATTTAGGATCGAATGCTATTTAATTAATTAAAGAAAAACAAGCTTCACTCAAATATATTTCTCATGGGCCATGGATTCTACTTCATTGTTATTCACATACATATTTTTCATTTCGCCCCAAATTGAAAAATTCATTCACTCCAAAGATCCAGCCTGTATTGAATATGTAGGGGAGATTGAGGCAGTTTTTTTTTTTTCTCACAATTATAAGGACAAATATTGTTTTTTCAAATTTCTCTTGTAATAATTCATAAGATTTTTTTTTTTGGTTAAGAATCGAATCTAGCGTAGTGATATCAACAATTGCACTTCCTAA
This sequence comes from Gentiana macrophylla, assembly GCA_026214975.1. Lineage (NCBI taxonomy): Eukaryota > Viridiplantae > Streptophyta > Magnoliopsida > Gentianales > Gentianaceae > Gentiana > Gentiana macrophylla. Next base: position 40,164,561 of record CM047806.1, on the reverse strand, counting down.
TGAGAACCAAAGTTCAATTCGCATCCTACCCCCGATATAATAAAAATCTTATTTTCCATTCTCAATTAAAAAAATTCATAATGTACTTAGTTTATTTATATATTTGATTTTTCGTAGTGTAAATGTACGAAGACCCGAAATTATTTTTGGCCTAGGCCTAAAATTACACCGGAACGGCCCTGCATAGGTCGAACACTTATGACAAGAAGCGGTTTTAGTTAGTTTGCAGTTAGTTTTACAGTTACAACTGAATTAGCAAGTTGGTTAGTTACATTATGTAGTTAGTTAGTGTATATATAAGTGTAATCAGAAGTTGTATTCATTCATTGAAAACTGATCAATAAAACATTCTCTTCGATTCTTCTTCTCTAGTTTTCTGTTTTACTTCAGTTAATTTCTTATTCTGTTATGGTTTCTTCCATTTCTTGAGCTTGGATTCAAGTTCTTCTTCACTTTATTATAGATAGAACTTAATTAACCGACAATCTTTGGTCTACAATATTTTAACTCTACTACTTTAATTTGAAGGCCACATGAAGACGACCAGTATTATATTATATGCTGAAATAAGACACATTTGTTTGACGAAAGAAAATTAAACGTGGGTGGGTTTGTACATTTATTTGGAGAAGACACTTAATTATGATGCATCTGTTGTACATTCTTGTTCAATCTTACCTGGGAAGATGTTGACACCCATAAATGCTCGTTAATTAATTAGATGCATTGCTTTGTAGTTGTAGTTTCGTTTGTTGCTTAGGGTTTTTATTTGCAACACACAAATTACATCTGTGTATCACGCTATTTATATACCATAATAAAATAGATAATTTTAAAAATCGATTTCGGGGTCGAAAGTCGACTTCAGGTACATACGTGTATTATTATAACCGACTTTCGAAAAATCGATTAAACTAATTTTCAAAAGTTAATTTTTTTTGTAATAGGTGCAATGAAAATAAAAGCTACTTAGTATATTCTCTTTTAATGTTTGATAATGATTATGCGTAATGGCGCGCATGCAATCACGGAATACATTTGTCAGCCAAATATGTGTGGACAAAGTTGGAGTTGTTGCCGTGGCTTCAAGTCTTTGTAAATTTGAGCACACGTCACATAGGAATCATAGTTTGTCAATTATATATATATCTCACAAATTTTAAAATGTTCACGAACTTAAATTATTGAATCATATAAACTTTAAATTTTACTAGCTCAAGTTAGAACACAGCGGAGTCATGGTTTTAATTTTGGCAGACTACTGAACAATTTTTAAATTATCGGATGGCCGTATACCGGACTACGTAATTTTTTTTTTCCGGATGTGCTTAGCCCCCTCCATTCGTATGTGGCTACGTCCTTGATATATGCCTTATTTACGAGATTTTTTAGCACAGCTAAACTCGTCATTTTCCACCTTAGAGTTCATGCAGTATATACTGGTATGAAATAAAAAGAATAAAAGTAAAATAGATATTAAAAAAATAATAAAATAGATATTCAAATCATTCACATCTATTAAAATCGTAAGTAGCTGAAACTATATACTCAATTCAGTCAAATATAGAATCTGTAAATTTGAATCTATGCATAACGCACAAAGTACATGCTCTGTTTTTTTAGGGTACTGTAACTGTGGAGATATATTCTAATAATACATTACACTTTCAATATTTATTCAGTAAAATGAAGGAAGAAAAAAATAATATTTAGGGGGAGTGGTTTAAAATGACAAAAAAGATGGGAGAAAATGAGAATCAGGACAGTGAAAATATAAATAGGGTGATAAGGACAAATCCACTGTTTAAAACCTCAAATTCATTTGTTTCTTTGCAGTGGAATTAACTTACAATCTAATGTTTCATTATTACATGTTGGAATAAGGATATGTTTTTTTTTATCAAAAAAATATTTTATTTGAATATTTTATTTCAAATATTTTTATTCTTAAACCCTAATATTCAATATATTTTAATGAAATAAACCCTAATATTTAACAAGGTAACATGGAAAATCTTTTAAAATAACTTAATTAATCAAGTGCTCTAGGGGTAACCAGCCCGTATCTAGCTAATGGTATCCAACGTTAGGCCGGTGATGATCCGGGATTTGTGTGGCTATTTCTGGCGTTGCTCGATGTAACTTGTTTGTTGTTTTAATGAAAACCTTTCGTTTCCCGTCTCAATAATAATAATAATAATAATAATAATAATAATACACGTTGATCGCACCACCGACAGAACCAATTTCTTGGATTTAAAATTCCTCCATGTATGTGCAATGCATATCCCATGACCCCTTCGTTTCTGCTTTCTTTCCAAAATTGCTTACTTCTCTCCTTATATTCACTTCCTTCACGGGCTGTGTAGTTCTAAATCTAATGGTTGCCGGCGGCCGGATGAAACCAAACCAAGTTATGCCCTTCATCTACTAAATGGTTCAACCACTTTAACTTGTCCAATAAATATCTTTGTGTTTACCATTTGGAAAATGTTTTTGGGAATTTGGAAAAAGTAGTAATACATAAGAAACTATGTAATTAATACATATGTGGCTCTGGATATAACTGACTCGTGTCACCAATATCCTGCATTCACTCATATCAACTTTGAAAAATACGTATAAACCTCAAAAAAGAAGAGGTTGCGTATAAATATCTTGTATCGACAAAAATACCACATCATTTATAATATAATATAATGTACAAACAAAACTAACCCTCATATTTTTCTGCCCACAAAACTGCTGAACTTTTCGGTAAGAGAAATAAGCAGGGCATCCCTCTGTATACATGTGATTATGTGAACTTGTGTAGAAAAAGATATATAAGTTGTTTAAATTTATTTTTTTATGTTAAATATGGGTATTGATTTGAGTGTTGCTAAGTTATTTTCTTTACGTAAAATAAAAATGTATCTAAATACACTAAAAGATGTAAAAGCCGGGCCCTTAAAGTGTCGATTTTGAGGGGGCTAAGTCGTGGCGCTTTATTGGCTGCAAGCGCAAACGCAGCGCGCAAATAACAAAGATAAAAGCGATTATCATTCCCTTCAAACAGAAGATAACCACACCGGGAAGGGAGTTTGGCACTCGAATTCCCAGGCAACCAAACGAGCAAAATGAGCCACTCTATGACCGGATACATTTAAGGATTTACTTATAATGTCAAAATTACATTTTATAAAGTCTTTTGAGAACAACCAAGTATCTTTAGGTCTTGTTTGATATGGAGAGAAGTGAGAAAAGAAAATAGTTGAGAATAGACATAAGAACAAAGATGTACTTGTAATGTAACACATGGATATGTCTTGTATATATGTTGTATTGGCGTATAGCTTGAGCACATTGTTCTTCTATGTCTTGATCATCAATGTAGAAATTTGATAATGTTTATATCTACCATTTAAACATAATTGTGCCCAACAATGCAAGTCTAAAAGACATCATTGGCACTAGTACATCATGTATGATGGTTTATATGTTAAGTGTTTGATGTATTTTGGAAATATCAGACAAAGTTGTTGTGTGACATAAGTGAGATTGATCACCATACATAACAGCGATATGATTCTATTTACACGGTAACTGTTTCACATAAAAGATAGTAGTCATTGTATTTGACTCTTCTGATGATTGAGGGTCACGGTGTGTTGCTAAACGTTATTCCGTAATCGTTAGGTATGAAGGGCATTTTTGTAATTGCACTTTGTGCCTACGGCCAACATATTCGGAAGCCTATCGGGTCACACACATAAGAACGTCTAGCCGGATTAAAATGTGGTTATAATGATAACCAAATAAGGAAAGTTTTATCTCGACTATAAAGTGTTATAGTGATAAATTAATATGGTAGTATTTATTTATTATGAATAAATTAAATAAAAAATATTAATTATGTTGATTAATTAAATATACATAGTTGATGTATGAATCGAAATTATTTGTGTATATTGATATACATGTATTTTGCAAATTAATTAATCATAGCATTATATTAATTAAAGAATATTCCAGATGTCAATTTATGGCAATATGGGGCGCAGATCTTGAGTGTATGACATTACCATATATTAATATTAGATATTAATAGATTTGAATAAATTGATTTATGGTAATAAGATAAAGATAGTCAATATTAGATATTGACAATATCTTGGAAATATTTAATATGAGATATTAAATTAAATGAGATAAATAAATCAAAGAAATTTTCCTTATTTTTTTAGGAAAATGTTTTATTTCTCCTCAATCTACTAGGAAGCTTCTCCTAATCAGATTGGAACTACTAAATGGCGCCACACACCCTATATAAGAAAGGGGTTGGCTAGCTCTTTTGTACATCAAAATTAGAAGAGTTCTAATTTACAAAATAAACTGAGAGCTTCTTAGAGAGAGATTTAGAGAGAGAGAAAAAAGGTCGGTCTAACAACTGGATTTTTCTAGTAGCTATCCAAGGAGGATTCCGGCGAGGTGCTCGTGTGGATATTGATAGAGGCCGGACACGTGGACGGATTGTGCGCACTACTACTCTCCATAGACGGTCAAAGCGTCGATCTTTTAGATCAAACAAGATAACCACCATCTACTAACTTAATATGTTTGTTGCTTAAGCGAAGTTGATCTTAGGAAAAGGAAATCAAAATTTTGAATTCCGCTACGCTCCCGCGTTAATTTCCTAACAAGAACTAGATCACTATCGGTGTATCAATCTGAATGACAATGAGAATACTCTCATTGTAAAGAGGATTCTTGAAATTGATAGGATTTATGCCTTCCTTGTTGGCCTGGATCCTGAATATAATGTTGTCATGATTCAAATATGGGAAAAGAGGACCTTCCTCCTTAAATGAGACCATTTCCATGGTCAGAGCTGAAGAAAGCAGAAGAGGAGTCATGCTTAAAGGCTCCCTCAAAGACAGCGATGCCTTAATGTCAAAGGTTGCTAAGAATTGGGGACCTAAGGCTCCCGAGAACAAAAGGCCCCAAAAGAACCATAATGGAGATGATCAAAAGGAGGCTGACAAGGATTCCTTGTCTTGTAATTACTGCAAAAGAAAGGTACTACCAAAGATAAATTCCAGAAACTTCATGGGAAACCAGGAACTGGAAAGAATGAGAATGTTGATGTTTATCTTGACAATAACAAAGAAAATGAGAATCCTAACTCTTCGGCATTTGAACTTAAAGCATTAGACATTGAAAAGCTGAAAAAGTTCCTAAAAACTCTTGAAAAGTCCATTTGTTCTTTTGTTTTTTAGGTATGACTACCAATCACCATCCTCGTAAACAAAATAAAGAATGAGTGGTTGATTCACGTGCTACTAATCATATAATATATGACATATGATATGTCAAAGGTTGAGACCCAATAAACCTTTTCCCAGTAACAGAAAGATTATTGTGGTTGATGGATCTTTGATTACGGTTGTAGGTATAGGGAACATTGTTCTGACTCCTGAGATTACTCTCAAGGATGTCTTACAAGTTGCTAAAAGCACTATTAACCTGACTTCTATTCAAAGAATTACTGATGGTTCAAATTTCAATGTTATTTTCTCCACTATCTCTTGTCTGATACATGAGAAATAAATTAGGAAGAAATCTGGAATTGCTAAAGTGAAATGAGGCATTTATTTTGGATGGACATGATAATAGCGCTTGGCAATTATCTTATTCTAGCTTTCCTAGTGATAAATTTGTTTGTATCATAAGAGATTAGGTCATCCTGCTTTTGGAAATATGTAAAACAATGTATCCTGGTCTTTTTAAAGGAATAAAATATGAATCTTTGTTTTGTCATGAATGTGAGTTGGCCAAACACAAAATATAACATTCTTCAAGCATCAGTGAAAGATGTAAAAACTCTTTTTACCTTGATCCATAATGATATCTAGGGTCCATTTGTGATATCAAATAAGATCCTCATGTGTCAAGAAATGCCTTTAAAGGCGTTTTACGCATTCTTCAAGTTATACTTTCAACTGTTTGTAAACTGGATAAAGTAGATTCATGTCGTGTCTCTCGACTTACGACAACCATGAATATCTCTTTTGATCTTCTTTCTCCTTACTGAGCTTTGTGCATGAGTTCACTCTTTTATTTGGAATAAGAAGATTGCAGGTACATTTTGAGTTTGATGACGAGCTTGGAGTGCTATCTTAGGATGGAGCAATGGAGTCGGTTATGTTTCAGTTTCCTTTTGTAATTGTTCCTTCTTTTCAGATAAATGAGTTGCAATTGATATTAGTTTTTGCTTTTAGTTATTTATGATGTAGTCTGACAGCAGTTGACAATTGTAGTTCTGGTTGAGTTTGTTGTATGGAAGACCCTGAGGGTCTATTTTCGTTCAGTCTTATACTTGTTTTTCTTCCGCAAATATCTTTAATTACTCTGATATGACACGAGGCTTACGTGAGATTTAGGGTTTTCTCTAAATGTCATGTGTCGAACGTCTCATATCCGAATAATGATTCAGTATTCGGGACTAGGCGTTACACATATGCAATAGTGTTTAACAAACTTAAGTTTATGATAACTTAGACTTTGATACCAACTATAGCGAATAATTCGTGATATCTACGAAACAGAGCCATAGATCCGAAGCTCAAATGGAGGATAAGAAATACATTCTAAACTCAAATGAAACTTATATCATATCAATCTTTGTATCTTAATTGCTCTTAGTGTGCAAAAAAACAGAACAGCGGATTTATTGATATTTTGAAATCATTTTTTTCACGGAAAGAAAAGGGGTGGGGCTTGGGCTTATGCCTTTAACATCTTGTGGCGCACTTGAATTGGCGTGATATCCTTCAAAGCTTCCACCATCCCTACTCTCCTTCTCACCTTCCCCTTTAATAACTAATAATAATTATTTCTTCAATACTTTGCCTGAAAAAGCAAACTGACAACATCTCAGAGTCCGCTGTTGCGCTCAAAAAATCAAACAAAAAGCTCTTTAAAAAGAAGAGATTGAAGAAAGAATCAAAAAAATGCCACCGACGTTGATTTTAACAGTTAACATTTTATTAGCACTTTTTGCTACCATTGCTAAAGCTGACGATCCGTACAGATACTTTACATGGAATGTCACTTATGGTTACCATTACCCACTCGGAAATCGACAGCAGGTCTCTCTATTTTCTTGCCGCCAAAATTGGATTTTTAATTAATTAACTTTTTGAATTGGAAATGTAGTAGTTGATCTGTGTGTTTGTTAATTAATTTGCAGGTTATTCTGATCAATGGACAGTTTCCTGGTCCGGACATTTACGCCGTCACCAATGATAATCTTATTGTCAACGTTTTCAACAGCTTAGATGAGCCTTTTCTCCTTTCTTGGTATGTATAAAGCATTGATCAGGGATCCCCTGTTCTTCTTCTTCTTTTTTTTTTCTCTTTTAATTAAGTACATTGTGATGAGAATCGAGTTTGAGAAATTCAGTAATTCATGTTATTTATTGATGTTGTAGGAATGGAATTCAGAACCGGAGAAACTCATACGAGGATGGGGTTTATGGGACAACATGTCCGATCCCGCCGGGGAAGAACTTCACGTACATACTCCAAGCTAAAGATCAAATCGGGAGCTTCTATTACTTCCCGTCTCTATCATTCCACAAGGCCGCCGGTGGTTTTGGAGGGATCAGAATCCTCAGTAGGCCTCTTATACCTGTTCCTTTTCCGAACCCCGCCGGTGACTTTACTGTCCTCATCGGCGATTGGTACAAGAAAAATTACACGGTAATTTTTTTTTTTTTTTTTTCTGCCACCGTAAGTAGACATTAAACTACACTAATTTACTGTGGTATTATGCACTGCCGTATATAAAACATTAGCCGATCCGGAAAAAAAAAAAAAAAAACCAATACAACAAAAAGACGAGGCACTCTGACGATGGTAGAAATAGACACTACGTGTCATTCTTATAACCTCCAGAAGATTGAGAGAGAAAGATAAGAAAAGCGCCGTGAGAGGCACACCAAGAAAAAATTACAGGAGGGAAGTGCGTGCATGACCTTCCCGACTCCCGATATGCTTGATCAAGGCCGTTCGGTCTAATCTGGAGGCAGGATACGCACTCAGTCGAAGTGGCTGAGAGCCCGTCGAAGGCCGTGGCTCTTTCCTTAAGTGATAAATAACACACGTGTGCCTATATTAGAGGAGAATTTCTGGATTACCGTAAGGAAATCCCATAATTCGAATATAATCATAATTATCTTTTGTGAGAGATAAACACGTGATGATCCTTAGGGTTTAAGGATTATACGACTTGTTTAACAAGAAAAAGGGTGAGAGACTCCTATATAAACAACCCTGCTGAAGGCTACGAATGACTTGATTCCAATTTAGCTATTGGATACGTAGGCAACTTGAGAGAAGCTAACTCTCGGGCTCGGTCTTAAACACACAAAATCACCATCCCTATTATCTCTATTCTTGTTTGAATCGTCCCAGAGGTTATTTGGATCCTAGGTGATATCCGACTTCATCAATTGGCGCTAGAAGGAGGGTCCTCTTTTGTGGCGATTTGATCAAGAAAGCAATGATGGTACCACCAAAAATACCGGAAAAAGGACCCAAACCGCGGCGGTAGAGATCTGGAGACATAGACCCCACGGCTATCTGCTAGCGCCGCTTGAAACCAATCGGAGGAAACATTGGCGAGATCCAAAGACAAGAGCCTTGTTGAGGCGTTACGCAATTTGGACGTACCGGCGTTCAAAAGTGTACTAGGATTGGCCCTAAAGGGGCGAAGGTTAAGCTCCACAAAACGTGGACCCGAAAGACAACGCGAAGCAAATAAAGAGGACAGAGGAGAAACTCTCTCCTCTACCTCTCAAACGCAGCACAGACAGGTTAAGGCTCAGGCCCAGGAGGCAGCCAGGGCGGAACTAGATGGGATCCTGGGAAAGAAAACGAACGATCTCTATCGAATCACCGTTCGTAATGCATTTTGAACTACCCACGCCCGAGAGATTTAAGATCCCAAAACTAGAAGCATATGACGGAACGAAAGATCCCGGGACCACCTCTTTCGATCTCGACACACATGAATTTAGATTGTGCACCGAGGAGATGAAGTGCAAAGCCTTCCGGCCTTACTCACGGCGGGGCTCGTGAGTGGTTCCAAAATTACCACCTCGGTCTATTGAGAATTTTGAAACCACTGCAAGAAAATTTTTGCAGGCTTTTGTCACCATTAAACCCTTCCAGAGGAATGTCACATACCTCCTCACAATTCGTCAGAAAAAAGAAGAAACGGTGCTGCAATACCTGAAAAGATTCAATGAGGAATCTAGGCAGGTCGGGAATGCTGATGAACACCTCCTGATCACCTCTTTCGTAGCAGTCATGAGAAGGTAGATTATATGCAAAGCTCAATGGGTCGACTTCGAAATCTATGGATGAGTGTATGGATCGGCATATAAACACCGTCAAGGTGAAGAGGCCAACCGTTTAAGAGAGAGTCGGAAGCCCCTAAGAAAGAAAGCGGAGAGGGCAGATCGATAGAAAGCGCAAACCAAGATGGGACCGAGTAAATTTGCGCCCATAATCGACCGACTTGGAAAGAAAGGGGCCCTGCAAGAGAGGACTTTATCCTTTGAATCGATCACGCGAGCGAGTCCTCGCCATAATCGAGAGGAAAGGCATTGCCCGTACTCCACCTCACATGAAGGTCCCCGGGAAAAAGGATCAAACCAAATCTTTGTAAGTTTCATGAGGACATTAGTCACGACTCAGAGCAAGCGTGTGAGGATTTACAGAGAGAGATCGACGCTTTCTTTGTTATGGAAGGTAAACTTGATGAGGTAATAGATAGGTCTCGTCACCCGGAACCTCGAGGAAGGCGGGAATACAAGAGAGAGATTTCGGTCATGACCGAAAAGATGATTCTGAGGCGAAGGAGGACCCGTCCCTGGACATTGCTCTTGATCGGGGAGATCATCCACATAGACTTCCATGCATTTCGATCTGTTTCTCGAAGATCTTATTCACTGCTCTTTGATAGGTGGCTCTGCGTTCTTCAATCCAAGCGGCATAGTAACACACTCCATTAAAATTACACGAGACAACACAACAATATTTAAAAATTGCAAGTTACAGGACTAAAATTGTAATTTTATGATTGGAGTAAATCATGATTAAATCAAAAAAACGTGATAAGTTACAGAATTAAAATTGCAATTTCCCTCTTTTAGGATAATGGTAGATTTAGTGTGGTGTCTTTAAAAACCGCCGCAAAAAATATAACCCTCTACATTTTTATTTTCAATTTTGTTCATCAATTTTGTTAAATTCTTGTGTTCTTTGATTTTGACACAATTTTAGATACAATGTTAAGAGTTTTTACTAATGGATTTCAGTCGAAAAATATGACTATACTATAAGATATGTCTATAAAACACCCTAAATGTGACTTAACTAGGTAAAGATAATTACAAATTCCTGAATATTATTAGTTCAGAACACTGTATCGGGCGAAAACCGTCTTTCTTAATCTGACACAAGAAAAGTACACATTGAGGTCAAGATTTGAAAGGCTGATTACATCCTAGATGAACGTCATGTGTGTTAAAATAAAACTAAAAAAACTTCACATGCTTCAAATTAGTGATCATCTTTTCGGACACCAAATTATTCTGGTCCAAATCAATGAAAATGATAATTTTCTGACTTGACTCGAGTTAGATTTTAAGTGTATTTCATAGTCAATACTTGTTATAAAAAATTCTACCTAAAATTAAGTCACTAAAAATGTTGAATATCATGTCTAAAATTTGGTTAGAATCAACGAGCATAGACACTTATAAGACATTTTAATTTATTGATTTTATCATACATACTCACTCCTCCGCATCTATTTATCTCAAGACACTTGCCAAGTGTCAGATACATTTAAATAACAACTAATCTTGAATTAAAAATAGATTCATTCAATAAATTTATGTATTGAATTTTGATTTCTTGATAAATCATACGGAGGAGTAATAATTATTGTCACAAATTAATGAACTATTTAATGCAGTTTTTTTCTTTTTAGCTCTCATTTACTCTTCACATCCCTACAAATGTAGGGTAAACATAAAAGGGTGCTAAAAAATTGAAATATTTACGAGTGTTCTTAATCTCTCTAGGGTCACAATATTAAAATGACTTTTGGAGACAAGGGAAAAACGCTTTTACCTTTTTTTTGTTTTTTGTTTTTTGATTTTGAGTGGACGTTTTTACCTTTTTATATACATAATAATAATCACCTATATAACAAAACAAAGGTTCTCTCATAATTTTTTTCGAAGAAAGAACAAAATTTTATTAAGTTAAATCCGCAAGAGGGGTGGAGACTACATCATAAGGAATGACACAAGAAATTCTTTATATATATATATATGAAGTCAGTGACGGAGTTAAATGTCACAACTGGGTCCACAGACCCAGCTCAAGTGCTCAACCGAGAAAAATAGTAAATATTACACTAAAAAGTAATTTGTACACCCGTTTAAAACCCAAAAAAAAAAAAATAATAATAATACTTACAAAAATCATATGGACTCTCAAATACTGGAGAAGCTTTTATAGTCTGTGGTTGTAAGAAGGTTATACTGCAAAGTGGCACACATAGAAACTCTCTCTTTTTTTACTCTCTTTCACATAATACACTTATATCGTGTGTGAGATGTTAAAAATGAATGATTGTAATATATATCACTTGGTACAACCTTGCTACAACAGTTGTATTATAAAATTTGTCCAAATACAGACGATACACCACAATGCAACATGTGCAGAAAAGTGACGGTGGGCATGAAATGACACAAGCTACTGTCTATTAGTTTTTTTAAGGATTTGAAGCATTTGCTTTTGTTTCTGTGTTTACATAAAATTGACAAGATATAACCCGATTTCATCACACTTTTAATTCGACTTCGGCCTCAGCTTCATCTTCATCTCATCTCATATATTTTATTTTTTTTCGTATTGAATGTGCCTCAATTACTCCTCAAATTGAAGAATTCCAATTTTTATTTGTGGAAATTTAATTTTTATAGAAATAAATTAAGGATATATAATTTATTTGATGCCCCGATGAAATTTTCTGTAGATATTAATTTGTGTTGCTTAATCGTAGAAGCACTTCCCTTTGGAAAAATGAGACAAATTAGCTAAATGTGAAGCAAATTAAATAGGTTTTGCATAATTGTAGGATTTGAAGGCAATCGTTGACAAGAGGGGAAAGAAGTTGCCATTTGTTGATGGCATTCTCATAAATGGACGTGGTCCTGGCGTTTCCTCTTTCACTGTTGAACAAGGCACGATACAACTTTTCCTTTTCCTTTTCCTCTGGCAACTGTTTTTTTTTATTATTTTTTTATTGCACATGGCGTGTCGGTATATATATATATTCAGTAATTGAGATAACCATATTTATAGCATGACTTTGTTTTTTTCCGGATTGTAATGTTGAGTTTTTATTATGGGAATTTCTAAGGTAGTTTATTTATTCAATTCACCATTTTAACAATTATATATAACGAGTTGTCTTTTAGTTTTCTTATTATACACGTGTTGCAGTGTAATTGGTTTGATACTTTTAGGTAGTCTTTGAGTTAGAGCATCTTCAATATTTAAAAGGTTTAATTTTTTTTGAAAAAGGTTCATAACCATTTGCAGTAAAGCTGTTTATTAGAAAAGAGTAACTCGTAAGAAATTATATGCAGCGAGTCTTTGATATAAAAAAAATTAAAACTTTTATGTATAGTGGATAAAAAGTTTATACAGAAAAAGATTTATAAACTAATGGCATTGCATAATACAATAAAGTTATTAAAATGTTTATCAGCAAAGATGCTCTACGAATATTTCTCTTATTACTGACAAAGAAAGGTTTTTTTTTTTTTTTTTTTTTTTGTAATGCATTATATTATACAGGAAAAACTTACAGGCTCAGAATTTGCAATGTGGGACTGCAAAATTCCCTCAACTTCAGGATTCAAGGTCATAACATGTTGCTGGTGGAAGTGGAGGGAACACATACTCTTCAAGTTACATATTCCTCTCTCGATGTTCATCTTGGACAATGCTACTCTGTCCTTGTCACCGCGGATCAAGCCTCAAAAGACTACTACATTGTCGCCTCGTCTCGTTTCACCACTAAGGTCCTTACCGCCACTGCTATTCTTCACTACAGCAACTCTAGAACCCAGGTCTCTGGTCAGATACCTGGTGGACCCACCATCCAAGTCGACTGGTCACTTAGCCAGGCACGTTCCATTAGGACTAATCTGACAGCAAGTGGTCCAAGGCCGAACCCTCAAGGCTCGTACCATTATGGTTTGATAAACACAACCAAAACCATTAGGCTTGCCAATTCTGCTGGTCAAGTGAATAACAAGCAGAGATATGCTGTTAACAGTGTATCCTTCATACCAGCCGACACTCCCCTAAAAATTGCTGATTATTTCCATATCAGTGGGGTGTTCAAGGTTGGAAGTATACCTGATGCGCCTACAGGCAGAGGAATTTATCTAGACACGTCTGTGTTGGGTGTCAATTACAGGGATTTTATTGAGATTGTACTTGAAAACAAGGAAGACATTCTTCAAAGCTGGCACCTTAATGGCTATGCTTTCTGGGTTGTTGGGTAAGTTCAAGACAACATCCTCTATGTACCCTCTAGTAGGAATAGTTGAATTTTTACCCAGTATAATGTTCTGATATGTATAATTTCTTTTGTTTTGTGTAATCTTGAAAAAAGAATGGATGGAGGGCAGTGGAGTCCTGCCAGCAGAAAGCAGTACAACCTCAGAGATGCTGTTTCTCGTTGCACCACTCAGGTGAGCTTTATAAGCCTAAATTCATTGATAAAGAAAAGGTAGTCAAATGCATGAAAGTATCCTGAATACGCAGGGCTTGATAACACAGTAGGCAGTCTCATCTTATATATCATCTTGACAGATAAAAAAGAAAAAAATCAGCTCAAAATATAATGGCTAATAAAATTGTATACCAGTCTTGCACGTGGGAACTGTGAAATCACGTGTCTTGGAAGTGTCATTAAAATGTTGGTTGAATTCTTTGAAACGGTGACATAGTAGTCAGTACCTTTGAACTATGCAGGTGTATCCAAGTTCATGGACAGCTATATATGTGGCACTGGACAATGTGGGAATGTGGAACTTGAGAAGTGAATATTGGGTAAGACAATACCTTGGGCAACAGTTGTATATGAGAGTTTACACGCCTTCAACCTCGTTAAGAGATGAGTATCCTATTCCAAAGAATGCACTGCTCTGCGCCAGGGCAGCAGGTCGCCATACCCGCCCTTTCTAACCATTGTTTTCCAACCTACAAAGCATTATCAAAAATTCAATAATTAACCCAGTAATGAAGTCCTCAGGATTGGGTTGTTTCAGCTGAGTTAGTCTTATCTTAGTGTGGATTGTGCACAAGTTTTTTAGTTTCTTTCCTGTTGATATTCTATATTATATTGTAATGTTCATGGTTGCCAATTCAGCATCCAGTTTGTAAGGTCACTCTTCCTCTTCAACTTCAGACCTTTTCGCAAGGCTGCATTCTTTCTACGTATATGTGTAACTGTACTAGCCTACTATTGTTGATTTCAAGCTATAAAGAACAATGGCTTCTTCGTTGATTTCCCTTTGCCACAAGAGACCTTCATATTCACTCATAAGCTAGTAACTACGGGCTAACAAATTTGAACCCTCTTTAAGAAAATAATGTACTTTCTTCTATCCCGCTCTGACATACCCCCCCCCAAAACAAGAACACCCCAGAATAATCAACTGATCTAAGTACATAAGAAACTAACTTCACATTTGCTTGCATATGATATAGTCAGTGGAATTACCTCCAGTGCTGGTGACTTGAACATTTGAATTGTTCTCGGAATGCCAAGACCGGTTCGCGCTGCTGATGCAACAACACGTCTTCTGTTTCTTGTAGCAACGTATACATTGCACTTATTTCTAACAATGTTAGATAAGATAGTAATTTATGATTGTATCAAAGCAACATATCATGCATCAAACCTCATCGCTTCCCAGTTTACCTATGCTACTAATGTCATACAGCATTTGATCTACTGAGATGAACAAGCGATTTGCAAACACATAGATATATAAACAAACTAGTTCGCCATCAACTATGCATAGTGTGTAGATTGGGTTTAAATACATAAACTCAACACCTTCCAGTTAGCTTTAAGCATTTGAAAGAGATTCTAATTGAACATGCTAACAACAAATCTGAAAGAACCGATTTTTTCCTCTCCACTCACAGTGGACAGTTTTTCACAGCAATGGCCATTGGGTCGAGAATCAACTTTAGTATAAGATTCATAAGTGCAACAAGATTTTCTTTCAAGAGTGAATAATCAACAATATGTATACAACAATCCCCGAAAATGACTAAATGTCTCTGACACCAAACGGTGAGAGCAAAGCCATAGTAGTTACAATCAAAAGTCATGTGACTCATGTCAGATCAATGATTACAGATTAAAACTATATGAATGTACAATTTACGTTCTACTCAGAACTGGTTTTAAGGAAGGAAAGAAAACCAATACTGTCTACATGAAAGAAACCTCCAGCTCTATTCATCAGACGAATTCAATAAGTTCCAAAGGACTTGAAATACCATCCATTATTGGTCACTGGAAAAGCCCCAGGCTGTTAGCATGTGGATCAAATTTTGGAGGTGAACAAATATGAGGGTTTTCACATGAAGAACCTGACCGCAGAGCAGTTCCTCTATGTTGTGTTCTTAAGACTGTGAATAAAACGATGCTTTCTGCTCTTGGAATGCCTTTTATAAGCTCTTGATTTAGTGTAAGAAACAAATTGTACCTGCATAGTATTTAATATGCTTTCTGATGAAGTAGAAATACACGACAATCGGAGGGAGATGCTACACATAATAAGTAACAAACTAAAGCTCTTTTTAGTAGTGTTACTCTTCTATCATTGTTTTGTTCGGTGTTTGCAGATAATAATGTGTCAAAAGGATTAAAGGTTCAGAATCATCCGCAATGCAAGAAACTTTCAGAAAAAGACGCAACAAAGAGAGTTGATTTTTGCAAGAAAAAAAAATTGCAGCACTAAAGTAGATAGAAACCAAGGTAGACATACAGTAAACCATACACTATCACATTACAGAAGCTATGCAAGTTTTAATGAATCTTCAAACAAAGATTAACAACACAAAAAAACCACTACAATCATAGCTCTGATTTAATTTACCTGAGAGTTGTTTCTAACGCCATAATTCTCAAGTGGAGCTCTATCATCAAGTAGCTTCTCAGTATGATGCAAAAGACAAAAGTTATCCCATACATGTCTCCTGCATTTTCATTATTACAAACACTTTTTTCAGTTTCACTAGGTAATTTAAACACATTCAATTTTATCAAACTTCTCAGTCCGCGCACTCGCTATTGAGTTAAAGATCATCGGATCAATACTAGAAAATATACTATTGTGAGAAATCAGGAAATACTTGCCAAGAAATATGGCGATGACCCATCTTACACTGCTCCATCTCATTGATTTTTTTCTGGATAGCCAACTTCAAGTCTTTCACCGTTGCCGAATTCAACACTGCTACATCTTCAAGAAGCCATCCAATGGAGATCACAAACATAAAAGCAGAACATACAAACTCTTGTCGTAGTTTCATGTTTTTTAGAGTATTGCAGTTCAAATGAAACGTTTAGATGTATAATCTCAATGAATTTCACGTATACATATATATTTACCTTTAAAACAAGAAAGTTGAAAAGAGTGGCATTAGGACATGAAATGTTTAGCTCTACACAAGAAAGATCCTCCAAAAAAAAAAAAAAAAAAAAAAAAAAAAAAAAAAAAAAGAAAGAAACTTGAAATAACATCCAGTCCACATTACATAAAACATATGCGGGTCACTTTTTAAATACTGGAAGAAACATGATTATGCAAAATGGAAAATTAGGGTCATAGATTGCAGCAGACATGCTTGTAAAAATGCCCAACTGGACACTATGTAAAACTATTAGCTAATAGCTGCTTTACCAAAGGATGTGGAATCCAATTTGAGGACAGAAATGTGCATGGCGCTGCCTAATTCCAGGTTGATGAGGGTATCCACGTCAGACAATGTTGGCTTTTTGGGCACATCGGCAAGTATTGGATCATCTAGGAGAGCTGCCAACGTGGAGTGCAACCTCGCCTTCTTGACACTGCTGCCGGTATACTCCGGCGGATTCTTGTCGGCGTCCGCTGTCACTTTACTATCTTCCCGTTCTACTGCAGCTTCCATTTTTGGGTTAATGAATCACAATTTCTCAAATATCAGAATTTCTCCGCCAATTCCTGTCTTATATTAAAGTCCGGGGTCAATCCAACCCTCTTTATTTGTGTGTGTGTGTGTGTTTTTATTATTTTTTTATTTTAAGGTTTTGGTTCCATCGGCACAATAATTATCGGCAGGTATTTAGGACGAACAATCATTTAGAGGAACTCCAATGAGAGGTTTAAAATTTTGTGTAAAGCTTTACAATAGCTTTTTAACCAATGGAGCTTGATGAGTCACAAAGCTTTACATCATGTTTTCGAACCTGGTTCATGGAATCAAAAAGCTGCACTTTTTTTTTGTTTTTTCTTCTTCTCAAAACTTTATATAAATTAAAAAGGTTTATGATAAGGTTTATAAGATGATGACGTGATTGTAAAAGGTTTATGATGTGAAGAAAGGTTTATAGAAAAAAGGTTTATAAGATCTTTGATAAAGGTTTATCACCTGAGATACTTTCATTCGAATAATAACACAAAAACAATGCACAGAATCATCTAGTACTTTGAACCAAAACAAAAAATTAAAAAAGAAAAAAAAATTGTGGAACTGACCGGTGTCATTTATTTCATGCATAAATCATTTTTATTCGAAAACCTAAATAAATTTGTCTGACGATGCTGGAAATAGTAATAACTCTGGGGCCTTTTTTCCTAGTGACAATCCTTATCAAGCTTTCAATAACGAAAACGATGATAACAGGGATGATTTTGTGGTGGTTTGGACTGCTTTTGAGAAACTGTATCTCAAACTGCCTACGTATCCAATGTGTGTTTTAGAATCAAGTCTTCGTAGTTCCTTAATGATGGTTTATATAAGAGGGATGTGTGCCCTAGCGTTGCGTGTAGCGTGTCCGTGTTGGATTCTAATGCCGTGTTCCCTAAGGAAGAGATAATGATGATTTGATCCTCTCGATTTTTGGAGATAATTATGGGCATATTGGAATGCCAAGATCAGAGTCTTTATAGATAAGGATTCTTTCCGGATTTATCTGATTTGTCTTGTACGTAGGGAATGGGCTATAGGACAGACTTAGGCCGACTTGTACGGTCGGGCATGGATAGGCTGACCTTATGCCGAGGCCGACCTGATGAGGTCGGGAGGGGAGTAGCTCGGCCTCGGCATTTACACAGCTCGGATCCTAGAGGTTAAACCCCTCAGGATGGTTTTTCCCTATTTTCATCTATGTTTGGATCATTATGGAGATGACACGTGGCGATGTGCTGATCCCACCTCCGTCATAAGCCCCCCAGATCTAGCGGACCTTCCGGGTCAGCTCGGATCTGCCCAAGTGGTAACTCGGCTCGGTCATCCGGACTTGTAGCTTTCTGAGTTTATAGTGCCAGGTGGCAAGGCTAGTTATGACGCAATTATAATTGTCCCGAGAATTGAGGCGTCGTTGCCCACTATCTCTAATTAAGGGGTTTTTCGAGGTAAGTTGGGGGTTATAACCCCGTCATATCAATCGTTTCCTGTATCACTTGCTATTAAAACAGGAGATTTATACCCGGTTGCCGATTTCTATCCTTCTTCTTTCAATCTTCAAATTGCCTTTGCAAGTAAGTTGCTTCCTTTATACTCCTTCTCAATTTAGCTTTATAGCTTGGTGCCACAAATTAACAAGACTACACTAGTTCACACGGAGCAAACAAGAGTTTCTAAGGTATTAGTCTAATTTGAGTGATTAGTTATTCCCCCACACATGCAATAGTCCTCCTCGTTGGTAAATTTTAATTCATTGTCAGCTACGGGTGTAACTTCTAACCCTATCTACTTCCAGTGTAAGGACATCAGACAATCTATACGCAACTAACCTCCTTCGTTGGTTGTATTAGTTCATACACAATAAGTTCTAGAGTTGCCGGTTTAAGACCGAAAGCCTCCCTAGGCAGCTATCGACTATGACTAGCGCGTTCTAAGGATCCATCAAGACAATGTCCAAATTAACACTTCACTAACAGTCCTTCATGCTAATTTAAGATGACATGCAAAAAGTTGATCAGGCTACTAACATGTAAATTAAATCTGTCGATCAACGTAGCTGGCGCCGATTATCATGAACTAGTAATTTACTAGGTATTCAGATCTAGCGATATAGACCGTCGCAGATCTGAAGAACGCAATCACTACTTCATGATTTCTTCACCAACGAATCAGATCTATACATACATGGGGTAAATAAACTAACTACTACATAATTAAACTAAATAAACAATTAGCACATACTAGTCAAACAAAACAACGACAGATCTACATCTTGGAAAAGACAAAATCATACCCTCAAAGACGAGTGTAGATCTCCATCGGATATCTTCCTAGGCGGCGAATCCGTCGTTTCCGTGACCAGAACTCATATTATAAATAAATAAGAACTTTTATTGCATAATACTTGTAAGTTTTGAGGTACAATGAACTCAAAAGTGGACACACTCAGTTCTGAGGCGATGCCTCTTATTTATAGCTACATAAACCGACTTAGAAACACCTAGATCTACCTTTCGTCCAAGAAAATGCATTTCGGAAGATTTTGGATTCTTGGTAACCCAGAGGCATATCCCGATTAATCGGGGGTATATTTGTCTTTTTCTTTCTGCCGACTTAGCTTGGAAGGTTCTGGAATACCCTAGGCCCAATCCTCTCGTTCAGTCCACTCCAGAATTGTCCAAAATTCTCAGCCTGATATTTCATATCCTGAAAATATTCAAATAACCCACGAAATAATATCAAAATAGGGAAAATAAACGTTAAGTGCAGATTACTCGACTCGCGAACCCGACATATGATATTCAACTCAAATGGTTCATAATTATAGGTCGAAACAACTATTTTTAGCTCATAATGGATAGAATGTTGATGCCGTAGGATAGACTATTTTAAGCGTCATCAACTACCCCCCCCTCACTAGCCCTTTGCTCGTCCTCGAGCAGAGTATCAAGGCGGAATGTACCTCCAAGAGCAATGCTCATCAACTACCACTTATTCAATAAAGATTTCCGGCAGAATACATATCAAGCAACATTCCATAAGCTTCCCATTAATCACTACCCATCATGCATCAATGTGTCGTGTGATCTTTCGTGATAGTGCGTTCGTGAAGAGAATTAAGTTGTATTAACCCCACAATCTTAACTTACCTATGCATACACTCGCTCACCTTGCCTTCAGACTTGGTTACACAACATGGTACCTTAATCGGGTCGGGTGGACTTGGGGGCCGAGTCTTACTCTTAGGTCCTCGTTTGTTTTTAATTTATTTCTCCTTTTTTCTTTTTCTCTTTTTTTCATCCAATAGCCGTGCGTTTTACGCTCCATCGGCTCCTCTCTCTTTTTTTCTCTCTCTCTCTCACAAGTCTGTTTTGTTCCGGTTACCTTTGGTGGTATTCAAGTTGCTTCCCTTGTCCTACAAAAATTTGTTAAAGTATACAGAAAGACAAATAATGATTCCCGGTTAAAACAAATTTGTCATCTAATCTCAAACACTTCTCACTCAAATTATGTGCTCAAATAATTGAGTGCAATGATAGAATAACAATTAATAAGTTACTACTTCATGCAACATAATACATTCTCATTCTTCCATACTAAATTGAATATGCTATAGCTCACT
Source organism: Gentiana macrophylla (assembly GCA_026214975.1). Lineage (NCBI taxonomy): Eukaryota > Viridiplantae > Streptophyta > Magnoliopsida > Gentianales > Gentianaceae > Gentiana > Gentiana macrophylla. Next base: position 40,143,605 of record CM047806.1, on the reverse strand, counting down.
TCAAATCGTTCTTGGGCTCCTTTCTACCGATTCCTTACTCGGAACGTGCAATAGGCAAGCTAAAAACAGTGTTTAAATTTCAAATATTATTCCCTTTATCGATTAACCAGCTAAGACCGCCGTTACCTCCCACTTATTATAGACATTGTCCCCAATGACTAATAATAGAGAAAAGAAAAGGTACTTAGCTTTGGAATTGGTCGGCTGAGCCAAATAGTGAATCCTGGAGCATAATCATTGGCTCCTAGGTCATTCATATTCCAAGTATTTAACTGTATTCCAAAATACTTCCAAAAAGTGTGAGTAACATACGAGGGCAATAAGAAAATAAGGTGGCGGTAATTGTGCATACCTCAGGAATGCGCAAAAACAGTTTAAGCCACTTTATTCTTTATTGGCCTAAGCAAGACGAGAAAACTTTTACAAAGGTATCACATGAGAATCGTGAAGGAAAAAACCACATATATCTCTAATCGGATGACCAAAAATATATTTGATGAAAAAAACCTCCGCATATTCAGAGCGAACAACCCAGAAATTATTTTCCTGAAATATCCTAGCTATTTAACAGGTGACTTTGACTTATTTTTCTGGTTAGACAACAATGCCACGTTATTTCCTAATTTGTTACCCATAAAAATCTAAGTATGTTTTTTTTTTTAAATTTAAATGAATAAGAACAATTTGTGTTTTTGAACAACAATCAAATAACTTTATTAGATTTAGCAAGACACTAGATAAGGAGCCAAAACAAAGAAAAACACGATATCCAACGCAATACAAAATTAAATCCCCTCATCCATCGCCGCTTTATTTAAGAGAACTCTAGCCGCCAAGGAAAAGGATTGTAAGGAAAAATTAGGTCTGGCGTGGCATTGTTGCCTAATCAGCTAAATCAAGTAAACGACACTTTGTCAAATGACCGGATCGAATTTTTGTTGAAAATGAAGATGTAACCTGAAATTGTGACGATAGAATAAGACCAAAATTGATACTATACAAAAGTTCTGAGACCAATTTGACAAATTTATTCTCCCATTAATAACTATGAAATATATAAGATAAGTAGATAAAGTGATTTATTTCAACTACAAATCTATATTATTCAAATTACAACAACATCTTGGAGTAGGGTTCTAAATTCTTCTTTAAATACTTAGAATATTCAACGAAAGATTGGATCTTTTATTGGCTTATTCATATTGGATTCTTAGAAGGGCTTTGATATGGATTCACCACAAAGTGTAGTGAAGATCAAACCGGAAAATCTTGGATTCCAATCTTTTTGTATCTTAATCATCATATACTCTAAGTGTTGGTATATTTACTAAACCATCTTTGCATTAGATGTTTATTATTTAATAAATACAAGTATTGCTTCTGATTTCAAGCTTGTTACAGTATAAGAGATGAAGAAGCTGCTGAAGCCTAAGCTCACTGAATACAGTCTGCTGGATGAGCTACAGAGAAAGTCTACTGACCAAGCAACCTGCTGGATAGTTAGATGTATTAAATTTTAATATAGAAATGGTTAATTAGTTTGTTATAACCGTTTGTAACTAACTTATAACATAATCATATGGTGTATGAAGCTATAAATACCCCAGATCAGCTACCTTATGTTTTAACTTGTAACTTTCAGTTCATTAATAATAATTCCACATTTTACTTTCAGTTTATAATTCTATAAACTTCATCATGGTATCAGAGCAGAAATGAGAATTTCTAAAAGCTTTCCTGTGTTTTCTCTCCAATCTTTGAAGAATCTTGAGAGTGTTCTTCATATTTTCTGAGATTTCAGTTTCTTGAGAGTGAACTGTCATCATTTTTTCTGAGTTTTCTGATCAATTCTTGATCGGATTTTTTTATAATTTTCACTTTCATTGTTGGTTTGTGATCAATTCTGGAGTTCTTGATAGCCATGGCAGCTAAGAAACAAGAAATAAGTCCCTCCAGTCCGTTTTATGTTCATCCTAATGAGAATCCATCTATGGTTCTTGTTCAGCCATTGATGAATGGCAACAACTATAATCCACGGAAAATGTCTATGGAGATGGTGTTAATCACCAAGAATAAAATTTGCTTCGTAGACGGCACAATCAAAAGGCCATAAGCAGATTCAGCAGATTTCCATGCATGGAGACAGTGTGATACAATGGTGAGATCATGGATCTTAAATTCTGTTGAAAACACCAATGCGCAAAGTTTGATGTATTTCAAGAATCTTGCAGCAAGATTTTCAAATGTTAATGATTCTTTGGGAAGAAATCAAGACCAGCAGGCCTGTAACAGTCTGTTCTTGTGATCCTCAATGTCATGCAATGCAATTAGCACTCTGATGGATCATATAGAGGCTGAACATGTCATGAAATTTCTTAAAGGTTTGAGGGATGAATTTGAGACAATGGTTTCACAGGCAATGTTGATGGTGCCCTTTCCAGAAATTCAGGATGCCTTTTCAATGGCAATCAAGTTTGAAAGACAGAAGTTGTATGTGGCTAACAAGGCCAAGAATCAAGATTCCATGGTTCTCTTAACACAAAAGAGTGGACAGGGGCAAACTCAATCAGCCTGCTGCAACTGTCAGATCAAAGAATTCCAAAAAGGTACAATGTAGTTTTTGTGGATTCAATGGTCACACTAAAGAAACTTGCTACAAGAAGCATGGATTTCCTCTTGGTTTCAAGTCTAAAAGGGCCAATATGGTAGAAGAGGAACAATCAGCAGAAGAAGATCAGGCACCAAGTAGGTCTGTTGGACCGGGGTTTCCCAATCTTACTGCATATCAACTTAATAAGTTGATGGCTCTGTTGAATGCTGATCCTCCTTGACATGCAGGATTTGTTGTTGGTCAACCTGTTGATATTGTCACACACTACTCACATGCTACAGGAACATGTGATCTAAATTTAGAAAGATCAATACAATGGATCTTGGACTCTGGTGCCACATATCACATTGTAGGATCCTTAAATCTTTAAGCAATCTCAAACCTTCATCTGGTATAAAAATAGGATTGCCTAATGGAAATAATGTCTCTGTCACTCATATAGGACAAGTAAGGGTAAACCCTCAATTGGTCCTACATGATGTGTTTTGCATTCCTGGTTTCAAGTATAATATTTTCTCTTTGCCTTTATTTCTTACTCATACAAAAGGTGCAGCTGTGTTTTCTGCTAACAAATGTATTTTGCAAGATAAGAACAAGAAAGTGATTGGTTCAGCTGAGTTACACGGATGACTATATGTCATGGACCAGCCAATCAGCCTTTCTACTGTCAATACTATAGAAAATAAGACTTTATCTGATAGATTAGATGATACACTTTTATGGCATTACAGATTAGGCCACTTTTCAGATAAAAGACTGCAAGTCATTAGTTCGGATCGCTGATGTCAAATTTTGTAATCATGATCTTTGTTATGTCTATCATATGGCTAAACTGAAGAAAAATCATTTTTCTTTAAGCACTACTGATGTAAATGCTGTTTTTGATCTTGTTCATATGGACATTTGGGAACCTTTGAAACAACATACTATAAATGGACAATAATATTTTCTTACCATTATGGATGATTTTTCTAGATTTACTTGGGTTTTTCTTATGAAACATAAATCTAAGACCACTGATCTTGTTAAATTTTTTGTTAAATTTGTTTCTACATAGTTTCATAAGATTATTAAAGTAATTAGATTTGACAATGGTGCTGAATTTCAGCTCACTGACTTTTATGCTCAGCAAGGTATCATACATCAGACATCATGTGTCAATACACTTGAGTAAAATGGTATTGTTGAAAGGAAACATCAACATTTGCCGAATGTTGCAAGAGGTTTGAGGTTCCAGAGTAATCTACCCATTGAATATTGGGGTTTTTGTCTTTTACATGCTGTAAAGCTAATTAATGTTACACCTACACCACTGCTGAAAGACAGTACTCCACATGAGGTGCTTTATGGCACTAAACCAGATTATCCAGTATTCAAAGTTTTTGGATGCTTGGTATTTTCTTGTACACTTCAACAATACATAACAAAGTTTGACTCCAGATGTAGAACTTGTGTCTTTCTGGGCAACTCTACTACCTCTAAGGGAGCTATTCTTTTAGACATCACCAACAAAGATATCTTTGTTGCTAGAAATACTCAATTCCATGAAACTTACTTTCCTTTATTCCAGCAGGTACTAGGCAAAGCTAGGTATCTTGCTGATATGCCAATCCCTTTACCAGTCATGGACAAACTTTGGTGACCTGCAAGATGACTCAGCAATCATGTCAAACACATGATTGATTTTAGCTGAAGCTTCTAATGAGGAACATGATCCTATCGACCAAGCACCTGAACCAGTAGCATTAAGAAGATCCAGAAGGACAATAAAGGCACCAATATTTTATCAAGGTGGTGCTTATGCAGTTCAGCAGACTCCACATCTGCTCAGTGAGGTCATGACTCTGGACCATTTATCAGCAGAGTACACCAAATTCATCAATGCCATTGATGCCGTTAAAGAGCTTGAGACTTACAATCAGGCCATCAAGCACGATGAATGGAAAGAAGCAATGGACAATGAACTTGTAGCTTTCCAAAAGACAAATACCTGGGAAATAGTTGATTACCACCAGGAAAGAAGCCTATTGGATGTAAATGGGTCTACAAAATAAAATACAATCCTGATGGCTTAGTAGAGAGATATAAGGCTAGATTAGTGGCAAAGGGTTATACTCAAACCTATGGCATTGATTATCAAGAGACCTTCTCTCCTGTAGTCAAAATCAATACAGTTAGAACCTTACTTGTAGTAGCAGTAGCCAATAATTGGCACCTACATCAAATGGATGTTAATACTGCTTTTCTACATGGAGTCTACATGAAAAAGTATATATGCAGCTACCTCCAGGTCGCGCAGCAACCAAGCCCAATCAGGTTTGCAAGCTCATCAAATCTTTGTATGGCCTAAAGCAAGCCAGCAGATAATGGAATTGCAGGCTCACTGAATCCTTGGAAGCCCAAGGTTTTTACATAGTCCAAAAATGATCACAACCTCTTCCCAAAAAGATCAGGACAATCTTTCATTTGCCTTATTGGTATATGTGGATGACATCATAGCTGCTAGCCCTAGTGAATAGTTGATTCAGCAAGTCAATGATGCTCTACATCAGCAGTTCACCATCAAAGATCTTGGAAAATTAAGATATTTCCTAGGCATTGAGGCTGCTAGATGTCCAAAAGGTATATCCATTTCACAAAGGAATTACACAAGAAGAATATGAATCTAAGACACCTATGATTTCTAAGCGGACTTTCTGAATGGTGATTCACCACTTTAGAAGACAACATGAATCTGAGATCAAAGGTAAGTTGATTTACCTCACTTTTACCAGACTAGATATTTGTTTTACAGTACAACAACTGAGTCAATTTCTGGACACTCCTACTGAAAATCATATGAAGGCAGCACATAGGTTGTTGAGGTATTTGAAGAACAACCCAGGTCAAGGGATTTTGTTTCCAGCTGACAACAACCTTGTATTAAACGGATTTACAGACAGTGATTGGGCTGGATGCCCTGAAACAAGAAAATCAATATCAGGATATATAATGTTTTTAGGAAATGCTCCTATATCTCTGAAGGCAAATAAATAGACAATTTGATGTAGTACATCTTATTAATTAATAATGTGTTATTTATGTTTTAATTAAGTGGATAGTTATTGGGTCTTTCAACCTAAATGGACCTTTTAGCCTATAAATAGTTGAACTTTTAGAAGCTAAGATCATCATGTAATCTTGAATGTTGATTCTTCTTCTCTTTTGAGAATGAATTTATCCTTGAGCTTGGATTAGCTCGTTTTTATCCGTTTATTGTAGATCTTCTACATCATTTAGTATTCAGAGCAAGGTTTTCCCTTGGGCTCCTCTGATGGCTAGAATGAATTGGGAAGATAGCCGGATTCGCGACGATGTTCGGGATTCGAAGATCCTTCGGGATGCTTTTACAATGAAGTTGCACCATTGGTGAAATACGGAGAGAGGAAGACTAGACAGGTGGTTCACGGCGTGGAACGAGTTTTCCCTCGAAGATCGACCGGTGAACAACAATGTTTGAAGACCATCAGTTTTACTTCTAGCTTTGATGAAATGGAATGCTGGTTCCGTGTGGGGTTTACCATATAAATACCGAATCAGAGTCCATAATAGTCAGATTCAAGAGAAATTTACCCGCTTTTGATGGATATTGGCACACCGAAGATTTTATGATTTGGGTAGATTATATTGAAGACTTCTTTGAAGAAGTGAAACCACCCGAACATCTAAAGTGCAAAATCGTATGGTATAAAATGAAGGGGGCTACCTATTATTGGTGGAAAACTGCTTCAGCATGAAAAGAACGAGCATGGAAAAGAGGAGATCTCTTCATGGCCAAGAGGAGGTCTCTTCAACAGATTTTCGCCTACCAAGTGTTCGACGAAATTAATCAACAATGGACAAGATGAGAAGAGAAGGTGTGAGTTTGCCTATGAATTGGGGCACTTGGGTACAAGCACCGTGGTATTTTTTAACGATGGCAAAAACCCCAAGTTTGAACATTCTACCCCATCTGTTGCTGATACAGAGGTATTGAAGGACGATGATTTACAGCCAAAAAAAGGATCACCCAAGTAGGTTTCAACACACAAGATTTTCAGCTTGATCAAGTGCCTACAGAGGAATTTCTCTCGAAATCACTTGTTGATTGGAACACTCCCACCATTAAGGATGCCATTGCTATGCAAACCTTTAATGATACTACTGAAGATGACACAGTTACTGATGAAAGGGAAGAAAATGAGGAGCTCGTTGATAGCAATTTGCACTTGAAAAATACAAATTTTGAACTTGAGGTATCTATTGTAGCAAGCCACTTTCCGATTTCGGAAAAATCGATTCTTAAGATGGTGATGCAAGAAACTGTGTTTAGAAAGCATGATGACAATACCTCACAACTACTTCTCATGGCTGAACATACAGATTCAAATGAGCAGAAATCTAGAAACATAATTCAGCAAATTGTTACAGATTGTGTTCCCGAGAAAATACCGACAAACTACCAGTTCTTAACTGGGCACTCTTCCATCAGATGCACATCCCATTTTGCTGTACATGTTGATCAACATGGTATTCACGAGTCCAAGTTGCTTGCTTGAACAGAATGTGGATACAAATCTATTGTTAAACGACAGAAAGAGCTTTACATGCCTAACCTATGGTGAGTTTAAGACTCCCACTTATTTAGCTACTAAGCTTGTATTATTTTTATTCGACCCGGGTGGAGTTTCATACATTACGATCATTGGAAGCTTTGATAATTATTTTTATCTTAGTTTCTTTGGCGTATTGTTGGATTGCACCATTCCACGAATTGATGTGAGAACTGAACTCTTGTCGATTAGAAGCTGTAGTGCTTTGGTTTCTTGCATGAGGTTGAGAGACCAATTTCTAAGAGAAATGCACTCTGTTGGTGTTCATGGCACTGTAACACACATGATAGTTTGGTGCATTTTGTGAAGGTGATTTCTTTGAAGTCAACTGAACGAATCGGTGGTCGAGTCCTCACTAATTGTTCAACCACCAAGTTTTCATCACTCGTATTTGATCCTGGTGGGATTTATACACCTTTCAAGCACCTGCTGGCCTGTAAAGGTCGTCCTTACGCAATCTTAGCACATTGTGACAAAACTGGAAATGATTCTTTTTATTAGCTGTATATGTTACTTTGTAAATAATATATTTTGTATTTATTGTTAGAGTGATTCTAGGAATGTATCTAGTCTTATTTCTAACCTTAGCAGTTACAATATTTCCTATATATTTGTAATACTGAAAAATTGTGAATATCAATCAAATTACAATTTCAATCAAATATGTTATGGTATCAGAGCATACCGATCAAAATTCTTTCTAAACCCTAAATTATTTATCAATTGCCGCCAGCCTCCCTCTCCCTCTTCATCTTCTCCACAAACCTCTCACCGGAAAATATGGCCTCCTCCTCCTCCTCGGTTGTTACCTTTAACAATGCTACACAAGCCACTATTAAACTTGATAACGACAATTATTATGTCTGGCACATGCAAATTGAATCACTACTCATTGGGAATGGTCTTCTAGATTACGTCGAAGGCACAAAGACAATCCTGCCGGAAACCATCACTGAAAATGGCACAACCTCGCCGAACCCTGCGTTCATTACTCATACCCGCCAAGATAATTTATTAAGGAACCTGCTAATTGCATCCCTCACACCTAAAATAGCCACTCTCCTATATGGCACCAAGACAGCCGCCGCTGCTTGGAAAACTCTAAAGGACGTTTTTGCAACTCCGTCACGGGCCAGGATCCGCACACTCAAAGAATCCATGGCTGCTCACCACCGTGGTACTGCCTCTGTCCACCAATATCTATACACAATGAAACAAAAGCGTGACCAACTCGCATTACTCGGGTCGGCCATGGATCACGATGACTTCATTCACCTTGTCCTACGAAATATTGGTCCCGAATACTCTAAAATTGCTCGCGCCATTGTTGTTCGAGACACGATCGTCTCATTTGAGGAACTCCATGAGAAGCTTCTCACCTTTCAGCCTATCTCAACACCGGCGGACCACCAATTTGCTCTCCGCGACGGCAAGACGCAAAGATATCGTCCGCCTCCCATGCCTCCCGTTCAGCCTCACAACAACAGCAGAATGGAGGAACGCAGGCCCAGTTTACTCAAACAACCAGCCCAGCTCTCGCTATAATGGCAGAAATTACACCGGTGGTCACGGGAATTCTGGATCTGAAGGACACGGTGATGACAGTTAAAATATACCTATTTATGTCATCAATTCTAACCTTAAATCAGAGTTAATTATATATATTTCATATTAAATTACGTGTTTATATTTATTATTTAATGATAAGTGATTATTAATGTGATAATTTGTATTTAATTTGTTTTATTATAAAAGAGCAATTAATTGTGTGATAAATGCGATTTCGTGAGATCATAACGAATCGGGAGGATAATTGTCATGCAATCGGGAAATCTCAAGATAAATAAGGAAGAAAATCGGAGCATTAATGAAGAGACAAATCAGATCATCATAGAAGAATGAAGTGGGGAACAAGTCAGACGGTTAAATTGAAAACGCAGCGTATAGAGGAGGCTCGGTCGACCGAGCCATGCCATTCGGTCGACCGAGCGTGAATCGTTCGGTCACCCCACCCTAATCAGTTAATGCGTGCATATCTTCAGATTCTCCCTATGTCGGCTACAACTCCTATATAAACAAAGATCATGATGATCTTGAGAAAAGAACCAACCTACAAAACACAATATTACAATACTTTTAGTTTATCAATATAGTTCTTTTTATTTTATATTATGTTGCTTAATCACGGAGGCGATGGATTCATCGATTAGAGATTGCATTGAAGGATCGGAGGACCCTCCGTCTACGAGGGTAATGTCTATCCAAATATGTCGTTTTTATTCGTAGATCTATTTTATTTCGTTATGGAGTAGTCGTTTGTGTATTGATTTCGTGATGTAGTTAATTAACAAACCCATATTCATGTAGATCTAAGTAAATGCGAAGGCGTTTACGAGCAAATTCTAGAGTCACGGTCCGGATCTACCACGGTCTATATGGTTAGATCTAGCCATCAAGATTCTAGTAATTTTCGTGAACGACTTCGCTACGTCGTGCTTTCGCTTTTCATATACACATGTAATAGATCCGCCAATTTGTTACATAGTTCTCGTAAATTAATATGATATATTGTGAAAATTGCCATGTTAAATATGACATAAGTTAGCCGATCGTTTAGGAGGTGTGCCAACTCGTGTCCACGGTGGTTGCTGAGGCGAGGTGACGATTTTAGATCGGCATCCCTAGTTTGGTATAGCATGCTTGTTATATGATGTTCTATCCTGTCCAAGGAAGGATTCGTAATTAAGCATAAATATCTTCTATCCGTTCACGAAGTAGATACAGTTTAGGGGATGACTCCCGTAGCCAAAATATAATCAACCTTAATGTCTTTTCTGTCTAGGCTCAGATATACATATATGGGGGAGTAATTACTACTAGCGTAATCAATACCGTTTGTTAGAGTCTTATAAAACCGTAAAAACAAGTGTTTAGTGTCTTGTGTCGTATTGTTAGTCTTTGTGTTTTCTATCGTGTCAACCTTTATTTTTACGTTATTGTTGGTCGTAGACCGCCCTTAAATCTATTTTTAGTTTAATAACGTTGTACTTGTTTAAGCCGAGTCTCTGTGGGATCGACCTCGACTCTATCTAGCTATACTACGATTGAACCTAGTTCTCTTGCTAGCTGGTTATTTAGGTATCGAGTTATTTTTATAACTTGACCGTCATCAAGTTTTTGGCGCCGTTGCCGGGGACTCGTGTCATTAAATTGAGTATAGCTTATTTTATTAAAAGTAGATTCGTAAATATTGTGAATAAGAGTCAGTATATTAAACAGTGTCGTTAAAAATAATAATTTAAAAAAAAATATATAAATAAATAAATAAATAAAAAGAGTTCGGTCGACCGAACCACAGTTCTCGGTCGACCGAGAATTTATTGTTTTTTTTTTATGTTTCTGTTCTGTTTTGTGTTACACAGTTTTTGCCTTGTGTTTTTGTATTTTTCGAGTCTGTTTTAGTTTAGTTTTTATTTATTGAGTCTAGGATTAGCCTTTAAAGTTTCTAATAGTTTATTGTTATTTCTATTTTTGTCTATTTTAGAGTCTCGCCAAAGGCAGTAGCCTTGGCGTATTTTAATTGTTTATTGTTGTTTTTGCTTTGCAAATAAAAAAAAAACAAGCTACCCGGATTTCTAAGGATCCAAACGAGGAGCAAGGCGAGGAAAAATCTGAAGGAACACAACATTCCGATCAATCTGACTCCGACATGGAAGGATTACTAAATGAAGCCAACGAGGTAAATGGAAATAATTTTAATAATGCAAATTTTGTTAACCAAATTGTGTGGTTGCATGGGAAAAGCGACTTTGCAAAGCTATGCAACGCCTACCATTGAACAATTCATTCTCGCTATCGTAGTACTGAAAATGTCTTTGAAATTTATCACCCAAACCTAATGTCATTCAAATGGTGACAAACTATTCCACTTTTCATGGTATCTGAATGAAGATCCTGGCATTCACGTGATGAATTTCTTAGAGATCGTTAGTACCGTGAAGCGAATCGGTTCTGAAGATAACATTGTTTGAGACTTTTCCTTTCACTTTGAAAGATAAAGCTAAGCAATGGCTTTTTCTCTTTAGAGGCTAGATCAATCACGACACGGGAGGAAGCGCTACAAAAGTTCATGAATAAGTACTTCCCTATAGGAAAGACCTTTAAGTTACGCCAAGATATCTTGGGGTTCAAGCAAAGAACTTTGGTGAGAGTTTTGATCAAGCTTGGGAGCGTTTTAAGGAGTCCATGAGGAAGTGCCCTCATCATGATATCCTCATGGATTTTAATGCAAACCTTTTACCATGGATTGAGAGATACGGAGAAGATAAGAGTAGATGCCTCCGGTAATGAGGCGTTTGTTCTTTATCACTGAAGAGGCACAAGGAAAGATGGAGCAAATAGCAATGAATAGCCAATGGGGAGGTGGTGAAATAGCAACTGTGAAGATGGCCGATAATCTTGAGGAGGATGTATCACATAAGATCCTAAATACTCTATTGCTCATAAATGATAAGGTGGATGGTATGCATGAGAGGATTGTGCAGTAGAGGCTGGAAAAGGACGGAAACGACTAGTCCATTAGAGAATGCGGGTACTAAAGAAGCCAATTACATTAGGAGACAGGGTAATCACTATGAAGGTTACAAACCAAATCATGACCAACCTGAATTCCGATGGAGTGATCCAAATGAAGGGGTAAAACCACACAACACTTATGTACCTCAGCAAGCTCAAACTTACGGTTGGGAATTTGCATTTGAAAAGATGAGTAACACAATGTCTGACACTGTGAATCAATTAGCAAATTCCATTACTGACTTGGCTACAAACTTTCACCAATACTGTCAAGAGAATGATGCCAAAGTCACCAACCAAGAAGCCTTAATCCATAATCTCTCTCATCAAATAGGACAATTAGTGAACAATCGTCAACTAGACCTCCCGGGGATTTCCGAGCAACACCGATAGGAACCACAGGGATGTGAATGCGATAATGATTAGAAGTGAAAAGGATCTTACTCCAACAATCCAAAAGAACGATGAAAATATAGAAGATGTTAGGGATGATGAGAAAGAGCTGAGGAGGCATTCACACCCGCTTAGAAAAGCCCCGATGAGCAATTACCCTCCATCTCTACCATTTTAGGGAATAGTGATTTGAGAAATATCTTCGCAAGTGAGGTTGTTAAGGTGAGAAGCAAAAACCATGGTTTAAAGATTATGTGAATTATTTATCCGGGAGATATTTGGCACCGATTTGAACCAAAGTGAGAAAAGAAGAAGTTCTTTGCGGACCTTAAACACTATTATTGGGATGAACCCTATCTTTTTAAGCGTTGCTCAGACAACATATTTAGAAGATGTGTTCCTGAGAGTGAATTCCTCGATATACTTAAACATTGCCATACTTATGAAGCGGGAGGACACTATGGAGGGACAAGGCTCATTGCTAAAGTTCTCCAATGTGGTTTCTACTGGCCAAATCTTTACAAAACCGCGCATGAATATGCTAGATCCTGTCATTCATGCCAAATGACGGGCAATATCTCGAGGAGACATGAAATGCCACTAAGGGGTATCCTAGAACCGGAAATCTTTGATGTATGGGGAATTGATTTTGTGGGACCTTTCACTTCGTCTGTTTCAAACCGCTATATTTTGGTGGCAGTCGACTATGTGTCTAAATGGGTTGAGGCTATTGCTTCACCTACCAATGATGCAAAAGTTGTACTCTGCGGTTTTTAAAGAAAAATATCTTCACGCGGTTTGGAATCCTCGTGCCATCATTAGTGATAATGGGAGCCATTTTCGTAATAAGCCATTTGAGAAGTTAATGGCCAAGTGCACGGGTGAGACATAAGTTAGCTACCGCTTATCATCCTCAAACAAGTGGTCAAGTTGAGGTCACGAACGAGAGATTAAGCGCATTCTAGAAAAGCGTGAACCCAACAAGGAAAGATTGGTCGTTGAAGTTAGATGACGCTTTATGGGCTTATCGGATTGCGTATAAGACTTCCATAGGTATGTCCCCGCACTGCATTGTTTTTGGGAAAGCGTGTCATCTACCGGTTGAACTTGAGCACCGTGCCTTATGGGCTACTCGTATGTTGAATTTAGATGAAAGTTTAGCCGGAGAAAAGAGATTGTTGGAATTAACTCGCCTAGAAGAGTTTTCGCATTGAAGCTTACGAGAATGCTCGAATCTATAAAGAGCGCACTAAGAGATTTCATGATAAAAAGATCCTTGACCGCACCTTTAAGGTGGGTGATATGGTTCTTGTTTACAATTCGCTCTTGAAACTCTTCCCGGGAAAGCTAAAATCAAGATGGTTTGGTCCTTATAAAGTGAGTAAAGTATTTCCTTCCGGAGCTGTAGAGGTAAGTCACCTGGATGATCGAAAGACTTTTGTGGTGAATGGCCACCGAGTAAAGCATTACCTCGGGACTCAATTTGATAGGGAGGAAGAAGTACTTACTCTAGGAAATCCTAGTTACAACTAGACCATCATGTGAGTACAGTCGAGCTAACGACTATAACCATAGAACTATTTCTTAAAACTTTCTTTTAGATTTGTTTTTGCTTTGAATAAAGTAGCATGCGCCTATCACGGTTTTGTTTATCTCGCCATGTTCCGAGTCTAAGTTCGGAATAAACGAGGTTTTTTCCTTGATAGCCGTCATGTGAGTTTTTTATTTAGCTGTAAATCCCTTTTGGTATTGTCCATGGAAGTATAAAGTAAAGTGGCTTAAACTGTTTTTAGATATTTATATCTAATTACTGCCACATTATTTTATAACTTCCGTAGACATGGTATTTAACGATTTCGTGGAGCTTGTTTGTTTATACAGGATATGTCTGTCTCTCCACGACGTGCTGAAGTTTACTCCGATATTGTTCCTTCACTTGGGAGCGGTTTCCAGAGCTAAGTCTTTTTTCTTAAACTCTCATTTATTTTTGTCATTGAGGACATTGCCATGTTTAAGTGGGGGGCAAGGGACTTAGCTATATGTTGAAAAAGTAGAGAGGAACGGAATATTGAGGCAATATTGAGCAAAATTTAAAAAAATTTCATGGATAAATGCCAAGTTTTTGAACTCGTACCCTTAAACTTGTGAAGTTCTTATACTTAGAATTGATAGGAAAGGAACCAAGTTGCGTGAGTACGTGATCATATTATACTTTTGCGATAAATTGTTAGTAAACTTAAGGATATTCATGCCAACAATTGCAGATAGTTAGGTATTGTTCAACTACTCAACATGTGAATCGTTTAGTACCGCATGAGTTATAATACTTGAAAGAAATATGTGTACATTGCGTAGATAATTGGTTATGAGGACCTAGTGTCGATATTTGTCGATCGATGTATTTCGATCTTCTAGCCAACAAAAGCGGAGTAATAAGCTTGGGGACGCACTGTTTTGTGATTGCATTAAAACACTGGGCTTGTAGTAACATTACCAAAGTAGCCCCGTGCTTGTGGTAATATTCAATACTATGCATGATCTAAGATAGGGGGGATACTCGTAAAAAAGAAGAGTTTTCTTCCTTGAGATTGGTAGTATCTGAAAAATATGAAGAATTGAAAAAGTTCAAGTTTTTAGAGGCTTCGAGTAGTAATCGGTCTCCAAGTCCAAAATCCCTATAGATACGCTCTTGCTTATTGTTCTAGTGCTTTAACCATTGCGAGGCATAAGAAGTATGAATGCTGATGTTGGTGAATTTTGATATGAAGTCTGCATAAGCTGTAATCTTGCTACATTTATATAAAACCAATGCACATGCACACAATCACTTCGATTCATAGCGAGTAATGAATAATGCTTATCTAATGAGCATGACTGGTATGAGTTGACTCGAGTTTCTTGTGTAAGTATGAGTTGACCACGGAAAATGTTGTCTTGGGGAATGACTTATTGATGCTTTGTTCGGGACGAAGCAAAGTTTAAGTGGGGGGCATTTTGATGGCAGTTAAAATATACCTATTTATGTCATCAATTCTAACCTTAAATCAGAGTTAATTATATATATTTCATATTAAATTACGTGTTTATATTTATTATTTAATGATAAGTGATTATTAATGTGATAATTTGTATTTAGCTGTTTTTATTATAAAAGAGCAATTAATTGTGTGATAAATCTTGATTTCGCAGATCATAACGAATTGGGAGGATAATTGTCATGCAATCGGAAATCTCAAGATAAATAAGGAAGAAAATCGGAGCATTAATGAAGAGACAAATCGGATCAACATAGAAGAATGAAGTGGGGAACAAGTCGACGGCTTAAATTGAAAACGCGTATAGAGGAGGCTCGGTCGACCGAGCCATGCCATTCGGTCGACCCGGCGAATCGTTCGGTCACCCCACCTAATCAGATTAATGCGTGCATATCTTACGGATTCTCCCTATGTCGGCTACAACTCCTATATATAAGCAAAGAATCATGATCTTGAGAAAAGAACCAACCTACAAAACACAATATTACAATACTTTTAGTTTATCAATATAGTTCTTTTTATTTTATATTATGTTGCTTAATCACGGAGGCGATGGATTCATCGATTAGAGATTGCATTGAAGGATCGGAGGACCCTCCGTCTACGAGGTAATGTCTATCCAAATATGTCGTTTTTATTCAGTAGATCTATTTTATTTCGTTATGGAGTAGTCGTTTGTGTATTGATTTCGTGATGTAGTTAATTAACAAACCCATATTCATGTAGATCTAAGTAAATGCGAAGGCGTTTTACGAGCAAATTCTAGAGTCACCGGTCCGGATCTACCACGGTCTATATGGTTAGATCTAGCCATCAAGATTCTAGTAATTTTTTACGTGAACGACTTCGCCACGTCGTGCTTTCGCTTTTCATATACACATGTAATAGATCCGCCAATTTGTTACATCGTTCTCGTAAATTAATATGATATATTGTGAAAATTGCCATGTTAAATAGGACATAAGTTAGCCGATCGTTTAGGAGGTGTGCCAACTCATCAACGGTGGTTGCCACAGACGAGGTGACGATTTTAGATCGGCATCCCTAGTTTGGTATAGCATGCTTGTTATATGATGTTCTATCTGTCCAAGGAAGGATTAAGTAATTAAGCATAAATATCTTCTATCCGTTCACGAAGTAGATATGATTTAGGGGATGACTCCCGTAGCCAAAATATAATCAACCTTAATGTCTTTTTCTGTCTCAGGCTCGGATATACATATATGGGGAGTAATTACTACTAGCGTAATCAATACCGTTTGTTAGAGTCTTATAAAACCGTAAAAACAAGTGTTTAGTGTCTTGTGTCGTATTGTTAGTCTTTGTGTTTTCTATCGTGTCAACCTTTATTTTTACGTTATTGTTGGTCGTAGACCGCCCTTAAATCTATTTTTAGTTTAATAACGTTGTACTTGTTTAAGCCGAGTCTCTGTGGGATCGACCTCGACTCTATCTAGCTATACTACGATTGAACCTAGTTCTCTTGCTAGCTGGTTATTTAGGTATCGAGTTATTTTTATAACTTGACCGTCATCACACGGGAATTTTGGTACAGCTATTAATGGGAATAATTCTGGTACAGGTAATTATAATAATGGGCACTATTCTAATAATGGTTCAACTTCCAACAACTGGCGTGGGAATAGCTCTCTCTCACCTAATTATGGGACAACAAATTCGAATCGTCGCCCATTTTTGGGTAAGTGTCAACTTTGTTATGTTCAAGGTCATTATGATGAAAATTGTCCTAGGTTTGGGAGCCAATTTAGTCATATTTTTGGCCAACGATCACCACGACCCCAAGCCAATGTTGCGGCCCAATCTGATTCAAATGCCCCAAACTGGCTCATGGACAGTGGAGCGAATCATCACGTGACTTCGGACTTGCAGAACCTGTCTCTTCATGCCCCATACTCTGGCTCTGATGACCTTCTGGTTGGTGATGGTAAGGGACTTTCTATTACTCATACTGGCATGTCTTCAATTCCCCTTACCCCTACAAAATCTATTCCTTTACGTAATGTCCTCTGTGTTCCTAGTATGTCCCGTAATTTACTATCTGTCTCACAATTGTGTAAAGCAATAACTTATCGGTAGAATTCTTACCTTCTGAATTTGTTGTGAATGACCTTCAGATAGCCAAGCCCATCCTCCGTGGTCCGGTTAAAAATGGATTGCACGATTGGCCAAATTCTCCCATTGTCGCCTTTGCCTCAAATAAAGCCTCCCCTCAAGATTGGCATCATCGGTTGGGCCATCCGGCTCATCCAATTTTATCCTCTGTTTTAAACACTTATGATTTACAGTGTAGTAATAATTCTTTTACGCATTGTTCTGCTTGCTTAGAAAGTAAAAGTCACAAACTACCATTTGGTAACTCTACTTTGATTTCGTCACGGCTTCTCGAGATCATTTTTAGTGATGTGTGGACATCACCTGTTATTTATGTTGATGACTTCAAATATTTTATAAGTTTTGTTGATCATTTTACGCGTTATATCTGGTTTTATCCACTCAAACGAAAATCTGATGTTCATCACACCTTTATCCGCTTCCGCTCAATTGTTGAAAAATATTTTGAAACCGCAATAAAAATACTTTACTCTGACAATGGTGGTGAATTTATATCTCTACGTGACTATTTTTCCACCAACGGTATTTCTTTCTTTACCACGCCACCTCACACCCCTAAACACAATGGCATATCTGAACGTCGAAACATGCATATTATTGAAACTGGCCTTGCACTCTTATCTCATGCTTCCGCACCCGCCACCTACTGGCCCTTTGCCTTTTCTACCGCGGTATATCTTATTAATCGTATGCCCACACCCACCTTAAAAATGCATACCCCCTATGAATCCATCTTTAAAACGCCACCTAATTACTCCAAACTCCGTATCTTTGGCTGCCTCTGCTATCCCTGGCTACGCCCCTACACAAGCAACAAACTTGAACCTCGTTCCCGTCCTTGTGTCTTTCTTGGCTATGTGCTTAATTAGCATGCGTACTATTGTTATGACCTCACCACCTCTCGTATGTATATCTCGTGGCATGTCAAGTTTGTTGAATCGGTCTTCCCCTTCCAATCCACCCCTCCCTCTGCCTTTACACAACCACCCCCCTCTCTAACCTCCCTCTCGGACTGGATCCCTCCTACACCACCACCTCCCCCACCTCCACCTCCACCACATCCACCTCCACCACCTCCACCACCTCCACCACATCCACCTCCACCACCTCCACCACCTCCCCCCACACCTCCTTCGCCACCTCCTTCCCCCCATCCACCTCCATCAACTCCTCCTCCCAACTCACTATCCACACATCCCATGCGTACTCGAGCTCGTGACAATATTCATAAACCCATTCAAAAGCTCAACCTTCACACTCATCTTCCTCCATCCATTGAAACTGAACCTACCAATATAACCCAAGCTCTCAAAAACCCGAATTGGAGATCTGCCATGTAGGAGGAATATGACGCTCTCATTCGTAATGAGACGTGGTCCCTAGTTCCTTCACGCCCTAATCAGAATGTCATCAGTTCTAAGTGGATCTTTCGTCTCAAGCGTCACCCAGATGGCACCATTGATCATCACAAGGCTTGGCTTATGGCTAAAGGCTTCACTCAACGCCCTGGTATTGACTACTATGAGACTTTTAGCCCGGTGGTTAAACATACCACAGTTCGTGTTGTCTTATCGCTGGCTCTAGCTCAGGGGTGGCCTTTACGTCAGCTAGATATCAACAATGCCTTTTTACAGGGTCATCTTTCTGAGGATGTCTACTTGGCTCAACCACCGGGGTTCATCAGTACTGAGCTTCCTCATCATGTGTGTAAGTTACGAAAGACCATTTATGGGTTGAAGCAAGCTCCTCGGGCTTGGTATGAGGAGCTTAAGGGGTTTCTCCTTTCGAGTAACTTCCGCAATGCTACTGCTGATTCCTCGCTTTTCATCTACGACACTGGTAATATCCATATTTATCTTTTGGTGTATGTAGATGACATTATTATTATGGGGAATGATCCTAAGGTTCTTGAGGCGTTCATATCATTGTTGGGTCGCCGATTTGCTCTCAAGAATCTTGGTGCACTCTCATATCTTTTGGGCATAGAGATTATACACAATGATCACGAGTGTATTTTATCTCAAAAGAGATATGCCACTGAGCTACTTGCTCGCTTTCACATGGATCAGGCCAATCCGGTCACCACTCCGCTGCCAGCTGATTTATCTGGTCTTACTGCCACGTCTGGCACCCCTATTCAGGATGCTACTGAGTATCGTATGGTCATTGGCAGCTTGCAGTACCTCTTGTTTACCCGTCCGGATCTTGCTTTTTTGGTAAATAAGCTCTCCCAGTTCATGCATGCCCCTATGGATCTTCATTGTGACTATGCTAAGCGCATGCTCCGTTACTTGGCTGGGACACTTGACTTAGGCTCGCAAATCGTATCGTGACTCCTCTACAGTTATTCATGCTTTCTCCGATCTTTGATTGGGGTGCTTCTCACGATGATTATGCTTCCACTGGGGCCTATGTTGTCTATATTGGTAGAAATGCTGTGTCTTGGAGCTCCAAGAAACAATCGACGGTTGCTCGATCTTCTACTGAGGCTGAGTATCGTTCTGTTGCCTCTATTACTGCGGAGCTCATGTGGGTTATGTTCTTGTTACGTGATCTTGGTTTTGTTCCCCCTCGAGCTCCGGTTATCTACTGTGATAACTTGGGTACTACACAGTTCTGCCACAACCCGGTTTTTCACTCACGAATGAAACATGTTGCTATTGATTATAATTTCATACGCGATCAAGTGCAACAAGGTTCCTTACGGGTTGCTCATGTTCGTGCTCCGGATCAACTTGCTGATTGTCTCACCAAGTCCCTCCCTCGCTTGGCTTTTGTTCATCAGCGCAGCAAGTTGGGTCTCGTACCTCGTCCACCTTGAAGGGTGGTATTAGCTGTATATGTTATTTTGTATTTATTGTTAGAGTGATTCTAGGAATGTATCTAGTTTTATTTCTAGCCTTAGCAGTTACAGTATTTCCTATATATTTGTAATACTGAACAATTGTCAAATTATAATTTCAATCAAATCTGTTACTTTTGAAGACATTTTTACTAAAGGATGTCTTAGACACATGTAGGTCTGTAAACGAGCCGAGCCCTACCGAACCCTGGAGTAGTTTGGTTCGGCTCGAACATATTCGAATACATGGCTCGATTCGGGTCGAAATTTTCGAGCCTAAAATATCAGAATTCGGTTCGGCTCGAACTTAAAAAAAGGGAAAAAATTCGGCATTATTCGGCTCGAACAGTTCGAATAGTTCGAACATGTTCGGTCCGAAAATTAAAAAATACCCAATAAATAATTCTAGTTCAAAAATACATGTCCAAAACCAAAATAATACATTACATGTCCCAAAATATAACATAACATGTCCAAAATGTTCAAGGCCCTATTCCAAAAAATAACATAACATGTCCAAAAATACCTGCAACTCTACGAGCCGAACATGCTCGAACATGTTCGGCTCGTTTGTCCAAATACCAAATTCCAAGACCCTATTCTACGTTTGATGATACGAGCCGAGCCCCGAACCGAACTTTTTCGAGCCGAACACGCCGAATCGAATCAAACTTTAAGGCTCACTTACAGGCCTAGACACATGGGATCACATAAGATAATCAATGCATTTAATCAAGCCTCTTTTAGTACCCTTAGATCTTGGAGAATTTTGTTAGCGACATGTGATAATTTCAGGTCACTAGCATTCACTGTTTTGGCCGACATGGCTAGTGCTACATGTGTTCATAGTGTTGGATTTCCTGTTGTGTTCATTCCTTCGCATCAGTTGTTGAATTATGCTGGGCTCTTTTGCTCACAAGGAAAAATTTTCTAACATATATTACCTGTTGAAAATATTATTTATGTTTTGATGATGATTCGTCACGAAATTAGAGAAATCACTTACAACCCATGATGATGAAGTCGTAACTAACTGTTATAGTGCATAATGAAAGAAGAAGCAAGAAATGGTCTAGAGATAAATGTATAAGTTCTATCTCGAGTCTGAACTTTGTATAGGTTGTTTCAGACAAGCATTGTAATAGAATAGGAACTAGGCGAACATCTGAGTCATAACAAGAAAACTGATTTATAGCAAGAAAACTGAGTATGCACATGAAGAATCGAGGTTCAAACTCGGTTATGCTAGAATCGAAGAAGAAGATAAGTTATTTGAAGGACACAGACTCGGTTGGCTTATCTAGAAGATCAAGAACCGAGGACATGCATTCGATTGCAAAACGAAGAATCGAGGTGGCAAACTCGGTTAGAAGTCGATTAAGTCGTGACTATAAGTCGATTCGAGCAAGTCTGTGGTGACACAAAGCGAGTTATAAATCATGTAAAATCGAATAATCTTAAGGACAAAGATTATCGATTACTTGGATAAGAAGAAACTGATTGGTGTACTCTGACTTAGTCAATTGAAGTCAGATGTTAAGTATACAAGGTACTCAGTTTTGGAAGAAGAGTAGAAAACTGAGTTAAAACCTGTTAAATTTGAACTGACTATACGACAAAAAATCGTACATGTGAACGTTGGCTAAACGACAAGTGTAACGGCTACAAGAGCTAGTGACCGTTACATCACCCCTATAAATACACAAGAGAATCACTTGAAGAAAGAGAGAGATGAGGATCAGAAAAAGAGCTTTACAAGCATATATTCAAAGATCCAAATCCAGATCCACAAAATCAGATATACCTAGAAAAAGGGGAAGCCAAAGGAATTGCCTTGAAGACTTCAAAGAAAGATCTAGTAACCCATTAAGGGGGAAAGAAGGCATCTTGGAGCTACAAAGTCAGATCCAGAAGAATCAGACAGCTCACTGAATTAATCCTTGATTAATTCTAAACCTAACCTTTGTGAAAAAGGGTTGGCTGTGCATAGTTTGAAGAGAGCAATTCTACCTTTCTTCATACGGTTGCAACTTGGTTGTCACAGCTGTTGGTGCAGTCTGAGGACTGTGTGTTGGTATTAGTGGTGAGCTGGTGAAGGAGCAATTCCACCTCCGAAAGATCAGTGTGCAGGATGAAGGGAGCAATCTCACCTTTCTTCATTTTGTGTAGACAGTGAAACTAGGGTGTCGTAAAGGACTGTCATAGTGCTAGGATTTTGTAACGGTTATCTCATTATTCTAGTGATACCTCCTACGCCACAGGAGAATGGGAGACGTACGGGATTACACCACCCGGAACTTCCATAAACAAATCTTGTGTTGATTTACTTTATGCATTTGTGTTTGTTTTATTTATTGCATTATCACTCTGCAAACACTAGACACTGAGTCAGCACATAATTGATACATAGAGAGTCTTAGAACTTAACTGACACATCTATTGCACTAAAGGCTAGTTTTATCCGCTGCCAGTTAACAAGACTAAATATAAGTCAGCATTGACTTATATTCAGTTGAGCTAACTGAACTCCGCACAAGTTAAGGGACAGGAACAAAACTGAACTAAAGATCAGTTTGAGTTTCAGAGAAACTCAGTTCCTAGGGCTTTTCCAACTCAGGATTAGTTTTTGGTGACAAGTTTATTCACCCTCCCCCCCTCTAAACTTGTGTTAGCCTTTCCAAGGGACCAACAATTGGTATCGGAGCGGTTCCCTCTTTTGAAGGTGATCCAATTCGTTTACCGCTTTAAGGTTTAGTTATTTCCGATACCAACAATTGGTATCGGAGCAAATCTTCCTTTTGGAAGAGATCCGAATTGTTACTGCTCAAGGAGATAACTGTGCATCAGTTATTTGTTCGAAGCCTTCAGTTGTTGAAGACCCCTCACTGTATCAGTTCACTTAGTTTCAATGTCTACATCTAGAACTAGAAGGTGGCTTACTCACCCCCTGACTAATTGTTTGCAAAATATATCTGATTTTCAGGATCAAATGATCGAAAGGTTCAGTGCGACAAATTTACATACAAATCCAGAACCTCAACTCAGTGATGATATGGATACAAACTTCAATGTTCATATTAACGAATCCAGAGGAGTTCCATCACTAAGAGACCTCTCTAAAAAAGAAGGAAAGGAGTTGTTGCAAGAGGTTGTTGATATAGAAGATTCATCACAGCAACAAAAGAGTGTACATTCAAATCCTAAAACTGCATCAAATCATCAAGGAAAGGTACATTCTTCAAATCAGTTATCATTTGCTGAACTCAGTCTGAGAAACTCTGATCTTGTCAAGGTAACTGAAAAACTTACGATGGAACTAAAATTAAAAGACAGGGAACTTGACAAAGAAAAAGATTGGAATGAGTTGCTTGAAACTGAGGTGTCAAATCTAGCTTAAAGATTAATGTCTAGTAAATTTGACAAAAGTAATGATAATCCCCTACCCCTACCCAGTCTTGAGACTTCAAAAAGTATAAACTTTAGAAATCAAGATACTGGAAGATCTAGTGGATTACACAAGGAAGCTAAAAATGTTAAATCTAAAAGAATCCTTGTGAAATCAACTAAGATTGAGCGTAATGGTTTATCCAAAAGAATTGAGAAGTTTTAATTTCTCAACAAAGAAAGCGAAAGTAATACTTCAAGAATTAACTCACCGACCCAAAAAGGTATGGGTACCGAAGAAAACTTAAAGCTGTTTTTGCAGGAAAAGTCGATTCACATTGCAAAATCCTCGTAAAACCGACTTCATACAAAGCGAGAAGGCAAAGGCTGATGAAGGACAAATTGGTCAAAAGAAGTAAACTTTCCAGCTACCATCTGACGTTTGGGCTGACATGACAAATCACTCGAGGCCATGAGTCAATCTGGGAGAAAAAGTAGAAGCTCATCCCTACAACATCCCATTGATTATGACACGACTCTCATTTTTGAAAACGATTGATAGATGCAATCTTGACGAAATCCTGTTCAATCAACATCAAAACTTTCAAGATTCCACCCCCAGAATTTCACAAATCAGAAATCAATGGATCGTTACAACATTGATGAAGGAATCACTACAAGCCTGGACAAATTTTGTCAAAAATTCTCAAACTCCACTCTTTCAATCCAAATTGCACAGAAGATCAAAAAGATTCGAGGATTGGAGGACCTGATTGATACAAAGATCACTACTTTGTGTCCAGATGGCATCAGAGATTTCTACAGGAATGCCGAAATCATCAACAATGGAAAAAGCTTCAAAACGATTTATTTCAAGATAAAAGCTTTTATTGTTGATGAACATTTGCTATCACTTGTCTTGGGTTAGACATAATCGGAGGATCTTCATCTTTCAATTTTGGGAATGAAGAAAAAGGCAAACTTTGGAGTGTCACTGCAATCAACAAGAAGGAGAAAAATTTCATTGGCTCCATCTATCAACAAAAGAGAGAATTCGCAAACTTGACGATACTTCTTACCAGAAACGTCATTGGTCATGTTCGAAACTTCTACACTCTCTCATCAAATAAAATGAAGATGATTTATGCTATTTGGTTTGGAGAGAAACTGGATTGGAACAAGTTTGTTCTCAATCAGTTGGTAAAACAAATTTCAGAAGAGAAAGAGAAAATCAAAGGAAGAAAGGACACTGGAGAAATGTTCTTATCAAAAAGGATTTACTTATCTAGTGCAAAGGATACTAGATCATTTCTCCATCTCAAAAGTCACGAAACCAAGAAACTCAAATCGGTGTCCTTTGGGACAAAGAAAAGAAAAATCATTGAAGAAGAACGGAGTGAAGTTTCAAACTCCAGTTCAAGTGGAACTGTGAATCTAGACGAAAGAACCCTGAGAAGGCAGAAGAGGATGTGGAACAAGCTTTAGTCAAAGAAAACTGAAACTGAGAATGTAATCCAGATTGAGGATGGCAAGAGAGTGAACAGAATGAAGATGAGGAAAGTGGAAATCAAGAAAATGAAGAAATTAAAGAAGATGATGATGTTGATGGCGAAGATAGTGGATCTCCAACTAAGTTGTATGGGAGTACTTTGGCAAAAGAAGAGAGAAGTCGTGGAAGACGCTGAATTTTTGCGGTGAGTATGAAAAAGAGCGGCGATTCATGATACTCAATTTTATTATCCTGAAACCGGTTCCTCATCACAAGTTCATGAAGCATCTACAAGCAAATTGGCAACTGAAGAATCTCAGCATCAAGAAACCGAAGCTGAAAAATGGAAAAATGTGGAAGAAATCATTGAAGGAGTAATGCACACCCTACAACAGAAGCTTTACGATCTACATGATTTCATTGGAAGATCACATTTCTTAGGTCTATTCGAATACTCTAACCTCATCACCCTCCGTAAGTTATTTGAAGATTGCTATCGCGTATCTTCAAACAAAGAAGAAGATAAAAGTGCTGGTGATGAAGTTAAGGATGAAGGCTGGTATTAGTGGAAGCGATGCTAAAGTTGAAAGCAGATGAAGAATTTCTTGTCAAAGCAGTTGATGGAAGAACAAGACAAGCAGATAAAGCGTTGATCATTAACCACTCAACTCAATGAAGAAAAAGCGATAGTCGATTGAGGAATTAAGCTGCAGGAAGAGACTTTCACGAAACAAGGATGAAGAAGATGAAGAAACCGCAGTCAAAGTCGTGCTGAATATAAGAAAGAAACTTGCAATCTGTATCAGACTAAAAGAACGACTAAAGGCAGGAGAGACAAGAACTAAGGGGGAAGCTGAACCAGAAAGGGAAGCTAAATTGGAACAAGAAAGAAAAGCTGAAAAGATTGTAAGGAAAGAATCTAATCTCATATCAGAAAAAAGAAGAGAAGCTGATGAACGAAGAGGTTAAAGAAATACCGATCAAGCTCAGAAACAACAACAATGAAGAAGCAAATCGCTTGATCAGTGAATATCTGGAGATCAAGCCAAGAGATGGCGAATCAGTTGAAGAAGGAAAAGAAAGAAGACTTCTGGAAACTAGGAGAAGCATTTTTCTTGGAGAAAAGATAATAGCACTGGAAAAAGAGAAGTTGTAATTTTACTCAGTTATAACTCAGTTTGTTTCATTTTGAATCCTGTAATAAACTTGGATGTTCTAGTTTGCTATCTTAATTTGTTTTGTTATGATTTCTTGCACTATTCTTTTATTACTGCTTTTAGGGAGGGTTATGATACATCATCAAAAAGGGGAAATTGTTGGAAATATTATTTATGTTTTGATGATGATTCGTCACTTAAATTAGACAAATCACTTACAACCCATGATGATGAAGTCGTAACTAATCGTTATAGTGCATAATGAAAGAAGAAGCAAGAAATGGTCAGAGATAAATGTATAAGTTCTATCTGAAGTCCGAACTTTGTATAGGTTGTTTGAGACAAGCATTGTAATAGAATAGGAACTAGGCTAACAATTTGAGTCATAACAAGAAAAGCGATTTATAGCAAGAAAAGCGAGTATGCACATGAAGAATCGAGAGTTCAAACTCGGTTATGCTAGAATCGAAGAAGATAAGTTATTTGAGGACACAGACTCGGTTGGCTTATCTAGAAGATGAAGAACCGAGGACACAGACTCGATTCTAAAATCGAAGAAGCGAGGTGGCAAACTCGATTAGAAAGCCGATTAAGTCGTGACTATAAGTCGATTCGAGCAAGTCTGTGGTGACACTGGCGAGTTATAAATCATGTAAAATCGAATAATCTTAAGGACAAAGATTATCGATTACTTGGATAAGAAGAAAGCGATTGGTGTACTCGACTTAGTCAATTGAAGTCGGATGTTAAGTATACAAGGTACTCGGTTTTGGAAGAAGAGTAGAAAGCGAGTTAAAACACATTAAATTTGAGGCCGACTATACGACAAAAGATCGTATATGTGAGCGTTGGCTAAACGACAAGTGTAATAACTACAAGAGCTAGTGACCGTTACATCACCCCTATAAATATACAAGAGAATCACTTGAAGAAAGAGAGAGAGAGGAGGATCAGAAAAAGAGCTTTACAAGCATATATTCAAAGATCCAAATCCAGATCCACAAAATCAGATATACCTAGAAAAAGGGGAAGCCAACGGAATTGCCTTGAAGACTTCAAAGAAAGATCTAGTAACCCATTAAGGGGGAAAGAAGGCATCTTGGAGCTACAAAGTCAGATCCAGAAGAATCAGACAGCTCACTGAATTAATCCTTGATTAATTCTAAACCTAACCTTTGTGAAAAAGGGTTGGCTGTGCATAGTTTGAAGAGAGCAATTCTACCTTTCTTCATACGGTTGCAACTTGGTTGCCACAGCTCTTAGTGCGATCCCCGAGGGGTGGGGTGGTATTTGTGGTGAGCTGGTGAAGGAGCAATTCCACCTCCAAAAGATCAGTGTGCAGGATGAAGGGAGCAATCTCACCTTTCTTCATTTTGTGTAGACAGTGAAACTAGGGTGTCGTGAAGGACTGTCATAGTTCTAGGATTTTGTAACGGTTATCTCATTATTCTTGTGATACCTCCTACGCCACAGGAGAATGGGAGACGTACGGGATTACACCACCCGGAACTTCCATAAATAAATCTTGTGTTTATTTACTTTATGCATTTGTGTTTGTTTTATTTATTGCATTATCACTCTGCAAACACTAGACACTGAGTCAGCACAGAACTGATACATAGAGAGTCTTAGAACTTAACTGACACATCTATTGCACTAAAGGCTAGTTTTATCCGATGCCAGTTAACAAGACTAAATATAAGTCAGCATTGACTTATATTCAGTTGAGCTAACTGAACTCCGTACAAGTTAAGGGACATGAACAAAACTGAACTAAAGATCAGTTTGAGTTTCAGAGAAACTCAGTTCCTGGGGCTTTTCCAACTCAGGATTAGTTTTTGGTGACAAGTTTATTCACCCCCCTCTAAACTTGTGTTAGCCTTTCCAAGGGACCAACATTACCTTCATCGTGATTAATAGCCTCGTAATTATCTAGCTTGTGATGCATAATTGCTGGGACTGGAATATTTGGATGACCGGAGTGTCTTCAAAGTCTTTTTGTGAGCTGATAGTTGGGTGTTTTATTTTATCAGTTAGTAGTCATGGCTTGGTGCTGTTATTACTGAAACTTCAGATTCTGATGGAGGAAGATGAGGCAAAGTCTTGCGAGAAGTTACTCAATACAGATGTCTCATGTGTTGCTGAGATGCTATCAAATTATATCAACCTTAAGCTTGCATCTGATGAGGCTTTTGGACCAAACCATCATATTGCATCAAAACTATTAGGAGCTGGGGGATCCTTTCCGGTACTTTACAAAGCTGATTTAGAAATGAAAGGCTCCCTGTATCATTTGATGGGAAAATTCAACATTCAAAATGATTTTTGTGAGTCTTTCCAAGATATTGAGTGGGTCTTACTGATTAGTGCAAGGCTTTTGGGTTTGGGTTTGGGTATGAAACGAGCTGACTTTTGGGGCATAAACAACAAGGTATCTGCAACACATGGAAGATTTCACAATACTGTTGAGTCTTATCAATTCATCAAGGTTAACTTACATCGTTTTGATAAGCATTTTAGGACGGTTTGGATGGCCAGGTTACTCAATGGTGTAATTGTGCCACAGTGCATTCTTGAGTACCGATCTCAATCTAACTCGTGGACGAGTTATTCCATTGAAGGGTTGGAATGATGAGAACACCAATATGGAAAGAAAATTCATCATGGTGGAGCTTATAATTGATTCATGCGTAAAGATTTTGTGCAAGGATTGTCAATTTACAGAGACTTTGAGATTGTTTTACAAGATGGTAAATGGGCTTGACCCACCAATGGATCTTGATAGTGCTTGAGAGGCCTCGATGTGGATCTCTATGAGTTCGCTCGTGGACGGGCTTTTGAGGAGGATGGATGGAGATGATGTAGTACATCTAAGTAATTAATAATGTTTTATTTATGTCTTAATTAAGTGGATAGTTATTGGGTCTTTCAACCTAAATGGAACTTTTATCCTATAAATAGTTGAACTTTTAGAAGCTAAGATCATCATGTAATCTTGAATGTTTGATTCTTCTTCTCTTTTGAGAATGAATTTATCCTTGAGCTTGGATTAGCTCATTTTTATCCGTTTATTGTAGATATTCTACATCACAATTATAGCTAGAAGTTCATCAGAAGCTGAATACAGAGCTATGGAAAATACAGTTTGTGAACTCCAATGGTTGGCCTACATCCTACATGATCTGAAAATCCTTATTTCCTTGCCTACTGTATTATTATGTGACAATGCAAGTGCAATGCACATTGCTCATAATCCTGTATTTCATGAAAGAACCAAACACATTGAAATTGTCTGTCATATTGTCAGAGAGAAAGTCAAATCCGGGCTTGTCAAACTGCTTCCAGTCAACACATAAGAACAAGTGGTTGACATTCTCACCAAGGCATTGGATGCACCTATCTACTGGACAATTTAGGTATTTCCAAGATATTCCAAACTTATAAGAGATGTAGAAGTGCAAGCTGTTCATTACCTACTCTCAGCTTGAGGGGGTGTTACAGTATAAGAGATGAAAAAGCCGCTGAAGTGCAAGCTCACTGAATATAGTCTGCCGGATGAGCTACAGAGAAAGTCTACTGACCAAGCGGCTTCTGGATAGTTAAGTGTAGTTTAATATATAAACGGTTATTTAGTTTGTTATAACCGTTTGTAACTAACTTATAACAGAATCATGTGGTGTATGAATCTATAAATACCCCATGATCAGCTACCTTATGTTGTAACTTGTAACTTTCAGTTCATCAATAATAATTCCGCATTTTAATTTCAGTTTATAATTCTATAAACTTCATCAGAGATGTAAATTTGTTTTTGTTGCGAATTTGATTTGAACATAGCCCAGAACATCCCAGAAATTATTTTCTGGACATCCAGGTTGAGACTAGCTCGCTGTACCGATCATCCCTCTCGGTTAAGCGACCCAGGTGTCCATGTTTCCATCATGGACAAGTCCTAGACACGTTTGGATGCCCGGCTCGCTGAACCAAGAGACTTTGTCGGTTAAGCGAACGAGTCAAATTTTGAATCTACGTCTGGACATGTTTTGGGAAATTCAACACTCACTGCACATGAAACCCCCGCATATTCAGAGCGAATGCATTGACATACATTGTATTCAGTGACGTCCAAAAAATGGGTCTTGGTGTGCACTTCCTCCACCCCATCCACCACACTTTCCTACTCATCCTCACCTCATCCACCACCACCACCACCACCACCACCACCACTACTTCACCACTCATTTTTCACCTGAATCCACCCCAACACCTCTCTATTCAACTTCATAATCACCATTTGATACCAAATAAATCAGAGCCCATGGTTGTCCCCACTTTTTTTTAGATCTGAAACTGAAAAATGCGATTAAAGAGTAATATGGAAAAGTTAATTAAATTATTTTCATGTGTTCTAAACGCTAATTGTAAACCGGTTCTTATGGAAAAGAATAGTGATAGTGTCACAATATTATTCACAACACACTTTGTGATCATTGATTATGATGTGAAATCTATTTAATCATATGAATTCTATAAAAATCAATAGTTTAAAGTGTGTTGTGACATTTGTTTGTGTGACAGAAACATTTCTCTATGGAAAATTATGAAGAAAAAGAAAAAAAAACCCAAAAGGAACCATAAAATAGAACAAAAGAGTGATATCTTGCATTGTCACATTTTACTTCCATTTCCATCAAAGTTAAAACAAAGTATAGTCCCTTAAAAAAAAAAAAAAATAAAAAATAGCCGCTACATAAAGTCAGGTAAATGGATTTTGAGACATTGCGACTTTGCAGTTCCCCGAGTATAAAGAGTTATCCATAATTGACCGAGATCTCTTCTTCCCTTTCCGCTTGTTGCATTTCCATAGCTAGTCTGTAACTTACGCGACGGAATTTGAGCATTCTCTGATTTCCTGGTTGGATTCAGCAGTGTTCCATATCTATGGCTGCTACAGCTTCTGAGATCGATCCCCAGCTTTTTGTTTCTCATCAATTCCCCGAGGTTCAGTTCAATTTCTTCATTCTCTCATATTTCTGCACCTTTAATTCTACTACTTTATTATATTCTGTTTGTTTACTACGTTGGAATTAATCACAATTGGAGCAGAAAAAGCTCACTTACACAGAAAAAGATGCTGCGCTATACGCTCTTGGTGTTGGCGCATGCGGAAAAGATGCTTTAGATGATAAGGAGCTCAGATATGTTTACCATCCCGACGGCCAGGAATTCATCCAGGTTCTTGCCCTTTTTTCCCCTGCCTTTTTATAATCTTGAGGAAGTTTACAGAATCATCGTTATACCAATTGGCGTATGTGTAGACATGTATACGATGTGAATTAGGTGATTATAGATTAAAACGTGTACTTAACTATATGTCCACTCATGAAGGGTGGAGTTTTAGCAGGAATTGAGTATTTTACATTTTCTCTTTAATATCTTGTAGGTATTGCCAACTTTTGCTGCTTTAATATCTTATGGATTTCTTGGGGAGCTGCCAAGCTTTCAGTAAGTATTGTGATCCATGGTATAAGTAGTATTAACTAAATGCAAATTGTCATCCATAAAAGTATCATTCAGGCTGTACTTGTCTCTGTCTTATGTAAACAATATATTTTTCTGCCATCATGATTTTATGTTCTTATTGATTTTACCCATTGTAACTAGGCATGATCCACGCCTCCTACTGCATGGACAACAATTTATTGAATTATACAAGCCGTTACCATCTAATGCTCGTGTAAGTATTTGGAGGTGCAACTTTTATATTCCAAAACCAGAGAAATGTTATTATGATTATAAAAGCAATACCAATATGGTTTCTATTTTGATGAATAAGCTCACTTTTGGGAGTATGGCTTATATTACTCGCTCTCTATTTTGGTATTTCCTTATTTCCTTTTGCGTATTTTGGATGTACCTGTGTAGGCGACAGTGTTCCTTATTCTAAATTTTGTCAAAGGTCTTTTACATTCATTGGTTTTTATACTACCAAACACTCGGGTACTTGTTGTGAGTGTCTTGTTCCGTATGGGAGGTCTTTTATGCTGTTATGGACGAGCAGATATTAGGTAGATGAAGTTTTGGATTGATAATTATGACCAACTTTAACTGAAAGAACTTTCAACACTGCCCTTCTATGAAAGTTCATTTACCTCCTTGGTTTTGTGAGAAAAAGTAACTTTTTTAGTGTACGTCTGGTTGCAGATTCAGAGTAAAGCAAGCATCTCGGGACTTCATGATAAAGGTTAGATTCCAATGATATCACTAATAGCATTACTGTGCATGCTATGTTTGCATTTAAGTTACTTGAGTACTTGCCAAAACCAAATTCAGGACTCAAATTCCTTGTGATAAGCATCAGAAGATTCTTTCTACTCACCCCCTCCCACCTCCCCCACCTCGGGTGGTTAACCTCTTTGAACTGTTATGGTAATTTTTCTTGAAATCTTGCAGGTAAGGCAGCAGTCATTGAACTGGATATCTTGAGCTACGAGGAGGAGTCTGGCGACTTGATATGCTTGAATCGGTAATTTTCATTCAACTGATTGAGATAGTCTTGTAAGTGACCTTCTTGTAAACCATCTTGCATTGATTTTCAGCATGACTGTCTTCATAAGGGGTGCGGGAGGCTTCTCAAAATCATCTAAGCCATATTCATACTCAAGAAATCCAGAAAATCAGATTTCAAGTTTTACAATCCCAAAATCTCAACCATTTGCTGTGTTTGAGGATTGTACTCAGCCATCTCAGGCATGTTTATATTTGATTCCTAATGCCATCAAACATGTCTTTTTTGTGCATCAGTTACAGGTGCAAAATGTATTGCACAGCTTTAAAATGATATAATATGTACTCCAAAAAGAATAAAAAAATATCTAATATGAAATAAACACTAGATGCTGGTGCAATTTTCCCACTCATTTTTATGATGAATTGTCATAGTCATAGTGGTTATATAACAAGCTATTTTGTTTCTGTGGTCATTCTGTCTGAATCTTGTATCTGTTTTAAATTTTTTTATTTTTTTAATTTCTCCTGACGAAAGACATTCAATAGTGCTTCTAAAAGAAGGGTTAGATAAACACCATAGCAGACATATATATATATATATAAAGAACAGTGTTGTTATTGGGGAGATTATTAATATATAACAGAATGCAATTCCATTTAGGCTTTAGTGAAGCCCATCTGGTGGGAAGAAGGCGTATGTCTTGCCGTTGTTTTAATACAGTTTATCCCCCTTGGATGTGTAGTCTTTTAAGGGATGAAGAAATTGCTAGGGATCACAGAAAAATCTCAAAAGGAGAACACTTTAAAATTGGACACTTCAAGTGAAGGAAAGTCGTGTCGGTTCTTTGTATATCAATAACATACAGTCTAGTGTTTTAAGAGACTCAAATTACCTTGCCTCTAATTTCGTAAAGGGAAAAGGCAACCGTTTGACAAGAAGACCAGAATTCCCATACCGTGTTTTTGAGTACTGCTGTTATGGTCAGAAAGAACACTGCTTGAGATGAATGTAAAGGCATTTTGAAGTTTAAGAACAAGATAATTATTACTTGAAGGATAAGTACTCTAATTACACGAGGATAACTAGCTTTGTATCCCCATTGGAGATTTCTCTTGCTGCTTACTAATGATTATTTGACTTATATACTGCCCCTGTTCCTATTTGACTGAGGCACTTGCTAATATTACACATATTAAATAAGCGAGTTAATGTTTTGACTTTGACAATGAAACAACTAAAAATTCTTTTGATATAATTAGTGCAATCTTATTTTTGACCTCTCACATGGAAATAAATAAGGGTAAAAGATGAAAAAGGACAATTAATGAAACTATTTTGCTTCAGCTAGATAGGAATTTTTTTAAGCGACTGCTTCACTAAAATATGAATGAAGGGAGTATTTTATTACATCTAGTTTATTATTATTATTTTGTTTTCTGAAATGTCCTCAAACGAAGAGAGTATTTTATTATTCTTATTACTATGTTGTTGTTGTTGTTGTTGTGCTCAAACAGCCCAACAGGTCCTGGCACATAGTCCTTTTGTCCTGGTTACCCTTACTGGTAGTCTGTGTCGTCTGTTTCCTCATTGGCATAGTCACTGCTACTTTCTATTTATGCATTTAGTATACTTACATTTTTGTTTTGACTTTTGAGTACAATGATTTTATGTTAATGGTGTGTCCCTGACTTTGTGGCATAGTATAGTATGCAAAAGATGCATTTCCTGTCCTCTATTAAGTGGGTTTATTGGAAACTTCTTTTCTTAGTATGGGTCTTTTGTTGGTCAACTATTTTAGATGCAACATCTTTTGTGGTTGGAGCTGCTTTAGCTGCCTGTATCCCCCTCTTTGTTTTTCATAGGAAATACCTGTATAGTCATTTGACACTTGAAATTTACCTCGGCATAGTGCAGGCATTGCTTTACAGACTTTCTGGGGATTACAATCCTTTGCATTCAGATCCAAAGGTTGCAGAAATTGGAGGGTAGCTTTTCTTTTTAGTGGCTTTCAAATACTAATTGGAAACGTTTATTTGCCTGTTAAGGCTGTATTACTGCACCCAATGAGCGTCTCACTGCTATAAGCTTAATTCTGAAATAGATGTCCATGCGTTTCTAAAGGTGCTTTGAATCTAATATTTACCTTCATACTAGTGTTATGATTTCAATGCCTATAATATCTGTGTTGATTTGAGTTCATATTGATCTTTCAAGGTTGGGATTTTGTAGATTCATGTCTGCATCAATAAAATATTTATGCGCATTTAGGAAAAAAAAATCATTTCCTGTTGATTGCATTCAATCTTTACGCATGCATCTATGGATGCTCTCTTGTTCCTTCTGTATCTTTTCCTTGGGGATAGATGTACTTGTAGATACTGAAATATTAAAATTGGGTGTTATGGCTAGATATTCTCGTCCTATATTGCATGGACTTTGTACACTCGGCTTTGCAGTGAGAGCAGTCATCAAATGCATATGTGGAGGAGATGAAAGTATCGTCAAAAGAATATCTGGCAGATTTCTACTGCATGTTTATCCTGGTGAAACCTTGATAACAGAAATGTGGCTTGATGGCCTTAGGTAAGTCAAAGTTGTGTATCGTTTAAGGATGATGATTGTGTCACTACACATGCGTAGACCGACCATTTATCATGGTGGGATCGATTCATTGATCATGGGTCTCACTCATAGATCAATGATTAAGTAAGTGTGTAGTAACACAATGCTGTGATCCTATCGTTTCCTGAAGTTTAAAGGGTAAAGTGTTCTTCAATGCTTTTTAAATGTGCAGTTTGTTTTCGTTTTCTTGGATTCTATTTTGTCTGTCAACAAAGGTACCTGAAAATGTGACAGAGAAATATGTTTTGTACTTGCAGGGTATTGTATCAGACCAAGGTGAGGGAACGGAAACGGGTTGTACTTACCGGGTTTGTGGATCTTACCCGGATAAGCTCGTCTCTCTAAATTCTTATGCAATTGGGAATGAAATAAGTGAGTTTGCCTCAGAGTTTCAAAGGTCATAAAGACTTGGTGCTTGGAAAATAATAGAATCTGTATATTTTGCTTCAATCTCATGTCATAACATATTTATATACCATTGATGGACCTAGACATCAATCGTTTGGTCTTATCGTAATCAATAATTTATAATCATGTGTATTGTTTTGATGTTGTGATAAACTAGAATTTTTGGTTAATGCATGGTGTTTTAGTTCTTGAAATTTAGAGGTTTTTCAATGCAAACTCCTTGCTTAGCCCAACTGTAGACAGACAGTGTTTTGTATTCTACCGCCGAGGATCCCTGTTGTGATGATTTTAGCCCTATGATATATATATATATTTTTTTATATTTTTTTAAGCTGGAAATTCCCATTTTACATATCCCTCCCACAGCAACCCTGATGTGGAAGGTGCACATCAAATGATCTTAACTTGTATTCTATGTGGCGTTTACAGTGTCAATGATTGTAACGACCCAAAACTCACTTTAAGGGTAAAATGGTAAAAGGGCATTTGACACATGCACTTTCCTCAAAAAAAGAAAAAAAAAAAAGAAAAAGAAAAAAGACACATGCACAATCCATAGCAATTGCTCTTGTCAGTCTCACCTCACAATGACATTATACCAGATTTTTCACGTAAGCATAGACGAAGAAAACAAGAATTAAAGAAGAGAGAAAAGATAAAACAGTCTCCGAAAAAGAATAT
Source organism: Gentiana macrophylla (assembly GCA_026214975.1). Taxonomy (NCBI): domain Eukaryota; kingdom Viridiplantae; phylum Streptophyta; class Magnoliopsida; order Gentianales; family Gentianaceae; genus Gentiana; species Gentiana macrophylla. The sequence continues at coordinate 40,107,133 of CM047806.1, read as the reverse complement.
GAACTAGTCGTGTTGCAATTAGTATGACTAATGTTGAACCGGAGGTACCGGGCCGGCAGTTCGGCCACCGTTCCAACATAGACAACCTCATTGTTTATAGACTCTCAGTGTTTCTACACTGTCATCCTAAAATCTATAACTACCATAATGACCATAACAAGATCCAAGTGGTATATTGATTTTTGTGAAAAGAGAGACGTTGCATATAGGAAGGCAGGGGTACGACCCAACCTAGCCTAGCGCTTGCAATTTTTGGTGGCCTTTTCACCGCCAATTCTTTCCCCGCCATATCCAGTCTGCTTTTTTTCCTCCTCCCATGAACACCATCTCAGCCTTGGAGACAAAAGGGGGTTCCAACCAGGATGAGGAAGAGATTTTTCTCGACAAGGATAGAGGCATGCCGATCAATAATTTCGACCAAGTGCCTCCCCTAGCCTCAGTCTAGTGTGCGATCGAGGGGTGGTGTCAACATTCTCAAGCAGCCAACACAGTTGACAATGTATTACTCATAAGAAGGTGAAGACGAGACTGATATTACTAATTTTCTTGCTACACCGGAAAAATAGAGTGGACCAGAGATTGACGACGATAGTGTTGAGATTCCTTTGGATCAGTGTGCCAAGTTATGGAGACCTTGGAGGTGGGCTATGATAACAAAGCTCTGTTGAAATAGTGTCCAAATCCAATCGGGTTGGACCGGATCCGACCGGGTTGGATCATTTCTACTACTTCTTTATGTTTATACATATGATAATTGGCTTTAATGTTATTGTATATTCTGTTTATCTATATGAACCAATTTGTGACCGTATATATGACTGTATATATGATAACGTTCCTAGTGTCAAACTGTGAGAGAGAAATCATAATAGTGATTATGATTGATGAGATCTCGACTCACTTAAAGGGTTTTATGCTTAAATGTCTCTAGTCGTATGTGCTATTAAAAGGGACATTAATAGTACGATCGGACTAGCATATATTGGATGTCTTCTATCTTATTGAAGGTTGGGTTAGATCTCGTCTATCAAAGTGTAGAGACACTTGGACTGTATGTGGACGTGTATTAGAGAATGCGTATGTTAGACTGACCCACTTACTCTATTAAATGTCGCACTATGTGGTGGTTGTGTAATTATCCTGAGACCGGAGTCTTCATGGCATCACGGTGTGGATTGTCATGCTTTGACACTATTGAAGTTTCCCTTCGCCATGGGGCGATCATGCGGTAGTGACTGGGTGTGATACTGAAGCATGCGTATGATTCATATCGCTCGTCCGGAAATCGCGTTTCCTATGATTAGGAGAAAATATCCGAAAGGGCTTTCTTATAAGGATTGTCTTACTCTCGTGAATCTTTGCAAAATGGAAGTAAATGAGTTACTTCGAGAGAGCATGATATCCAGATTATAAGATACGGTCGTTGATGCTTGACACTCGACGTACGACCGTATGGATATTGTAACAGTAATATGATTCTATTTACACGGTAACTGTTTCACATGAAAGGTAGTAGTCATTGTATTTGACTATTCCGATGATTATGGGTCACAGTGTGTTAAAAGACGCTATTCTGTGATTGTTAGGTATGAAGTGCATTTTCGTAATTTGCACTTTATGCCTACGGCCAACATATTCGGAAGCCTATCGGGTCACACGCATAAGAACATCTAGCCGGATTAAAATGAGGTTATAGTGATAACCAAATAGGGAAAGTTTTATCTCGACTATAAAGTGTTATAGTGATAAATTAATATGATGGTATTTATTTATTATGAATAAATTAAATACAAGATATTAATTATGTTGATTAATTAAATATACATATGATGTATATGTATGTCGAAATTATTTGTGTATATTGATACACATGTATTTTGCAAATTAATTAATCATAGCATTATATTAATTATGAATGTTCCGGATGCTAATATTAGGCTATTTGGAGGGCCAATTTCATGAGTATAAGATACATTTGGATTGTGCAATTTAATTAATGAGATTACAATATATTAATATTAGATATTAATTGATTTATGAAAAATAAATTTATGTTAATAAGATAAATATATTCAATATTAGATATTGTCATTTAATATAAGATATTAAACTAAATGAGATAAATCAATCAAATGTATTTTCCTTATTTTATTAGAAAATATTTTCTTTCTCCTTAATCTACACATAAGCTATTCCTATTGGGAATAGGAATGAAGGGGGCGCACCACACCTCTATTTAAGAGGAGGTTGCCTAGCTCTTTCGTACATCATAATTCCAAGAGACTAATAGTTCTTGTGAAAATAAGAGAGCTTCTTAGAGAGATTTTGAGAGAGAGAAAATGTCGGTCTAGCAACTGAGTTTTTCTGGTAGCAATCCATGATGGGATTCCGGCGAACTGTTCATGTGGATCACCGGTAGAGGCCGAACACTTGGGCGGCTTCGTGCAGAAACTACAACCGTAGACAAAGCGTCGATCCAATTGGATCAACCAAGGTATTCTCTTGTCTACTTCTATTATCCTTGTTGCTTAAATGAAGTCGATCTTGGTTAAAAGGAAATAAAATTTTGAATTCTCCTGCGTTCCCGCGTAGATTTCTAACAGTGGTATCGGAGCGAGCTTCGAGCTTAAGCAATAAGAATGTCAATTTGCGTAGTTGATTTTATCTTTTAAATAACGTAATTAAAAAATGAAAGATTTTTGATTCGCAAAACGATACGAAAAAAAAAAAAAACGAGATCGGGTGGTGCTCGGCCGACTAGCGGCAGCACCACCACCGGCGGCTGGTCGGCGGCGGCCGGGGGCAACCTGCTGCCGGCGTCGGTTGACTGATGAAAGATGGTGCATCTCCAAAATTTTTGTTTTTTGTATTTGTGATTCAATATGGTTCATAGTTGTGATTGATATCTCCTTTGTTTAGTTGTGTTATGTGGCTAACTAATGGTTCAAATAGTTTGGGACATTGGGATGCCGCATGACATTAACTAATATTGGCTATTTCCGAACTTCGCTTGTAATAGGCCAAGGCCATTTTCAAAATATTTGATTTTGAAAATGGCCAAGGGAGATGACTTTTGGTTTTGGAAACCAAAGACATCCATTTTGATTAAGAATCAATAGGAAAGAAACTAAAAGAGACCTAATTTTAATTTTGATTTAATCTAGAATAGTTCTTATCAATTAAAATTAAAATTGAAATTGTTTAAAATTAATAGTTAATTTTATTTCGATTAGAATCATTTAATTATTTAAATGTTGATTGATTACGCAAGTAGTTAAATTTTAATTTATCTTATTCATATGATATTAATGTATGGATTAGATATAGTAGATATAATATGGTTATATGGACCCCGATTGATCATGGACTCTACCGATAGAATAGATGTGAATGATTTATTTTTCTGTTGGTTTAAAAATTGTCCTAAGCCGTTATGAAGAACATGACCTAGTTTACTTTTTGCATTTATCCCATTCCCGTTAGCTCCCCCGTGTGCGGCGGGTGTATAAATTTATGGCTCGTTTGGATTGATGGAATGTAATGGAATGAGATGAATTTGTTGGAATAGAATGCAATAGAATGGAATGATATCTTTCCATTACTGCGTTTGGTAGGCAATGGAATGAGAATCGTTTTTCATTGCAGGATTTATTTTTTCATTCCATTCCGACCATTCCATTGGATTTTTGATGGAATGGAAATCATCTATTTTCATTCCGCTGGAATGAAAACACATTCCATTCTTCCGTTGCCAAACACGCCACATTGATGGAATAGAATGAAAAAAACATTCCATTCCATTCCATTACCACAAACCTAGGATGTCTTTTTTCACACCACAGTAAATCTACTACTACACCACACTTAAATGAAAAATGTGATATCTACTTGTTGCACCACACCTAGTATTTCAAGATTTTAAAATCTACATTCACACCATACAAAGATAAAAAAATATAGACTTGTGCTAAATATTTTTTATTACCTCCAGAATTTATTATTTGATTTCCTCCCACGTGCTTTTAAAATTAACAAAAATCCTCCATCTTCATCCTCTTCATATTCATCTTCCTAATTTTTTGCAGATGACCTTCATTCATCTTCATCATTTCATCAAATCTCAATCCTTCTATTGGGAATCCATTATCTCTCTTTTTTGGTTTCAATTTTACATTGAAATTTATCTCATTTTCTCCCATTTCGATCTGTTTTCTGTTAAGTTGAGGTTTTAATACAGATTTTTTCTTCCTCCCCAAATCTCAAGCTCTCTGCAACTTAGGGTTTTTATAGATATGTTCGTTAGTCCGGCTTTAAGGTGTAATGGGAATCCATTTGTTGAATCCAAAGAAATCATCGAAGAAAGACCATTTTGTGTGAGTTTGCTTGATTTATTGTTGCTGTGAATTTAGCTTCCCATATGGGTTATGATTTACTTCATTCTCCATTGATTCTGGTGCAAGCGGGCGGATACCCGTTTTAAAAACTTGTACCTTTCGGTGTTTTCATACGAAGCCGTTAGACATTCCTTGCTGGTTGTGCAGTCGGTTTTTCTATGGATTTTCCTGATTATCTTTCCGCGCTGCTACCGTTCGCCACCGTCGTCTCCGGTTGTGGTGAGTACGGAGATTTTCAGGAAGAAAAAGAAGCACTGACAAGAGACGAGGAGGATACTCTTAGACGTAGAGCATTAGCCGAGGCCTTGCAAATGGCTGTTGAGACGACGGATATGGAAGCAGAGACGACGGTGGCAGCGGAAGATAGATTTATGATTTAAGGGGCTGATTTGTAATAAAAAAAATTAATGTGGACTAAGAATCTTGCGGTGATTGGCCCACGTCATAACCGTCTGATTTTAGAGACAAGAGGTTTTCTATCACATAGAGATGTGAAATGTCAAAGAGTTGACTAGTCAACCAATGGAAGTTGCATGAGATGCGACCGGTAAGTGTACCCACCTTTCAAAATTGACCCGGTCGATCAGCCCATGTCGGGGATCGAGTCAACTAGATTGGATTCCATCAACTAAAATTTGTTGGAAAATTCTTGAAAGTCAATTGAGAGTAGTTGACTAGTGGAAGCAAAATAATAAATCAAAAGACCATTTTTGATTTTGCATCTATAAACAACAACACTCTTTTATCTTTATTTTATGTTGTAGTTTTCTAGCAAACTTTTATTTCTATGTTTTATTCTCGATTGTTAAAACCAAATTATATCGTAACCTTTTGAGAAACGTTCTCAAGTATGAATAAGTAATTTTAATCCTTTTAAAATAAGCAATGACAATAGCAACTTCATTGTAGTAATTAGAGACAAAGAGACTACATATTTGATGGAGTGCTCCAAGACTTTAATTATTAATGAAAACATAAGCTCATGATATGATTAAATCACTTGAAGTAAGTTTCAACGAATTAATCATATATTGGATACAGTATGTCATACGATGACAATTAATTCAAAAGTTGGATAAGAATGACCACACCAAATTTTGGAAAGGTTGTTTACAAAATTGTAAGACTTAAGTATCGACTTATTTCTTCAAATCATTGCTTGAAGGTTAATTAAATAGTTCATGTTTTGAATATAATTCAAAAGGCTAAATAAACTATCTAATAAACATTGGATTTTCTTTATGAAAGGAAATTAAAAACATAGCTCTTGTGATTTTTCGTAAGTCTTATGAAGACCGAAATAAGAAATATTTACAAGTGCTTAAGAGATTAAAAAGGAAAGTTAGGGCAGTGCTTAATAAGAGATCTTATCGAAGTCTCTGTTCTAGGAAAGTGTGTTATGATAAATCTATCTAAGTTCAAGTCAACTCTCAGATATATGATATCGTATGAGTATGATTAAATTAGAAAGATTAAATACGAGAATACACTAAGATACGAAAGTAAAACAAACGTTGTGACATTTTCGGTTTTGTGTTCTGAGTCTAGTAAACTGACAAATGAACTAAATAAATGTTATTGTGTTCCGGTTCTTATGAAGAACACGAGCTCAGTTGTTTGGATTTAGTAGACATATTCAATTGTAAGGAATAAATGTTATTCCGATAATGTTGAACGGTCATTGAATCTAACATTACTAGATTGAAGTCACTATATAGTCGATATAGGTGAAGAAATCTCAACCAAATGTTTGAATGGCTGTTATCATTGATATTTGTGGTTGTCCTAGATATAGACTCTCTGGAAGAGAAACATATAATCAAATGTCATTCTGATGATGTCTGAACCATGTGATTATGAATCATGTGGGTAATACGTATCTTATCTAAAGATGACTAAAATACCCTTTTATGAAAAGGTTATCAATTCTAGAAAAAATGTCTAAAGCCTAAACATATTGATGTTTGTTGGCTTATGAAAATTAATGTCACATATAAGTGTTTATTAATCTCAGTGACTAGAAATAGTTGAATGTTCTTAGTGAAGTACAACAATTCGGAAAGCCCGAAAAGTTTGAACTAGTATGAATATGAGATTGATGAACTACTTAGGAATTAATCTTCAATTGGATTGAAGCAATTAATACCTGAAGGGTGTTTCAAAAGTCTTCTGAAATAGAATCCGATTCTCCCTTGAAGGATACCATATTTGGGATACACAATTACATTGTATTCTAAAATGGAAACAACACTTTATATAATGGTGTGTCGTAAGCCATGCGAAGTATCCCTGACCTATTTCGGGATAGTGACCATATAAAATACATATACTTAACCGAGTTTCAAAGAATAAAGGTTGAATAAATTCCATATCAGATATGGAAGACGATAACATCAAATCCATCTTAACCGATGATTTAGGGTTGTCGTGTTTCTAGCAAGCATGCAACGTCTGAAAGGTTTGGAGCTTAGTATGACATGTGCAACGTTGTGGAATATCTTAGCTGGCACGCTGGATATTATTTACTTGCCCGTGGAGCAAAAGGTGTTTGTCTCCAAACATGCTATCTTCTAGAGAAGTGTTTCTTCCAAAAGAAACAGTGGGAGTAAATTGAGATCTCAAAAGGGTTTGAGAATCACAAAGAGATATTCAATCATTGGAACATGAGCATGCACCGTATAGCGATAAGGTGCAGAACACTGCTCAGCGCACACAAGTATTCTATGAGTCTACAGATGACAACACGCCTGAAAGGGCTACTAGTATGTTCATCTTAAAGAATGAAAATCTCGTGACTTATGCAAGAATGCTTGAAAGCAAGAAAAAGAGACATGGCTTGGAGCCATAATGTCTGAAGTAGATTCCATGAGTGACATAACAGGTTATGAACCTGGTCTGTCTTACCTGAAAGGAATGTCTCTAAAAGGTGTAGCATGTCTTTATGAAAGGTTGACATGATGGTAATACGATTGCCATAAGGCTAAGTTGTTGGCTGAAGGCTACGAGGTGTGAACCTTATGGTTACCTTTATGCTACCATCTACGCTTAAGTCTATTCAGATAGTGCTTGTTGCAGCTACGTATCATGGCTATATGATAGTGTTGAAAATGTTGGGCCAAAGGCTTGATGTTCATAGATGGTAACGTGATGTGTAAGCTTGCGAGATCCATTTATGGACTCAAAAAGTTTCTCTGTATAAGTTCTTTACGTTGACAATCAAAAGGTTTGATTCCATCAAAAAGAAAGATATGCCTAATATGCAAAAGGTTAGTGGGAGTGTCACAATTCTTGAGCAAAGTATTGGATATCCTTCTAGGAATTAACACCCCATGTCACAGTCAATTAATGTTTGGTAGTCCAAGGTCTTTATGAAAGTTCTTGGAATGGCAGTTCTTATTTGGAAATAAAATCTATAGTGATAGATTTAGAGGCTGCTTAACTATCACAGTTCACCCTTATAGATGAGATGCTAACATAGTTCAGCATAGATCATAGCAAAAGATACTGCTAGCGGTATTCTCGAGATCTATCTATGATAGGACGTCAGTCCTGAAGATAAGGTGAAAGATGATACTTATGGACGGTTCCATTTGCTTCTGCAATAGGATACATCATAAGTGTTGTGAGTTGAACCATATGTTCATACTGCATGAAAGTGATTCTGGTAAATGTCGAGGATACCCTTAAAGGTGTTAAGGATGGGTTCTTGGTTTACTGAAACTTGGAATCGAATAAACGTAGATATACAGATGTATACCCTAAGTCTTATGAAGATAGTGGGAGCTACAGTCTGGGTTTGCAGTCGCTTTGATTAAGTGATACAGTGAGCTAGAAATGTTCTTGGCTAGAAATCACTAGAGATTCTACAACTGGGCCAAAACACAGTACTGCGTTGGAGGCGCAGCGGGAGCAGTACATGGATCTAGAAGGTTCATTTCTGAGCCTTGTACGGTTCTTCCACCTTTACTATATATATGATATAATGGTGGATTCATTGCTTGAATCAAGGACCAGGGTCTCGTTAGAGATTCATGTGTGTGTTGATGCGTCTCTTTTTGGCTTAACCATTTGGAGCATGATATATAGATAGTCTTAGTCCCCACGGATAGTGATCCATTCACGCTTAGGTTCGGTTGCGAGTAATGCATGAGATTCTTGTGTTTCAACTTGGTCTTGTGTGTACGAGTGATTGGTTTTAGGCCAATTGTTGAAATAGTGTCCTAAACCCAATCGGGTTGGACCGGATCCGACCGGGTCGGATCATTTCTACTACTTCTTTATGTTTATACATATGGTAAATGACTTTAATGTTATTATATATTCTTTATATCTATATGAACCAATTTGTGATTGTATATATGATAATGTCCATAGTGTCAAACTGTGAGAGAGAAATCATAATAGTGATTATGGTTGATGAGATCTTGACTCACTTTAAAGGGTTTGATGCTTAAATGTCTCTAGTCGTATGTGCTATTAAAAGGGACATTAATAGTACGATCAGACAAGCTTTTATTGAATGTCTTCTATCTTATTGAAGGTAGGGATATATCTCGTCTATCAAAGTGTTGAGACAATTGGATTGTACGTGGACGTGTATTAGAGAATGCGTACGTTAGACTGATCCACTTACTCTATTAAGTGTCGCACTATGTGGCGGTTGTGTAATTATCCTGAGACCGGAGTCTTCATGGCATCACGGTATGGATTGTCATGCTTTGACACTATTGAGGTTTCCCTTAGCCATGGGGCGATCATACGGTAGTGATTGGGTGTGATACTAAGCATGCATAGGATTCATGTAGCTCGTCCGGAAATCGTGTATCATATGATTAGGAGAAAATATCCGAAATGGCCTTCTTATAAAGATTGTCTTACTCTCGTGGATCTTTGCAAAGTGGAAGTAAATGAGTTACTTCAAGAGAGCATGATATCCAGATTATAAGATACGGTCGTTGATGCTTGACACTCGACGTACGACCGTATGGATATTCTAAGAGCGATATGATTCTATTTACATGGTAACTGTTTCATATGAAAGGTAGTAGTCATTGTATTTGACTCTTCCGATGATAGGGGTCACGGTGTGTTGTTAGACGCTATTCCGTGATCGTTAGGTATGAAGGGCATTTTTGTAATTTGCACTTTATGCCTACGACCAACATATTCGGAAGCCTATCGTGTCACACACATAAGAACATCTAGCTGGATTAAAATGCGGTTAAAGTGATATTCAAATAAGAAAAGTTTTATCTCGACTATAAAGTGTTATAGTGATAAATTAATATGATGATATTTATTTAGTATGAATAAATTAAATACAAGATATTAATTTTATTGATTAATTAAATATACATATGATGTATATGTATGTCGAAATTATTTGTGTGTATTGATATACATGTATTTTGCAAATTAATTACTCATAGCATTATATTAAGTGTTATTTGTTTATAAGGACATGTTTTGGGACTTAAATAGGCACTTATGACACATTTAAAAGATCATTAGTTATAATGACAAAATAACACTTGTTGGACAAAATTAACCTCATCTCTAATTTTTTTAATATCTTTTTCACGTTTTTCAATTTGATAGGAAAAGGAACTCATGGCGTCAACCGATCTTCCTACGGCGAATTCTGGCCGGCTTCAACAACTCCCGCCGATTTTAATTTAAAGTCATATAATTTAGAGACGGATGTGATTTGTTCATACTATTTAGCCTTTTTATGTCAGGAACTCACTCTGTTTTTTAGATGCTTTATTCATGCTTTTTGGTTTCTTTTAATGCTTCAATTGTTTCTACTGGGTCAAGCTGTCTTTGTTTCTCTATTTTGCCTTTGAAACGAGTTCTATTGGGAATGTGCTTATTCTGATTGCAAAATATGTACTTTTAATTATCGGGTGTTGCTTTAGGTTTATTTTCCTATATTCTACGTGATTTTTTTTTTTTTATTTTGATTGGTATATGCTTTCAGGATCATTTAGTTTCTCTCTTGCTAGTTATCTTTTGGTTTTAAGCATGATTTTAGTAACTCTCTTCTTATTATCAAACTTTTCACCTTCTTCTTCTTTTTCAACTTAAAGCTCAATTCTTGATTCTTTTGGGCTGATGGGCTTGTCATCTTTGGTGATATCAGTGGATTTTAAATGGGATCCGTGGTGATTTTGGATGGGTAAAAAGTTGTGGGATTTGGGGAATTGGAGAGAAAATTGATGGTGGGTTTGTGTATGATTTGGAATAAAATTGATGCGGTGATATTGATGTCACTGCATTTACAGTTAGAGAATTGATACTGTGACATCGATGTCACTGCATATACAATTTACAAAGTTTTTGTTTTTGCAATTTGGGTGTTGATGTCACTTTATAAAATGTTGATGTTATTGTGTGTCGCTGCATAAGGTGTCATTTCATAAAATAAATTGTTGATGAAACGCATATATGATTGCCGATGTCACTACATAAATTGTTGATGTCATTCATATATGATTGCTGATGTCACTGCATAAAATGTTGATGTCACTGCATATCTGATTGCCGATGTCACTGCATAAATTGTAAAATGTTGATATCACTGCATATATATGATTGCCGATGTCACTGCATAAAAATATGAATTAAGGTGAAAGATTTATGTTGATCGTAGTTTTATATCAAAATATATAGCCATTTGAAGTCGATTTTATGAAGAAAAGAAATCGATTTTATGAAATTAAGTCGGAAAAATATCAAATGTCATCACGGTGTTGCTTCATCAAATGTCTCTGCATCCCGGTGATCACTACATCGCGGTGTCTTTGCATCGGGGGTGGCCACTTCATCACGGTGTCTCTGCATCGGGGGTGGCCACTACATCGCGGTGTCACTTCATCGCGATGTCTTTGCATTTATGATTGCCGATGTCACTACATAAATTGTTGTTGTCATTCATATATGATTGCTGATGTCACTGCATAAAATGTTGATGTCACTGTATATCTGATTGCCGATGGCACTGCATAAATTGTTGATGTCACGCATAAATGATTGCCGATTTCACTGCATATATGATTGTCGATGTCACTGTATATATGGTTAGTTAATCGGGGTGGTGACTGCATCGCGGTAGTCACTCCATCGCAATGGTTAATTAATCGGGGGTGGTGACTGCATCGTGGGTGGTCAATGCATCGGGGGTGGTCAATGCATCGGGTTGGGCAATGCATCGCGGTGGCCAATGCATCGTGGTTGTCGCTGCATCGCGGTGGTCAATGCATCGCGGTTTTCAATGCATTGCGGTGGTCAATGTATCGGGACAGTCAATGCATCACGGTGGTCAATGAAAAAGAAAAAAAACCACAATTTGAATGTCAAAAAAAAACCACAATTTGAACGTCCAAAAAAAAAAAAAAACCAAAAACAACGACAACTAGGGCTGAGCTTGGGTTGGGTAGGGTCGACTTGGGTTGGGTTTTTACATAGTATAAGCCGGGTTGGTTCAAGAAAAAACTAACCCAAACCAAACCAAATTACTATAAAACCCAATGGGTTGGTTCGGGTTGGTTTCGTGTTGGTTTGGGTTGGGTTTCGGGTTTTCATCCATAAAACATGCATATATAATAAAACTTTTATGCTATAAAATCCACACACATGTATATATCCAAATTTGAGTTCCATGTCATATGTTCATAACAATAATTGCTAAAGAAACCATTTTTTTAGGAAAGAAAACGTTAAAATTTGATAATTAAGAGTCCAACAACATGTAACAAACCAACAACATATAAAGATAATAATTAAAGACCGATAGTCATACATGGATTCTTTTTTCTGAAGAAAGGTCTTAGAATCGTAGACCGAAACTGAAAATGAAGTAATATCAGCGATATGAAAACATCATTTTACTTTGGACGGAATGCATACATACATATACATACATACATACATATATATATATATATATATATATATATATATATATATATATATATATATATACACACACACACACACACACACACACACACATATATATATATATACACACACACACACACACACACACACATATATATATATATATATATATATATATATATATATATATATATATATATATATATCGGGGTGGGTTGGGTCAATCCGGAAAAAAAATAAAAAAACCAAACCAACCCAAAAAGCTTTTGGTTCGGGTCAAAATCCAACCCAAAAAATTTGGGTTTCAATTGGTTTGAGTTTTTGGGTTGGTTCGGTTTGGGTTTTGGGTTGGATTGGGTTCATTGGGTTTTCTGCTCAGCCCTAACAACAACAGCGTTTCAAGAAGGAAAAAAAATTAAAAAAAATCCCGCCTGTTCCTTGCTCCCTCTTTTTTTTTCCTTCATTAAGGGTATTTGGGTCTATCTACCTAATTTTTGTCCTTATAACTAAGTGTTTGTTTTGGATGTCTTTTTTTGCCTAATTAAGTCCAATATGTGTCTTTTCAATAATTGTCCCTTATATTAATTATGAATGTTTCGGATGCCAATATTAGGCTTTTTGGGGCGCCACTTTCATGAGTATAAGATACACTTAGATTGTGCAATTTAATTAATGAGATTACCATTGTTGGTCCCTTGAAAAGGTTTTGGTTAAGTTTAGAGGGGGGAGGGGGGTGAATAAACTTAACACTTAAAACTTTTAGAGTTAACAAATTCAAGAACTTCAAGACTGCGATACTTGATAGTCTCACGACTCCTAAGTCTCTTGAATTTGTGCAATGAATTATATCAAAAATTAAGCCTTAATACTTGTTGATAAATATGATACCAAGTATTAGATACTCAGTAGTGTATGTGTGTGAATTCAGTTGCTAGATTCAGTAGGTTGATGTGTTATATAAACTAAATGCAGAATATAAATGCAGAAAGTAAATAGGCAGATTTTATAGTGGTTCCAGATGGTGTAATCCTGTCATTCCACTCTTCTCCTGTGATGTTGGAGGTAATTCACTAGAGAGATTCTTGAGATAGCTGTTACAAAAATCCCTAAGATGTTTGTCCTTCACCAATAGCTATGGCTTCACAAACCGAAAACTAGGAACATGTAGGATTCTTTGCTCCAAAGTCTTCCACTGGTCCTTGAAGGGTAGGATTGCCTCTTCACGGCTCCACCACAAACAATGATCTTTCACACAGATGTGCTTTTTCTTGTCTTCAATGATTTCTTGTAAAAGAAAGTTTGAATCAAGTAAATGATTCGATTCTGGCAAAGAGCTTGATCAGGATGATATGATCAGTAGCTTGCAGTCATCAAGTGTGTAAACTTGATGTAGCTTGAAAGCAGATTACGCTTGAAGATTTTCTCTGGATCAGTAGCTTTAAGCTCAGTAAGTTCAACAGGGTGTTTTTCTTGATTAGAAATCGAAGCTCAGGATTTTTCTCTTATATTTCATCACTTGTATCTGAATTATGAGCTCTCTATTTATAGGTCGGAGTCCTTATGACTTGTATTTGAAATTCAAATATAGCCGTTCCAGATTTTGTCCCATTTGACTTGCTTTCTGTCACTGTTCATAGTACTAACACAGTCAGAATGCTTTTTGACAATGATGTCTGATCTGTCCACCCTTTGACTTGTAACCATTGGATAAAGTCCGAATCATCCTAACGTCCTTTTAATCTCAACCATTGATTTGTTTGATAAAATCGAGAGGTTGTTGGTCATCCTTATCCATGTTTTCTTCCAATGTAATCTTGAATAAATCGAGGTATACGTATCGTTGAGGTTTATGAGTCTCATTGAGACATATATCGGTCAGCTGAACCATATTTTGCTAACTGTCTTTTATCTAACTTTTATTTATGAAGTTAGATTACACCTTTTTGCATATAACTAAGTTCCAATCATCATCCAACTTATGGAACTTAGACCTTGTACACAAGGTATATGTAATCAGTTTAGGTCATCACAGACTTCCCTAAATTATGATTCCATATCCTTGACTTTAATTACTAAGTTTGATCCCTTAGCCTTCATTAGCGAGTTTGAGCCCTCGGCCTTTTCGATTTCAAGAGGTTCCTGGTAAGTCTCATCTGCCTAGCTACCCTCTTGACTAGACTAGTCTGGCGATATAAGTCGGTGACCTTTACAGTGCTTGTTTGATCAAACCTATACAAAGATCAAACTCTAATAAACTTATACATTTGATCTAGACATCTTTTTGCCTTTGCTCTATTACAGTTAGTCTGGCACTCATCACTAAAACTTAAAAATTAGTCCAACAACCATATATTAATATTAGATATTAATTGATTTATGATAAATAAATTTATGGTTATAAGATAAATGTATTCAATATTAGATATTGACAATATCTTAGATTTATTTAATATAAGATATTAAATTAAATGAGTAAATCAATCAAAGGTATTTCCTTATTTCATTAGGAAAATGTTTTCTTTTTCCTTAATCTACACAGAAGCTATTCCTATTGGGAATAGGAATGAAGGGGGCGCACCACACCTCTATTTAAGAGGAGGTTGTCTAGCTCTTTCGTACATCACAATTCCAAGAGACTAATAGTTCGTGTGAAAATAAGAGAGCTTCTTAGAGAGATTTTGAGAGAGAGAAAAGGTCGGTCTAGCAGCCGAGTTTTTCTGGTAGCAATCCTTGATGAGATTCCGGTGAGCTGTTCATGTGGATCACCGGTAGAGGCCGAACACTTGGGGGGCTTCATGCAGAAACTACAACCGTAGACAAAGCGTCGATCCAATTGGATCAACCAAGGTATTCTCTTGTCTACTTCTATTATGCTTGTTGCTTAAACGAAGTCGATCTTGGTTAAAAGGAAATAAAATTTTGAATTCCGCTGCGTTCCCGCATAGATTTCCTAACAAGCTCCTGGGTCGAAACATTTCCTACCGAATACTCCAGAAACAATTGTCTTATCTATGGTGTTAACATGGTGGTATTCAGATGATTGATCTGGACCTTGGCTATTATGTAATCCTATTCACCCGGAAAGAAGACTACGAAGGTGCTTTGACAGAGGGCCCGTAGGTCATCCATAGTCATTCTCTCGCGGTTTCAAAATGGAGACCCTTCTTCGTTCCATCGAATAAGAAAATCATCACCACTTTAATCTGGATTCGGGTCCGTCAAATGCCCCATGATATATTTTAGGAGGACAACCTAGCAGACTTGTCCAAGAAAATAGGTAAGCCGATTAAAATCAATTTTCATACACAGTTCGGAACGAGAGCTCTAGTTTTGCTCGTATTTGCATTGAGGTGGATTTTAATCACGCCCTTCGTACTCACCTCATTTTCCATGGACATAAACTTAAAATTGAGTATGAATGTTTACATATGGTCTGGTTTGAGTGTGTTAGATTTGGCCACAATAGTCAGAACTTTCCTTGAAAGGTCAATCCAGAACCTTCTCTCACTATGAATCCAAATCCAAGACAACAACAACCAAATCCCCAGTTAATTGTCCCGACACCTGAAAGACCATTTGGTCCATGGATGCTAGCAACAAATAGGAGGAGAGCTTCAAATGAGGGGCGAAATGGCAATAGAGGCCAACATCAATAACAACGTAACTCGGGTGTTAGCACATATCAGCAAAATGCTGATGAACCCACCTTCAACGGGGGCAGACCATATGGATCAAGATTTGATATACACACAAACGAAGGAGTGAAAAAGGAGAGAATTCAGGTAGAGGATGTAAACCTTACTGATGAGGTCCGGGAAATTAAACGTAGAACGGAATAAGTTCCTCAGTATGAGAGAAGTCCCTGTCGATGTCCATCGGGTCCAAGAATGATGTCGCTAAATTGAAACCCAAATGCAAAGAGTTAGCCAACCACTGTGAAGGTGACAATGCCTTACTAGCCGAGTCCCTTCCAATTCACCAGGCCCTTATCGGAGATTGTTAATGTAGTCCCTTGTTACAGTATACAGGCTGAAGGGAATGCTGAGTGCAGTCACCTTGCTGACAGTATAAGGACAACACCTGCTGAACTACTAACAGGATGAGGTCAGTAGCCTGCTGATCAATTCAGTATGATGTAATCTAGAAAATGGTTATTCAGTTATAGTATGTAGTAACCGTTTGTAATTAACTTCTAACTAATTCATGAGCCATATGAAGTTATAAATACCCCATGATCAGCTATATTGTAAACTTAACTTGTAACTTTTACTTGATCAATAACAATTCCGCATTTTATTTTTTGAGTTTATAATTCTATAAGCTTCATTATGGTATTAGAGCAGAAATTTAAGAATTTCTGAATGCCTTCCTGCATTTTCTCTCCAATCTTTGAAGAATCTTGAGAGTGTTCTTCACTTTTTTGAGATTTCAGTTTCTTGAGAGTAAACTGTCATCATTTCTCTGTTTCTTGAGCAGTTCTTGATCATTTTTTCACATTCATTATTGATTTGTGATTAATTCTAAAGTTCTTGATAGCCATGGCAGCTAAGAAACAAGAAATAAGTCCATCCAGTCCATTCTATGTTCATCCTTCTCTGGTTCTTGTTCATCCATTGATGAATGACAATAACTATAATCCATGGAAAATGTCCCTGGAGATGGTGCTGATCACTAAGAACAAAATTGGCTTCATAGACGGTACAATTAAAAGGCCAGAAGTAGACTCAACAGACTTTCATGCATGAAGACAGTGTGATACAATGATTAGATCATGGATCTTAAATTCTGTTGAAAACACCATTGTACAAAGTTTGATGTATTTAAAGAATGCACATGCAGTTTGGAAGAATCTTGTAGCAAGATTTTCAAATGTTGATGCCTTAAGACTTTTAGATCTTCTTGAAGAAATGCATCTGCTGAAACAAGACACAGATTCTGTGAATCAATATTTCACAAAGCTAATGATTCTTTGGGAAGAAATCAAGACTATTAGACCTGTTACAGTCTGTTCTTGTGATCCTTAATGGCATTGCAATGCAATTAGCACTCTGATGGATCATATGGAGGCCGAACATGTCATAAAATTCCTTATAGGTTTGAGGGATGAATTTGAGCCAATGGTCTCACAGGCAATGTTGATGGTTCCCTCTCTAGAAATTCATGATGCCTTTGCAATGGCAATCAAATTTGAAAGACAAAAGTTGTATGTGGATAACAAGGCCAATAATCAAGGTTCCATGGTTTTCTTGTCACAAAAGAATGGACAGGGACAAAATCAAATTGTCAGCAGACCTAACTCTACTGCAAATCCCAGACCTAAAAATTCCAAAAGATGCAATGTAGCTTCTGTGGATTTAATGGTCATACTGAGGAGACTTGCTACAAGAAGCATGGCTTTCCTCCTGGTTTCAAGTCAAAAAGAGCCAATATGGTAGAAGAGGAACAGTCAGCATAAGAAGATCAAGGACCAGGTAGGTCTGCTGGACTAGGGTTTCCCAATCTTACTATACAACAACTTGACAAGTTGATGGCTCTGCTGAATGATCCTCCTAGACATGCAAGATTTTCTGTTGGTCAACCGGCTGATATTGTCACACATTACTCACCTGCTACAGGAACATGTGCTCTAAATTTACTAAGATCAAATACAATGGATCCTGGACTCTGGTGCCACATATCACATTGTAGGATCATTAGATCTATTAAGCAATCCCAAACCTTCATCTGGTATAAAAATGGGGCTGCCTAATGGAAATAATGTCTCTGTCACTCATAGAGGCCAAGTAAGGGTAAACCCTCAATTGGTCCTACATGATGTGTTTTTGCATTCCTGGTTTCAAGTATAACCTTTTATCTTTACCTTATTTTATTAATCATACAAAAGATGCAGCTATTTTTTCTGCTAACAAGTGTGTTTTGCAGGACAAGAACAAGAAAATGATTGGTTCAACTGAGTTACACAGAGGACTCTATATCATGGATCAACCAATAAGACTTTATGTTTTCAATGCTGTAGAGAATCACACTTTATCTGATATATTAGATGATGCTCTTTTATGGCATTACAGACTAGGGCACTTGCTAGGTAAAAGACTGCAAGTCATTAGTTCACAGTCTGCTGATTCAACTTTTTTAATCACGATCTTTGTTATATCTGCCCTATGGCTAAACTGAAGAAAAATCCTTTTCCTTTAAGTACTACTGCTGTAAATGCTGTTTTTGACCTTGTCTATTTGGACATCCAGGGTCTCTTAAGACAACATACTGTAAATGGACAACAATATTTTCTTACTGTTGTAGATGATTTTTCTAGATTTACTTGGGTTTTTCGTATGAGGCACAAATCTGAAGCCTCTGACCTTGTTAAATCTTTTGTTAAAATTTGTTTCTACTCAATTTCACAAGATTATTAAAGTAATTAGACCTGACAATGGTGCAGAATTTTAACTCACTGACTTTTATGCTCAGTAGGGTGTCATACATCAGACATCCTGTGTAAGTACACCTGAGCAAAATGGTATTGTTGAAAGGAAACATCAGCATTTGCTGAATATGGCAAGAGGTTTGAGGTTCCAGAGTAATCTACCCATTGAATGTTGGGGTTTCTGTTTTTTACATGCTGTAAAGTTGATTAATGCTACACCCACACCAGCTGCTAAAGGAAAGCACTCCACATGAAGTGCTTTATGGCACTAAACCAGACTATTATGTGTTTAAATTTTTTGGTTGCTTAGTATTTTCTTGGAAACTTCAGCAGTATAGAACAAAATTTGACTCAAGATGTAGAACTTGTGTCTATCTTGGGAATTCAAATACATCTAAGGGTGTTATTTTCTTAGACATTACCAACAAAGATATCTTTGTTGCTATAAATACTCAATTTCTTGAGACTTATTTTCCTTTATTTCAACAGGTGTTAGGCAAGGCTAGATATCTTGCTGACATGCCTGTTCCTTTACCAGTAATGGACACTTTTGATGATCTGCTGAATGAATCAGCAGACCAACCAAACTAAGAAGAACCACCAGAATAAGAAAATCACCAACCTTTTATCAAGGGGGTGCTCACAATGTTCAGCAGACTTCACACCCGTTGAGTGCAGTCATGAGTTTGTACAATCTCTCAGCAGACTATGCCAGATTCATTAATGCCATTGATGCTGTTAAAGAGCCTAAAACTTACAATCAAGCCATTAAGCATGATGAATGGAAGAAGGCAATGCAACAAGAAATTGAAGCTACATAGGAAATAGTTGATTTCTCCCCGGGCAATAAACTCATTGGGTGCAAATGGGTGTACAAAATCAAACACAACCCTGATGGTTCACTAGAAAGATACAAAGCTAGACTAGTAGCAAAAGGCTACACTCAAACATATGGGATTGATTATCAAGAAACCTTTTCCCCTGTTGTCAAAATCACAACAGTTAGAACATTACATGCAGCAGCAACCAACAATTGGCATCTACATCAAATGGATGTCAACACTGCCTTTCTGCATGGATATTTACATGAAGAAGTATATATGCAGTTACCCCCAGGTTGTGCAGCAACCAAACCAAATCAAGTTTGCAGACTTACTAAGTCATTAAATGGCCTCAAACAAGCCAACAGACAATAGAACTGCAAGCTAACTGAATCTTTGGAATCTCAAGGATTCATTCAATCCAAAAATGATCACAGCCTCTTCACAAAAGGATCATGACAATCTTATTGATATATGTGGATCACATCATAGCTGCTAGCCCTAGTGAAGAGTTAATTCAGCAAGTCAAAAATGCTCTACATCAGCAGTTCACCATCAAAAATATTGGAAAATTGAGATATTTCCTAGGCATTGAGGCTGCTAGATGTCCAAAAGGTATATCCATTTCACAAAGGAAATACACCCTTACCTCCTAGAAGAATATGAATTTTTGGGAGCCAAACCTGCTAAGACACCTATGGAGTCCAAGCAGACTTTACAGCATGGTGATTCACCACTTCTCGAAGAAAACACTGCATACAGATCACTAGTGGGCAAATTTATTTACCTCACTTTTACTAGACCAGATATTGCTTTTGTAGTACAACAACTAAGTCAATTTCTGGACACCCCTACTGAAAATCATATGAAGTCAGCTTACAGACTGCTGAGGTATTTGAAGACTAACCCTGGTCAAGGCATCATATTCCCAGCAGACAACAACCTTGTACTCAAAGGTTTTTCAGACAGTGATTTGGCTGGTTGTCATGAAACAAAAAGATTAGTATTAGGTTATATGATGTTTCTAGGAGATGCTCGAATATCTTGAAAGGCCAAGAATCAAAAAACTATAGCTAGAAGCTCATCTGAGGCTGAATACATGGATATGTCAAATGAAGTTTGTGAAATTCAATGGCTGATTTATATGCTCCAAGATTTGCAGGTTCCACTTCAGTTGCCTGTTGTCTTATTTTGAGACAATGCCAGTGCAATGCACATTGATCACAATTCAGCCTTTCATGAAAGGAGAAAACATATTGAAATTGACTGCCATGTTGTGAGAGACAAAGTCAAATCAAGACTTGTAAAACTTCTTCCAGTCAACACAAAGGAACAAGTAGCCGACATTCTTACCAAGGCCTTGGATGCACCTATTTTCTCCCATCTACTAGACAAATTGGGAATTTCAAAGATCTTCCAAAGTTCAAGTAGCTGAAGGGAATGTTGAGTGCAAGCTGTTCATGGACCACTCTCTCACTTGATGGGGGTGTTACAAAGATATCAGTGAAGGAAATGCGAGTGCGATCACACCTGCTTGTGAGATAAGGACGGCGACTTCTTTGAACTACTAACAAGATGAGGACAACAGCCTGCTGCCTGCTGATGAATTCAGTATGATGTAATCTAGAAAACGGTTATTCAGTTATAGTATGTAGTAACCGTTTGTCACTAACTTCTAACTGATTCATAAGGTGTATGAAGTTATAAATACCCCATGATCAGCTACATTGTAAACTTAACTTGTAACTTTTACTTGATCAATAAAAATTCCACATTTTATGTTTTGAGTTTATAATTCTATAAACTTCATCAGCCCTAAACCCAATCGGATTGGACCGGATTCAACCGGGTCAGGTAATTTCTACTACGTTTTTATGTTTATACATGTAATAAATGACTTTTCTGTTATTATATATTTGTTCTTTTAACAAATAATATGATATTGTGTTTATGATAACGTCCCAAGTGTCAAACTGTAATAGAGAAATCATAATAGTGATTATGATTGATAAGATCTCGACACACTTTAAATGATTTGATACTTAAATATCTCTAGTTGTATGTTTTATTAAATGAGACATTAATAGTACTATTAAACTAGCACGTAGTAGATGTCTTCTATCTTGTGAAGATAGTGATAGATCTCATCCATCGAAATGTAGAGACACTTGAACTGTATGTGGACGTGTATTAGAAAACACGTACGTTAGATTGACTCGCTTAATTTATTAATTGTCGCACAATGTGGCGGTGTGCAATATCCTTAGACCGGAGTCTTCATAACATCACGGTGTGGATTGTCATGCTATGACACTAAGATTTTTTTTTTCAAACAAGAAGACTCGTTTTTTTGTCACAAAAAAGACAAAATCCGGGGAGTGGAGTCTTACTATCTCTTCAAGTTGGAAAACTGTCAAGGAGCACCCCATCTCGTGGCATTCCCACACCAGGGCCCTCATTGTTTTGGTAGGAGCCACTTGAGGATGGCTGCCTCTTCCCATCTTTGTTGGAATCTTCTTCTTCCAACATAAGACAAAGATTTTTCAAACTTGGCTCAACTGCTAGCCAAGAGTTCTCCTCCTCTTTTTCAGGACATTTCCACTTAGACATGAAAAATCTAGCATCAGCATCAAAGCCTTTTGGCTCAATCACAACTTGCTTTTTCTTGATATTAATATTTCGAGTTCTTAGGGCTGTGGAGAGACCGGGAGCAGCTTCGGTTTTAGTGTCTACCAGATTATCTTCATCTACATGCATGCTAGGATACATGCTACTTATCTCTTATCCCATGGGATACCAATCTAGCAATAAGAATTTCCTCAGGCTTTCTTCACAATCCTTGCCCAAAATGCCTTGAACCTTTTTTTTCTTAATTTTGGGGTGCCTCTTGACATTCTTCACTTTGAATCTGCTTGCCTTTTCTTGAATATTCTTCTTTCAAACGTTCGTCCTCTCGAATATTCTTTTTTTAAACCTCAAGTTGTCTTGAAAATTCATCCCAACTTTTATCTCCTCATTTCATGCTTCCTTATTGAGGGTCCGGGTTCTTTGTCAGTAAAGTGACTTAAACTCTACATCTGGTGGAACTAATCTGGAAGTCAGCAGAGTGATGGTCTGCTGAAGAAGTGTATCCAAGTCTGTGAAAGTCAGCTGAGAAGTCTGCTGAGCTTTCTTCTGTATCAGCAGTCTGCTGAGGATCAGCAGAGTGTTTTGGATATAGCTGAGTTCTACATCGGGGCAATGATGAGCTGAGTTGTTTCAGCATAGTGACACAACATCTGGGGCATTTATGGCAATCTGACAAAGATTCTTAACAGTTAGGGTTTAGGGATCTGTACCTATAAATACCAACTGTATTGGTCATTATAATGTGTGTAGTCCGTCTGAAATTCAGTGCATAATAAAATATCTCTTTTCTGTCCGTGGAGTAGTCGGCACAACGCTGGAAACCACATTAAATCATGTGTTCTTCTTGTTTCTATTATTTCTGTGTGATTGTTTATGTTAGATTGCATCTGTTAATTATCTATCTTGCATCTGGATTCCCTATACTGTTATAACAAATTGATATCAGAGCGTAGGTTCTGGGAATCATCTGTACGAATGAATTTTATCTTCACCAAGTCCTTTACCGGTGCTAGGAATCTGTGATAAAATTTCTGTTCCATGGCAAGAAAGATATCTGCAGTTAACGTAAAAATTGACAAATTTACAGGAAGAAACAATTTTAGTCCGTGGCAAATCAAGATGCGGGCCTTGTTGAAACAACAAGGGTTATGGACTCTTTTATCTGGTAAAGGAGATGCCAGTTCAGCAGATTCTTCCAGTCTGGAAGAGAAAGCACATTCAACCATTATATTGTGCTTATCCGATGATGTTATCACTGAAGTTTCTGAGGAAGACACAGCTGCCAATTTATGGGCAAAGCGTGAAATCCTTTATATGACTAAGTCATTAACCAACAAGTTGCTGCTGAAGCAGAGACTGTTTAGTCTGAGGATGCATGAAGGAGGCATGCTGAGGGATCATCGGGATCAGTTGAACACAATATTACTTGATCTCAGGAATATTGATGTTAAAATTGAAGATGAAGATGTAGCCCTAATCCTGTAGGTATCATTACCAAGTTCATATGAAAACTTTGTGTAGACCTTCATAGTTGGGAAAGATACAGTGGCTTTAGAGGATGTAAGGGCAGCCTTGCATGCCAGGGAGCTGAGACACAAGGTAGCGAGAGGAATGAGACAATCAGTTCTTTGGACTAGTAGTCGATGAGTGAGAAGTGGGAAAGGGCATGGACATAAGAAGAAATCCAAGAAGGGTTGTTCCAAAGGTCCTAAGCCCACATATGTCAGTAATTACTGTAAAGAGCAGGGGCATTGAAAGTCCAATTGTCCAAAGAAGGGAAGGAAGCATGAGAACAATTCTGGCACAGCAGCTGTGGCTGCTGAGCATTCTGATGAGGATCTGGTTCTAGTTGCTGGGGATTCAACACATCATGCTGATGTTTGTATCTTAGATTCTAGAGCATCGTATCATATTTTTCCCCACAGGGAGTGGTTTTCCACATATGAGAAGATAGATGGTGATCATATTTCTATGGCAAACAGCAAGGTCTGTAAGATAGTGGGAATCGGCTCAGTCAATTTGAGGACAAATGATGGTAGATTTTGCACACTGAAAGATGTTAGACATGTTCCACAGATGACCAAGAATTTGGTATCTCTCAGTCTACTGGACAACAAGGGGTTCAATTTCAAGGAAGAAGGTGGAGAGCTGAATGTCTACAAAGATTCAGCTGTGGTCCCCAAAGGTATCAAGAATGGAACCTTGTATATATTACAAGGCTATACTGTATCTGGCTCTGCTGTTGTGGCATCCTCAACAGTTCATCAGTCACAGCAGATTCAATTGTAGCACGAGACTTGGTCACATGGGTGAAAGAGGAATGCAAGTCCTTTCTTCAGCAAGTTTTCTTGGGGGATATAAAGTCAAGAATCTGGACTTTTGTGAGCACTGTGTGTTTGGGAAGCTACATAGAAGCAAGTTCTCAACATGCATACACAGTACAAAGGCATCACTTGATTATATCCATTATGATTGCTGGGGTCCATCAAAGGTGGAATCATTGGGTGGTCACAGATATTTTGTGTCATTCATAGATGACTATTCAAGAATGACTTGGGTGGTGATGATGAAACACAAGATTGAGCATTCAATAGTTTCAAATAGTGGAAGGCTCTAGTGGAAAATTAGACAGGCAAGAAAATCAAAAGGCTCAGAACAGATAATGGTCTGGAATTCTGCTGGTCAGAGTTTGATACATTATTTAAGGATGAGGGTATTGCCAGACATCGTACAGTCAGGAATACACCTCAGCAGAATGGTGTAGCTGAAAGGATGAATCAAACTCTTCTAGAGACGGCAAGATGTATGCTCTCTAATGCTGGTTTATCAAGGAGATTTTGGGCAGAGGCTGTAACCACAACATGCTACTTAATCAACATGAGTCTCACACAAGGATCAATCTCAAGACACCATTTGAGATGTGGTCAGGCAGGCCTGCTGACTACTCAGTTCTAAGGGTTTTTGGAAGCACAGTTTACTATCATGTGAATGAAGGGAATCTGGAACCAAGGGCCAAAAATGGAGTGTTTATGGGTTATGGTGATGGAGTTAAGGGTTATAGAATTTGGTCATTAGCAGAGTCCAAGGTCATACACAGTAGAGTTGTGGTCTTTGATGAAAATTCTATGATTAACTCATCAACGGGGAGGTCTGCTTAATCTGAAACCAGTGCTGAATCTGAGAGGGCTGAGAAACATATGGAGCTTCAAGTGGAATCAGTTGATATGCAACAATCAGCCGATCCAAGTCAGCACTCATCTGATCTGGTTGCTGAACTAGAGTCTAATCCAAACCAGTCTGCTGAACAAGGGTCAGCAGAGCATCAAACATGGAACATTGGTCAGCAGAGTATAGCCGTCAGCAGGGCTAGAAGATCAAATGTTGGGGTACCTCCCAAGAGGTATGGTTTTGATGATATGGTTGGATATGCACTTCAAGTTGCAGAAGAAGTGGATGGTTTTGAACCTTCTACTTACAGGGAAGCAGTGACATGTTCTTAAGCATCTCAATGGCTTGCTGCCATGGGAGATGAAATGGAGTCATTATTGAAGAATCAGACTTGGGATCTAGTTAAACATCCAGCTGATAGGAGAGTGGTTACTTGTAAGTGGATCTTCAAAAAGAAGGAAGGAATGACTGAGGCAGAAGGGGTCAAGTATAAGGCACGTTTGGTTGCAAGAGGGTTCAGTCAGAAATAAGGGGTAGACTTTGATGAGATATTCTCACCAGTGGTCAGACACACTTCAATCAGAGTGTTACCAGCAATGGTGGCACAGCAGGATCTTGAACTTGAGCTGTTATATGTGAAGACAACCTTTCTACATGGTGAGGTAGATAATGAGATATACATGACTCAGCCAGAGGGATTTCAAGTTCCTGGCAATGATGGTTTTGTGTGCAAGTTGAAAAGGTCCTTGTATGGACTAAAGAAGGCTCCTAGACAGTGGTATAAAAGGTTTGACAGTTATATGATCCAGTTGGGTTACAACATGTGTCCTTATGACTGTTGTGTGTATCACAGTCAGATGAAAGATGGATAAAAAATCTATCTTGTTATGTATGTAGATGATATGTTGATAGCTGCTGAAAAGAAGTATGATGTTCAAGATCTAAAGAACCTTCTCAGTGCTGAATTTGAAATGAAAGATTTAGGTGCAACCAAAAAGATTTTGTGGATGAAGATCTGGAGAGATAGGAGTCAAAAGAAGTTGTTCTTGTCTCAGCAGGGTTATATTTAGAAGATATTGGCCAGATTTGGCATGTCTGCTGCAAAACCAATAGATACTCCTATGGCATCTAATATTCATTTGTTTGTTTATTCATAATCAGCAGAGGAGTAGGAGTATATGTCAAAAGTTCCATATGCTAGTGCAGTTGATAGTCAGATGTATGCCATGGTGTGCACTAGGCCTGATCTGGCTCAGGCAGTCAGTGTTTTCAGCAGGTTTATGGCTCAACCTGGAAAGGAACATTGGAAAGCTGTGAAAAGAATGTTCAGGTACCTTAGGGGTACAACTGATGTTGGTCTCATTTATAGAGGTGATGCTCAAGGTCTGATCACAGGTATTGTGATGTTGATTATGCAGGTGATGTGGACAGTAGGAAATCAATGAATGGTTATGTTTTCACTTTGGGGAATTCAGTTGTCAGCTGGAAAGCAACTCTTCAGGCAACAGTGACTTTATCAACCACTGAGGCAGAATTTATGGCTCTTACTGAAGCAACCAATGAAAGTATCTGGTTGAAGGGACTAGTCAATGATTTGGGGCTACATCAGGATCAAGCAGAGATTTATTGTGACAGTTTGAGTGCAATTTGTCTAGCTAAGGATCAGGTTCATCATGAGAGAACCAAGCATATTGATGTGAGATATCATTTTCTAAGGAATGAGAAGAGGGTTGTAGTGAAGAAGATCAGTACCAAGGAAAACCCTGCTGATATGTTCACTAAACCAGTTCAGCAGAACAAGTTTCAGTTGTGTCTGGACTTGGTGAATACTCAAAGCTTATAATCTGGAAATCTGGAAGCTCAGCTGAGGGTAGGTCAGTTGAGTGGATTCTGTGGAGTAATCTGGTACATTATCTGTTTATGCAATCTGGTTGACTGTGAATGAGAGTTCAAGTCAAGGTGGAGATTTGTCAGCAAAGTGACTTAAACTCTATATCTGGTGGAACTAATCTGGAAGTCAGCAGAGTGATGGTTTGTTGAAGAAGTGTATCCAAGTCTGTGAAAGTCGGTGGGAAGTCTCTTTGAGCTTCTTACGATATTAGTGATTTCTTTGGAGGTCATCTATTTGGAGGATGGTCTGTTGAGGATCAGCAGAGTGTTTTGGATACATCCGAGTTCTACATCGGGGCAATGATCAGCTGAGTTGTGTCAGCAGAGTGACACAACATCTGGGACATTTATGGCAATCCGACAATGATTCTTGGCGGTTAGGGTTTAGGGATCTGTGCCTATAAATACCAACTGTATCGGTCATTGTAATGTGTGTAGTCCGTCTGAAATTCAGTGCATAATAAAATATCTCTTTTTTGTCCGTGGAGTAGTCGGCAAAACGCCGGAAACAACGTTAAATCCCGTGTTCTTCTTGTTTCTGTTATTTCTGTGTGATTGTTTATGTTAGATTGCATCTGTTAATTATCTATCTTGTATCTAGATTCCCTATCATGTTATAACATTCTTCAAAAGTTGTCTTGACCTTTTCTGGCCATTTCTTTGAATAGCTTGAAGCTCTGTGTCCCCAATTGTCCACCATAAAGGCCAAGCTTTTAGATCGGGACCATAGAGCTCGTCTTTATGTATTTCCTTTCTTTTGATCCATGATTTTCAGATAAAAACTTTTATTTGCATGTCCAACAATAGCACAATAGTAGCAGAAATATGAGAGATTTTCATACTTAAAGGAGGCCCACCTACTCGATTTGACATGCATGCCCTTGATAATTAAGAGGCCTAGAGATGTCCATGATTACCTCAGCTCTTATGATCTTTCTATGATTTGTTCTTTTTGTAGCCACGCCAAATTTATTATATAGATATTTTCCAGGATTTTTGGTTTTTTGCTTTTTGCTTTTCGAGGATATTTTTCTTTGACCTTTACCACAACGATGTTGTCCATAGATTAAGCCTTCTTTTTTGGATTTGCTTTCACTTGACTGTCTACGGTTCCATTGCATGTACTCGGGGTAGAAGTTTTGTATAAATGTATCGCCATGCTAAGTCTTTTTATTTAAGTTCTTTTCTTTCTAAGAGGTGGCGATTGAAAGTTGCGTATTCCACATCAAAAAATTCCTCTTTTCATGGTTTGATTATGATAACTAGCAGATAGGAGTCATGATACTAGAGACATCCAACCAAAACCCTTCCTATATCCTATTCATAGTCAAATTGTATTTGTAAGAAGTTGGTCCTTAGGCTCATAAACTTGAACCATCAACAAACCTCCCCATCAACAAACCTCCAAACCGTCGATAAAGTGCCTTGAAGACCATTAAAGCTCCCCTTTTTGTCAGTTAAAACTTTGATTATGAGGCTTTTTCTGCATGCATGCACCGATCCTTCAGTAAAAACCTTTAGGAAGTTGTATTTTCGTCTTTTCCAGGTCATTAACCGAGAGAGAGTCATGTTTGCGGGGCAAACGTCATCCATAGCTCATAAACAGAGAACAGAGAAGAACACAAGAACATAAAAAGGAGTTACTTTACTGAATCGAGAAGAAAACAAAAGAACAGAAAAGGAAGAAGACAAAGGAATGTTAACAGAGAAGAGGAGAAGAAAGGTTTGGAGGAGAGAGATCTTTTTTTTCTTCCCCTTTTTCTTTTTTCGTTATTAAATGGAAAAATATACTAGAATAGTGTAATTTTCCTAATATAAATGATTCAAAGTCATCCGGTTTAAAAATTATCTAATCACTTCGTATATTACAGGGAAAAAAAAAGTGAAACTGGGCGATTCCCTAGCCTCTATGAGACTATGGATTTTTTCAAATATTCAGTCCTTTTAAACCTTTATTCCTGTATTATTTTACCAGCATCTACAATACTTGTACAAAGGATACATGAATTCGTTTCTCGGTTGAAATTCATAGATCAAAATTGTATACACATGGATATACAGATTTGAACACGGATGTAACGCACCCCGTTTTGTAGGTGAATGTATTCAGTAAAACCAAGAAACCGAAATTTGTACCACATAAATTGATTGATAGAAACACACACACACCCCTTACTATACCTCATCTAAGACCATTAATTAATGACAGTAGATCGATACCTACCGATTCCAGAATGGCTACCACCTATAAACCACGGCTATATATACTGCCACAGATTCCAAGTAAGTTTCGAATGCTTGAGATAAGAGGGGGAATCAAATGGCTAGTTTGTTTGTTGTGTTGTCGATCATTCTTGGATCGTCAGAGCCTACGAGCAGACTGACCAATTAGAGGGCGCTCTAGTTGAAGTCAAAGACGGCATGCCACGCACATTAACGTCGTGAGGCAGCATTCTGTATTCAATATCGAGTTCTCTAAAGATTTTGACCATCTCCTCCACTAGCAGAGCCCGTCTCACCCATCTTTCACCCATGTCTTGGAAATTGATTGTGTGTGAAAGCCATACGGACCATTTCAGCCTGTTCATGTCCTCCACGTCCCGCATCACTACCATTGGTGCTGGATACCAATGATCTGTCCTGTTTTCAACAACCCTGACAATACCAATACCAAAACCAAAACCAAAACCAAAACCGTAGCATACAAATCAGACACCATTGTAATAGAATGTAATGGGATGAATTGAAATGGAATAGGCATAAGAAGTACATACCTTGTTATTCTCTCCTTCATCAAGGCAATCTTTTCCATAGAAGTTGAAATGTGGATACAGAAGTCGATTGCATCACCCATATCTGGACTACGGTAGTAGTTACTGATGGGCTTGGTTGCCAATACACTGTTAGGGTAAAAGATCTTTTGATTATCGTATCTCAAGAAAACCGTAGTCAATATGTTTATCTCTTCAACTACCATCTGAACTTCATCAATTTCAACACGGTCCCCAACGTCAAATGGGTGCATGACGAACAAGAAAATGATTGCCTCAAATGTCGTCTTACATGTGTTCCCGAACATGAACACCACCAAAAGAAGCTGGGAGCTTATAAAGATAAAGAAATGGGTACTTGCAAGTTTAAGTATAAGTAACCATATGATAACAACAATTATTGCAACCACAATATTCAACATCTGATGCAGTTTGTTTACGGCTGTTTTTGTATCATTCAGGGACAAAGCTAGGGCTCGTCGCTCTCGGAATGCATTCACCTGTAGAACACAGATCATAGTAAGAGAATGCCCTACATCATAAACTATATCTTGGCTTTAAATCCAAATACAGTTTATACAACTAAATCCAAAAGCTAATCTTGTTACCATCTGCGGACAAACTTGGGAACGATATGAAAGTGCCAATAGCCAACGGTATTATCAAATAATTCAATCCATATGTTCTCATCATTTGATTTGACCATTTTAATACTATATAAAAATGCACAACTGAATCAAAGCATGTAATCACTAACCACCCAATTCTTAAGGGACTTTTTGCTGATTCCTTTGCCTTCATTTGCTCCTTCAAAAAGGTGCATAGTCTTCAAAGCTTCATCCTCCCTCATAAATCGCATTAAATCCTCCAGTTGGATCACCCTAACATGCATATAGACAATTGCTGCACTCTGAGTCACTAACTTTTGAGGCATTGACCAAACTTAATGTAAGATAAAAATATGCACTTTATGATTCAAGTCAAACCAGTAAAGCAAAGTGAGATATGGAGCATCCCAGCTTTTATGACAGTCCGAAAAATGTGATCTAAGAAATCATACAGTAGGTAACAACCCTACACCTAGGTGGGACCTCTACCCAGGGGATGAATCATTACCTTCATGTATTCAAAGTTGCTGTTGCCTTGGTGCCTCTTAAAATAAGAAGGTAACGGCTCATCCGAGTAGGGCCCACACAGGGGTCATCTCACAATATCCAGGTTCTTTGCTAGTGTAGCAGACCCCTAATTTCATCATTGGTCTCGACGACACAACACGGGCCCGACTGTAGATGGACTAAATACTAATACAATCTATCTTGCAATGGTGCCATAACATGGATGGTTTTATCATTGTTATCTTTACAGTGGTGCCATAACATGGATGGAATAGATTCAAAAAAGCCAACAAAAACTGAAAATTTGATTGCATAACTTACTTGGAGCCAGGTTTTGCTACATTGTAGAAGATCTTCTTGGCAGCCATTTTCGCCTGTTTTTCACTAGTTATCTCTACTGAAGCCTCATCATCATTGCAATCTTCCAATCTTTCATCTAAAGTCGACAAAGCTCCTTTCCTGACAATATTCATCAATCTCTTCATATTCCAAGCTGAAATATTTTTCTGATTCAGCCTGTGAAGATGGTCTATAGTGATGCCCCTCTCTTCTTCCTTCCTGGACAAACTCTTTGAAAATCTAGGAGTCTTACCATCATTAGAAAGGGGACTTTTCCGGGGTGTCCCGATAATTCTCCCACTCTTCAACACACTTCCTTTAAGATCAGCAGGCAGTTTGGCACCAGCATTCTGAAGCTTCTGAACCTCAGCAATAACTCTCTCCTCCTCTTCTTGCTCCTGTAGTATCTCAACCAATGGTGGCCCGGACAACGCCTCTACAACATACTGATTAAACAAAGACTCCTGGATCCTATCGAAAAACGTACTAACATGAAACGAGGAAGCCAAAACCTTAACAATCAAGGTCTTAACAAGCCAAATCAGTGTAGCCACAAGAAGACAGACCCAAATCTTAGTCACGTAAGGCAAAACCTGCCCATGGGTCACTTTCAACAGTTTCTTATCAAAAATACTCTGCCAAGCAACAAAGACCAAAGTCAACCAAATACAGTTCTGCACTGCCTTCCTCAATCCATATACAAAATACAATACTCTTTTCCGCAGCAAAAAATTACGCTCAACCAAGAGCACAACGATTCTAATCCCCCACCCAGAAAACAACCTCCCACAAATCAACACCAAAATCATCACCTCCCATTTCCACAACTCTAGCTGGAAAAGGGTTCTTTTTCTCAAGAATTTTATAGTAACGGTACAAATTAGAGCTCCAATCAGCAAAACTAAACTCACAATCTCAACTACAGTCAACACACTGAACCTCATCGTGTTGTACTCTTCAGGTAAATCCTCGTCAAAGAAGGGATCCTCTTCTTCAACTTCACCACCTCTACTCATAACCCCTGACTTGAGTAACCTAGAAGTCTTACGATCCATATCCGGTGGGTCCAACAATCTCGAATTCGTCTTCGTCCTCAAAAGACTCGATCTTCTCTTGAAAGATGAGTTCCCACTACAGACCAAAATCTCCTCTGGTGAACCATTCCTTCCCGGAGAACCGCTCGCATTCGATCGGCGACGAACCTGGTCGGTGGTTACTTTTTCGAAGTCGGTAGGACAAGCTTCAGGTATTCTAGCTAAGGGAGAGCGCTGCTGGGATAACGGAGATTCCGTGACAAAGTCGAAATCTTTACTCTTATGAGCAAAAGCCGCCATTGCAATATCGCTGGAAAAATCATAACTTGATCCTTTCCATATATCATGCTTAGCAATAGCAGCGTGCTTATTCTCGTCATTATTACTCTTCAACTGGTGGTTGGTCGAAGAAGAAGGAGTAGGATCATTTGCTCTGGTATTGATTTTGATGATGACATCATTAGTGTTAGATGCATCACCACCGACGGGGCCGGACATGGTTTCAGAACAGGTGCTGCTGCTGCTAAGTGTTTGTTTTTGGTCTTCTAAGAGAGAAAAACG